>OX104127.1:88751207-89113707 GCA_944470555.2 Heterobilharzia americana
AGGATTCAAAATTACGACCGAAACAGGCTGATTGGCTGACTTCAGGAAGAACAAATCATGTGGGGATCAAATAGCAACGCTACGCCACACATCATCATAGAACAGAGAATAGAATGACAGACGACTCTCTACCTCAAATTCATCGGCTTTGAAAAGCCTTCGACAGAGTCGACCGAGAAGTAATTTGGCAGGCAGCTGCTTCATACACTACGGTTTTACTGCCACAAACATTTATCAACCTCACTCAACAGCTATAAGCCATATGACGAGGTTACATGCCAAGTGATTCACAATGAAAAGATCAGTGATGCCTTTGGAGTTGAAGTTAAGGGATGAGTAAGACAAAGTTGCCGCCTACTATCACCGACCATCTTCCTGATTATGGTTAACTAGACTAGGCTGGATCATGCAAAAAACTGTGAGGAGCGAGAAGATTGGTTATACGTTGGTTAGACCGATCAAAAGACACTGGAAGATCTGGATTTCGCCGATGATGGTTTATGTCTAATATCTTGTCACACATACTTGAAGACCTACAGGCGAAAACTAACAAAGTTGGCAGAAGAAGTGAGGCGAAGCAGCGAAGACGAGACTTCCTTCAGGTGAACGCAGAGAAAACAGAGGCGACGCAGAAACCAAGCCACCACCACCAACAACAAGCACCAATCACCGCCAAGGGGAGAAACCTTAAGAAAATTGTCCCTTTCACTCACCACCTAGGCAGCATCCTTTCAACTACAGGCAGCGGCAGCAGCACAAATGAGGACATCAAAACAACCAGGATCAGAAAAACACCACCAATACACGCCTTCATTAACCTGGAATCAGTGTAGAGATCTACTGCACCCAGCATAAAGCGTGAACATAATCCGGATTTTCAACACTAATTCACTCAAAGTCAGTGCTTCTATGTGATGGTTCAGAAACTTGACGGCGCGTCACAAAAAGCATTTCCAACAAACTACACACATTCATCAACAGCTGCCGCCTACGCTCCCCCACTCGATACTGACACTGAAGATCAGATAGATGGTCAGCCAGAAAGACTAAGCAACAAGGAACTCACTCTGATTGGCTGGCTGGCTGGCAGGCAGACATTCAACGAACCAACCAACAACCCATCACCCAACAAACATGCAGAAGAAAGTGGAGATGAACTGGATTGCACATACACTGAGAAGACAGATTGGAGACATCACGCACCAGACCAGTCATTCGAGTGGAACCTGTATGGGAAACGACGAGTTGGGCGTCCCAGCTGAGGGTGATATGGAGGAGAACACGTGAGGAAGAAATGAAAGTGTGTGGGCAGTCATGGAGCCAGGTTGGAAAGAATGCAGAGAACAGAGTCGAATGGAGACGTGCTACTGAAGCCCTATGAACCCAAGGAACAAACAATGAATCTAAATCAAATAATTTGAATAAAAGCTATTAACATGGCTGGTCTCTAGAACGAAGAGATTTCGTAAATTTTCTAAAAAAAACTAGAAACTTGTTTGAATAGCGAAATATAAAATTCTGTAAACGTAACAGGGTTAAAAAGTTTGCATTAGACCATAAAAAAATAATACGAGTCAAAATCAGACAATTATGTCATGAGTATATGTCAGCTAGGGAAAATAAGGATAAGAAATGATAATATTTGGCAATGAATTACTAAATACTCAGCATATCAGGAGATAGGACTGAGATGACACTTCTATGAATAGAGGACTAATATTTGAATCACCTGATAGCTAAAACTTTAGCATAAGGGGGACTTATTAATTTTTTTCCGCATTGAGATTACTTCAAACAGTTTCTGGTCGCCGATATCAAGTCCACTATCAATTAGTTGATGAACAAATATAATGTGGAAAAGTCCAAATACATTGTTGACAAACCATGGTGAAATATACATTCAGTGCTCAAGTCACTGCTAATTGTGGATATGTACCACCACTTGTACCTAAACAGTCAAATTATTGCAAAAAATTATAACCATCACTTCATTTGGTTATATGCTTTCGTGCGTGTTATTGTTATTCGATTTTTATCTCAATTTCTGATTTACTTTTAAGCCTTTTCTTCAATGTTATCGACAACGACTAGTGAGGAAAGTTGAGACGCTACACTTTTTTTGATGGTCTACACATCTGTATTGTATCATTGCACCATCTTTTAGATGAAGACTGAACACTTGCTAGAAAAATCAATCGGGAAACAATGATTTGTGTTGATTACTCCTTTCTTGAGCCTTTGGATTATAATCTAGTTGTCGAATTTCCTTCGTTTTCAATGGTCAAAGTACATCCTATAAGTCTTTTGAATATTGTATGATTCTGACGTTCGTCTAACAGGTAGGATTGTTCAAAACTACAGATTTAATCCTTCATATCAATTGATACGGTGATAAGCACTAGGAATAAAATTTACTTTAGCCTATTTCTTTTGTCTATGTTACTCCTGTAGGATCAAAGTGATCAAAGTACTTAAAATGGTCTCGGTTAACAGGCTGTTCCTAAAGCACGGGGATGATTGAGTTTGAAATAAAAACTTGCTTTTTGCCAGGATTTGAAGTAATAACTCTTCGATTACAAGTAGAGAGCTACAAAACCAAAGTGGTCAGTCAAGTTTGCATGTTGAAACTGAAATGAGAGTAAAACATGGACTGGATCTAAATATGGTGTCTCACTTGTGTTTCACAAGTATCCAGACCGGAATAGTAATCACAATCAGTACTTAATACACTGAAGAACAAAATTTAAAATACTTTCATAAAAATCTAAAATACCTGTATTCCCTAATACAAGGCTTTCCAGTAAAACTGACTGCGATATACTGCTACATTCATTATCCAAATTGGTGTTATTAACATTATTGTTATTATTACCAATACCATCATCATTTGACGCGGATAGACATTCCTCACTACAACTTGATATAATCGAATAAACATCAGAGGTATCTTTTTTGACTAGGACAAGTAATTGTAGAATTTTTTCAATCTCTTTCATATACTCATTACCATGACTGATTTGTTCACAGGTTTCCAGTGAACTGATTTCCACTGAAATTTTCTTTAATTTTTCTTCTAACTGGCTAAGGTATGAAGTGATGAAATTATATCGAGCTAAGAATTTTCTGTCCTCAGTTAATTCTAAACATTGATTTTCGCTATAATCAGTATTACTGTCATTCTTATTCACAGAATTATGTACTCTAGTCGACTCCACTAGACTATTCATATCGATATTCATCAATGAACTAGAAGTAGATTCAGATACATTTGGATGAGAATATTGTGAATCAGCATCACCAATGTCAAATAGTATTTCAGAATCTTTAGATTTAATGGACAATTCATAATCACATAGATCAGTTTCTGGTGAAATAGAGTTGTCATTAATGCATGAATCAGTGATATCATTACTGTTTTCATTAAATGTTGACTTCATATTGATTGTATTTGACTTTATGAATGTAAAAGAAGATATTTCTGAAGTTGTATCAAAAGTATCACGACAGTCTACAGGAGATTCCTCATCGCATTGTATTCCACAATAGTTGTTATTATTATGGTCGTTATTATCAGGGGTATTCGACGTTTGATATGCTGAATCTTCATGACATTTATCACCAGAAGTTGATGAAATTTCTAAACATTTGTCGTATTTTGGTTTTACAAGATTCTCATACGCTTTTATGGAAGGAACTGGATTCATATAACACGGCATGAGAGATGTACACTGGTAACCTTTATCAGAGGACACATCTAACGGTGTCTCCAAGTTTGGTTGGTCATATTTCTTGTTCACAGTGAAATGTCCTTGCCAAATGATAAATGTATCAGATTTTCTGGTAGTGAGATTTTCAACGACTGGAATATCCTCATGAACTGGGTGAATTGGAACCACATGCTGCGTAAGGCTAAACAAATTCAATAAAAGTAATGGATAAGTAGTTATATCAATGGATTTTTAAACATTTTTCCAAGGTAAGTGATATTCTAATATAACAATGATGAGTGTCGGTCAGCCTGTTATAGGTTTACATTCTTAACTATTGGGCCATAACTGAAGTCTAATTGCTTATGATACTACCTGATGGCCTAGAATAGAGTTCGAACAAGAAACCCAGTGCTTGAAAGTCGAGATATTTAGCAAACGAGCATTTCGTGTAGACGAAGACTTTGTTGAACGTGAGGTAATTTCAACAAGGAATAAAATGTGGTTGTGTTCACCATACGCCTTTCATCTGTCAAATATAAGATGATGCTTCAAGATAAGTCTATATTAAGTCTGTTTAGTAGTAAGGAACTATGTGATCCATTGTGTTGACCACATGATTTGCTTTAGCGGTTGCGTCATTGTGATTTGCTGGTCGGGGACACAGAAGCATTAGATGGTTCTAACCAACTTGCATCATTAATAGTGTAGGTAAGGTATTCTAAACCTATTAATAGCCAAGAATACAGCACTCTGTTGTATTAAATAGCGATGAAATATCACTACAAAAGTGGGACGTAGTCCTGCTGTGGTCACAGGCACACAACCACCATTGTCTCCATAGGATCACTCTATACATAGTAAAATTACCACGTAAGCAGTGTTGAAATTGGGTATAGATACAAGATAAAACAGTAGATTATTAAGCTGTGGAATTGTATCCAATTTTCTACGGTATATCTAAAGTGTGTTAAGTGATCACCCGCATTGATGCACAACGTCCTCAGAAGCAGAAATAGGATCAAAGAAGCCAGGTGCTAGTCAAGTAAACATAGTATCAAACTATCAGATCATTTAACAGTAATAAAATCCATGCAGGGAAGTGAAAGCTTTTCACTTGAAGCCATAAAAACGGCCGAGGTCGATGTTTGACGAAATTATATGACAATAGTAGAGTCAGTTACATTAGCGCAGATGGATCAAGACCTCATCTTCACTTTATTCTTAAAAGTCTAGGGAAAAAATTGCCTCATTTCAAAAGTCTTGATAAGACAATAAAGAGGACGAAACTCCTACATACATTGAACATAAATAAATTTGCTAACTGAAGAGTCTGACTTCAATAAAACCTGAGTTTAGAAACATCACTGAGCATATATAGTAGACAGGATGATTGAAGATGTACGAGCATAGTGTGTATTAGTAACGAAACACCAGAACTTAATAAGAAATTTAACAAAGCTATATGTATATATATATATAACATATATTATATATTATTATATATATATTATTATATGTATTATATATTATATATATATTATTATATATATTATATATATATATTATATATATATATATATATATATATATATATATATATATAAGCTGTAAAATGCTTATAAAGTGATGACATTTAATGTGTCAAATTGTAGGGAAGCAACTTAAAAATGATACTAAAAAAATCTCACAACATCGAGAAGGTTAACCGACACATACAAACAAAGTCGCATTGAAAAGTGAGAAAACAGTTGACATTATCATAAATAAGATTTTTAAAAAAGTTCTCATGTTTCAGTGAGTCTAAATAAGACCTGGAGCTATCCATCAAAGTTCATAAGCCAGGCCATCCTATTACATATACAATAGATATCAATGCAATTTATTTGCGCAACACATTTTGAGCAACCTGATCACAAACTCTTTCTATAGGCATTTATATACGGAACAACAAACAATAAAAGGGTGAGAAAAAGAAAATGTCAAAATTAATAGTACTTTAACTTTGGTATTAAAATCTAACTTACTAAGGTGAAAAACAATCTCTGAACATGTACTGAAGAGACTATCATTGAGACTGGCTGACGAAATCAACGTAGAATCTCGGACACAGGTGTATCGGTTCAAGTTGCCACATCTTACAGTAGTACACAAAGAATAGGTGGATCGAAAAAGAGTGGTATCGAAAAAGATGCAAAGTGCAAGGCTACCTAGCAATGGTATCGGTTAACGCCTCCTCGATAAAGGTCATCCCGTTGATTCAAATATAATTATTAATATAATCAATCGACAACGCAGAGGCAGCAACAATCTGTCAACTCAAGCCAAACTTATGTGTATAAAAGGAGTTTCAGGTTCACCTCGCACTGGTCTTTGTGAATTGTTCTTTTCCTACAGTTTTATTTTTCCATCTTATTGTCTTACATATTATTCTGAAACACTATTCATATTAGCTTCATTTTCGACTTATTTTAATCCATTATATTTTAAGGCAGCATTCATCACGGGCTGACATCAGTTGTAGAACAATTGAAAACCTCGGAGCACTGGACAGCTGTTTCGTCGTAGTACGTCGCACTATATCGTGAATCGACAGAAGTAGGGAACTGTGGACTATTAAATTCCCACCCAGTGGCCGGATGGTTGGTGCGTTCACCATGAAACCCGAAGGTTCTGAGTCCCACCTCTAGCCAGCTCATGGGTGCTGGGGAGTCCCACACTGGGACGAAACAGCTCTCCAGTGCTCCCAGGTTTTTAATGGTTCTTCAAGCGATGCCAGTTTATGATGAATACTTCTGCCCTAAGATTATATTTTGATCATGATACAGTTAATTCGTTGAAATATTACATTATTATTATTATTGTTATTATTATTATTATGTCCTTCCCATTCACCCACCAATAATTCATAACACTTTGTACACCATCTCTATCCTTCTTTGAATAAAAATTCCTACCACCCAGAGTTGTACCTGTATCCCTGCCCTACTACTAAGTTTTCTTTGTGTTTACTGATCGATTTTATAATCTGGTTTGTTATTTTACTCTTTCCCTAGGCTGGTTGATTACGTTGCGAACTTTGTCACTCATCTTTGTTCCCACGTATATGTGTTGATGTCTACATACGAAACATGTGTAATATAGTGTTGACTTTACTACTGAAATGTATCAAATTACTTAAACTGGACACTGACAGTTTACTGTACATAATTTATAAATTTAGTCTGCATACAGATTTCGAGCACACGAAATCGACCTGATTCATCCCACAATGTTTGTTGTTATTGTTTTGTAAAAATTTATGAAGGGGACTACTAATTGTATAAAATTATCAAGGGAAGTTAAATATGATAGTGAATTACGTGTGAACACATTATGGTGGCTTGTTCTATATAAAAACTAAGACTGACAAATTTAAGGATGCATCGCCAACAGATTCCTCTAAATAGGTTAAGAAGACGTAGAAGTGTCATTTCTATGACCAGTTTCAGAAGTATATCAGTAGACAGAGAGCTTAAGTGCCTGTTGTCAGCATCCATGGGATCAGAAGATTAGACCTATCACTATGTTGTTGCTTGTATCACTCTGTCGTTGATTGGACCGAAGTGATCGGTCTCTATTGGCATATAGGTTCTTGTGTGGATGCTTCGATATTGCCTGCGTTACAGTTTTATGGTAATGATGGATAGTGCCTAGCAGTAAGATAGAGAACGTGCGCTTCATCCTTTTTGGGACTTGTCATCTACTTCCCAGTCGATGATATTGTTCCCACTAAGACCGAAACCATAAAACCAAGATAGGCAATATCGAGTCATCAGTGCAGGAGCCCATATGGCAATAGAGATCGATCAATTCGGTCCAATCAACGACAGGCTGATACAAGCAACAAATTACAAATTATATCCATCACACAAAAAGTGGCTATCGAGATTCAATGGTCTGGTGGATAATGGCTCTGAAGTTTGTAGTGATTAGTCTCTGGTTCAAGTCTTGGTAAGAACAATACCACCCACTGGGAGTCATATACATCTACCTGACGAGTCCCGAATAGGGCGAAACGCACAACCTGGATTCCACTGCCAGTCATTATCCATCACTAGGATTAGACCTGTTGTTGAGGTCACTTGAAATATGCTATCAGATCCCTAGTTTAGGGATCGATGACAAATTCTAAGTGTTCTATACCTCACACACAGCAACACATCAACATAAAAGGCAAGATGAAAAGTGGAGAAAAACAAATAAAAAACCATCAAATTGTAGAAAGCTGTAAAACAAGATGAAGTAAAGTTAAAGCGAAATATGAAATGTGATATAGCGATTAGGGTGAAGTTGGGGCGTTGGTTCATCTTTGCCAATCAGATCGATTTTGAGTCATATCACCTAGAGCCTTCAATTGTTATACATACTCCAACCTGGAGGTATTACATTTCCTTATAAAGCTGGCCCCAACAGACAATGAATTTATGTTATGCTATGGTTTGGTTATGCTTTCGAAATTGACAGACTTCAGTTAACATAGGTAACATCACAATGAAGAGGCAAGTGTAACATACTTTTAATTCTTCTGAGTAGAGAAAAGTCACCAACGTCATCAACTGTCATACCTTATTAACCTGACCTCTATAATACTACATCGTGGTTCCACGATGCTTATAAGGTTGGGGTGGCCAGATGACTACCGAAACACTGTTAATCTAACAAAAACATCCCCCTATCAGCTTTAAAATCCGCATATTTTGCACACGGTTCTCGACCAGACGGGTTCTTCCTACCTTCCGTTCTCATATCTTATAAATAGTCTTTTTATCCTGCTGGTTTTAATTATTTAGGCGGGAATGGAACTTGAAACACTTCACTTTTATAGTAATGGTGGATAATGGCTAGCAGTGAAATCCAGGATGCGCATTTAATCCTCTTCGGAACTCATCAGCTGGATGTACCTGCCTTCCAGTGAGTGGTATTGTTCCCACCGGGATTCGAACTCGGGAATAACCGCTCCAAACGCCAGAGCATTATCCACCAGACCACCGAGCCACTTCTTGTGCGACGGGCGTAGTCCTAGTATTACTGCTTGTATTATCCAGTCGTTGGTTGGATCGAATTGATCGGTCTCTATTGACATTTGGGCTCCTGAACGGATGACTCGATATTGCCTGTGTTTTAACCATATATACAGTAATGATGGATAGTGGCTAGCAGTGGAATTGTGGCTTGGTGATCTAGTGGATAACCCTCTGGCGTTTGGAGAGACCGCTCCTGAGTCCGAATCCCGGCGGGAACAACACCACTTACTGGAAGGCAGGTACATCCAGCTGACGAGTCCCAAATAGGGCGAAATGAGCATCCTGGATCCCACTACTAGACGCTATCCATCATTACTATATATAACTAAAGCGCAGGTAATATCGAGGCATCTGCGCAGGAGCTCATTCGCCAATAGAGACCGGTCAATTCAGTCCAATCAACGACGGTGTAAGACAAGCAAAAATATTGCACTTTTATATCAAATTCACAACATATGCTATGAAAATGAATTTAGCTTTGAGATTGCTGACAGATCTGTTATTACACAACTAAGCAAGTACACAGATCAGTAGTGTGGTTCTGAAAACATGATCTTCAGATACATCCAACCATCAATCACCACCACCCAGTGTTACCAATGTTTTGTGGCTCTCCTTCAAATCATCCAGTGGAGAAAATAATAAACGAAGTAAGACTGAGATTGTTGTGGAATGTGTAATACGTAGGTCGAATAACGACTCCTACCCAGGTAGTCAATGCCTTGTTGAAGTAACATTAAAATTCCGAAAGCCTGTTGTGACACTGGCCGTGTTAATACGGTTAATACGTCTTCACATAAGATATGATAGTAGTAAGCTCATTCTCTCTCTCCCAAACACACACAGTCAGTCTCTTACACATGTGCTACCTCAACCCTTTAAATCTTGAAAATAACTAATCGATGATTTACTCCCATATGTCCACATATGACATCTGTGAGCATACAGATGAGTTGAGTTATGCTCTACGTGAATGGTGTTTACTCGCATATGTTTTATCAAACTGACTACTTTTCAGTTATTTTTATGCCACAATGAATTATTGTTTGTATATAAGTATATAAACACACCGTACTTCCACATAATCATCTGCTCACTTTATTATGCTGACAATCTCGGACTAATATTATCTTGGCCTGAGCTGATTTTAGTTCAGTGATTGCTCTGATACTATAGCACTTTTGATCACATATCATGTGCAGTGATATACAAAAAAACCACCCAGTTTCATTTTGATAGTAATGTTGCGTAATTAACATTGACAGATGATAGGATTTATGCCTGAAGTAGATCAATATTTAGTAAATTACTGCGCAACTATCTTCAGATTCTAACCATAAGTATTTACATAATCCAAACGAATGACGAATTCAATTTATCTTTACACAACCTAATTTTAATGAGGGTTAACAACAACCAACTATACTAAGGTGTATATAACACACTTTCGGGATTTCGCATTACCCTAAAGAGTGAGTTAGAGAAACCTGTAGATCAGTTCAAGTGCTTTCTAACTAATAGCGTCACTCAGCAATCTCTCTCGTTAGTTTACAACAATATTGCGTTAGAGACAATAATACTTAGTTGGAAATCCTGTTGACTCCATAGTCTGAGTGTGAGAAATATCAATGTTAGTCGGATCAAGACAATCGGCAGGAAGCTCTGGACCTAGTTTTCCAGCTTTTTGACACTCGTCAGCCACATGTATGTGCAACCTCTACGGAACTGATGTCTTGTATGGGATTCGAACCCGCGTCAGCCACTACAGTAGCCAGAGACGTGGACTGTAAACAACCTAAAATCTGACCATTCATTTCATGGTAATACCAGCCGTCCCACATCACAAGGCCGAATTCAGTTAATCTAAATAATTCACCCCGTATATCAAATGGATTTGTCCCAGTACACCACTGATGAGTTCACCTCTAAACAAGTGAAATACCTACCTGTACAGTGTTCAGATTACTTTCATCTGCCTAAAGGAATTTGAAAATCAGTATGAACGGCTCCTAATCATCATCATTCATAATTAAGCTTACCATTTCCACCGTATTTTATTATTGGAATAGTTTTCGCTTCTTTTTCCCAAGATCATTTGTTGTGGTCTAATGGTGAACGACTACCTGAAACGATGCCATACAGTACTGAGAAATACAAAACAAAACATAGTGTAGTGGATGCAACTGATAAGAATGGATATAAGTAGTATATGTTGAGAGGTCCGCAGAAATCATAGGTAATTACCAGTGTTGGGTAAATATTCTGCTCAGAGAAACGCATGAGACAATGTGGACGTATGAAGAGCGAATAGAGATGGAAGAAGAGAACATGAAACACATTGTACAAATGACTATTTTGGTGGAGTGTACAATATTTCATCAGTACTGTACAAAATGTCATAATAAACATTCCTTCCTGCATCTCAGGGCGTAGTCGTTCCCTACAAGTTGGAGGGAAAATATGTCAGGGTCCTCAAGCTCGGAGATACTCGGCTTTTTCGGCAAGAAAGTCCACCGAACCCATGCCTCCTGCCCCCTTATCCGCTTCGCATACCCTGTTTTCCCTCCAAATTGTAGGGAACGACTACGCCCTGAGATGCAGGAAGGAATGTTTATTATGACATTTTGTACAGTACTGATGAAATATTGTACACTCCACCAAAATAGTCATTTGTACAATGTGTTTCATGTTCTCTTCTTCCATCTCTATTCGCTCTTCATACGTCCACATTGTCTCATGCGTTTCTCTGAGCAGAATATTTACCCAACACTGGTAATTACCTATGATTTCTGCGGACCTCTCAACATATACTACTTATACCCATTCTTGTCAGTAGCAACCCAATACAACAGCGCCAGTAGTGAAAATGAGCGTAACCCAACAAATGTTGCAAGGCGACAAACAAGAAGTAAATGATGGGACAATGTATGTTACTGTATCGTATAACACGTTTTAGTGTTCTTAGGTTTTACACATCAGTTTACAGTGTTATCTAAATCACTTGCTGAGTAGAAACTTACTCACATCCACTAGGTACATAGCGTCAAAGATTCAAATCAATGACACTTACTACAAAAGTTATTCAGATCACAACTTATTCCTGTGTAAAACCAGACTATGTGCATAAAATGGTTTACGAAAAAGGATAAAATAGGTGAATATTTACTTACCAACTGAAATAAGCACATGTCTTGTAAAGACAACGTTCTTTGAATGCTTGATTAGTTTCCTTATGAACTAATTGTTTTGAACTGTTTCCAGTGTTAGCAGAAATTAAATTGCTTTGATGTGTTGATTTTGATAAGTTTAAAATCGATCCCGTTAAATCTTCATTATCTTCAATTGTGATAACTAATTCACTGTAATAATATCCTGTCATACTGTAACGTTTTGTATAGTAATATAAAATTCTTTTTTGTTGAGTATCACAGAATTTGGTTACTTCTTCTGTTGACCTTCTCATACATATTGGTATAACCAATGTGGTTGTATACATTACTGGCGAGTAGTAATTGAACGCATCAATATTTAAGGATAATACACAATTGTCCTTCATATAATTTATACACTGTGGAAGATCAGAATGTATGCAAGATGAGTGATGTAAACGAATAAGGGATAAATGTATTTTTTTAACATCTAGTAAACAATTCGGTAGATAAGACGAACATTTGTAGAGAGTCAAA
Source organism: Heterobilharzia americana (assembly GCA_944470555.2). NCBI lineage: Eukaryota > Metazoa > Platyhelminthes > Trematoda > Strigeidida > Schistosomatidae > Heterobilharzia > Heterobilharzia americana. The sequence goes on from OX104127.1 coordinate 88,763,667, forward strand.
GAAATCACATTTCAAAGTAGCAACAACAATGAAAAATGACAGAATGAAATGATCATTTTGACCATCTGAGATAGTTGTCGTTTGGTAGACTAAGGTATTGATACTGGGTGATGATTGAAGGTGAAATGAAAATTTGAACCCCGGTCGGATTAGAACTAGTGACCACTAGATTCACGGCCCGGTCCGCACCCGACTGCCGTCCAAATTTTCATTTCAACTCCAATCATCATCTAATAGTAAGAATGAAATAAATTATTTCGATTTATGATGCAATTTAGCAAAAAGAAACGTATTTATCACTTCAGATACTTAGTCATTGGTAAATCACCAATATGAAGCCATGTAAACTTCATACTGTGGGTAGAATCTTTGTTGTCTATCTTTTCTCAACTGTTCAACAACATAGCAGACATGAATACAATTCAGTGTGAACACTTGAATAACATGCGCATAAATACTTTCATCAAAATGACAATCTCAGTTAGCGGAAGATCACATCTTTGTTGAATAAGCCATTGAGGTTTGTAGATACACTTCAAAAACAAGGGAAAATAGACTCCGACAAAAAAAAACACGTCTTGTTAAGATAGGGAGCTATGGAATATGCGTTTCGTACTTCAAGTCATGAAACCAATCAGGGACGATAATACATGTTTATACCTCAAAATAGTGAACTCGGATCGCGTTGTTCTTTGAACTGAACTCTTACCTGGTGACTGTCATAAAACTATGTTGGACATCAGCAAAACTTTATGGAGAAATGAAGCGAATCGCTGATCTATGACCATTCAAAATCACCGAGTTTCTCTCATTCTAACTTGATTAGCTGACTCGTAAAAGTAGGTAGGCCTATGCCAGGATTCAGTCTGATCCTAAGGATACATACCTTTCTATACACTAGTTGTGGTAACTTAATTGGAATGGTAAACAACCAAATCTATGAGGCGTTACGGAAGTTCGATCAGTGTCAATAGAACACTGAGAGGCAATATCCACGACTGGGAGGTGATAAGTCACTTCTTGTTTGACCTTTCAAACAATAAGACAGAAAACAATACAAATGATTTGCACACGATGACTAACATTAGAAAAAATGTGGGAGGCAGATAGTTTTAAAACACTCAGTGCCAGATGATCAAGAAAATCGGTAACATAGTCAGCATGTGTCGATGAACTGGCACTAACCTGTAAACAGATTCAGGTAACTGCGTGAAAGTCACGTTCTGAAATCATTATTTTGAGTCATCCGAAAGGTAATGTTACAAACAAGAAAACGATGAGTAAGGATGACACTTACCTCAGTCTTCGCATTACTCAATCTAACTCGTCTACTAGGGTATCTATAGCCCAAGACTGTTGTCAGCTATTATGTTCAAAGAACTCCTAACGGTAAACTCATCACACAAGCTAACACAACGAGAGAACATGCCATAATGTCGTGTGAATGACTCATTTCCCAGCATTATATCGAAATATACAAGAGTTACAAAGATGTAGGTGGCCTAATCAGGCCACTGTAAATAGGAGTGGCTGATGGGGCGTGACTCCAAAGGTCATCCTAACAATTAAGTTTCATTATCCCAGTTGGAAATGTAGATTTTCATAAAGTAAAGGCTTCTTAGTTGGTTATTTCGGTTGTTGTTGCTAGAGTGACCCCTGATGGACAGCTCAGGGTCAAGCTAAACTGGTTGTTTATTCATCTGTTTTATCCGAACATTTTCATCCCTCGACTATTCGCGTACAAAACAGCGATAATACTTAGCACGCCTTATGGTATGTCTTATGTGTGGCGCAAAATGAGTGAGTCCAAACTTTATCTAGCAACCAATTGTTCCTTCATTTCGACTGGAAAGACAGATTTATGTAAAATGAAGAATTCTAGTTGGTCATTTCAATTGTTCCTAAGATGCCTTTGCGATCAAGTAACTCTAGTGACAACCTTGCAACTGTTGCGACAACCAATTATGGTTTTGCACTTTATGGAATTTTATAAAATATAGAAAACTGATTGGTTATTCTGCTGTTACTAAAGCACGTCTTTACAATTACTCAAAAATTTGCCTACCAGCGAAAATATTTAAGCCTAATTAGTTATTTCGAATATCGTTTAAGGCCACCCCAGTAACTGCTGTGATAAGTTAAGCTTCTCTATTTAAAAAAAAACCACCTTTCTAAAAGGAACACCGAAACCTGATTGGTTATTTCAGCAGTTGCTGGGGTAGCCCTTAAAGTCACTAGTACGAAACAGAAGTGACGCTATATGTGACGCTGGCAACCAGTTAAATGGTCAGTCAGTTTTTTCTGTCTGAAGGTCACTTCCGTAAAACAGAGAAAACAAACCGGTTACCTGAGAACTGGCAAAAATGACCCTTATACTCAATCGTATCAGTCGTTTTGATCCATATTTGAACATGGCTTTCTTCCTTGAGTCAGTTAACATGGTGTAGTAATGATAGTTTCACATGACGCAGATTGTGCAAACTGGGCACTAGTTTTACAGACATAATCTAGAAAACGTGTTATACGTTCCTACCATATCGTTTTTTTGTTTCTGACCACTGATTTCTAACACATCGAAGATAAAAACCAGGTAACCTACACGGTTCAGATAGAAAGTTAAAAATTCCACAAGTTGGTGCCATGTCTCGGATCTGGTCACCATTGATTCCCTCCAACAAAACCAACAGTAAATCAAGTAACTCATCGCATCACCGATGGCTACTGACCCACTTCGCACAACACAGCATTTATACACACAGGCCATGTCAGAGGCTATAATTTTACAATCTAGCCAAACAACTTGAAACAACCACATTTTAACAAAATTCATTCATAAACATAACTAGTTAATGAGAGTGAATGAGTCAGAAAAAGCTCAGAAACGAGATAATGTCTTAACAGTTAGTTTATATGTAATATCACGCCACCAGCCTCCACAAACTGATGGTGATCACTACAACCTAACAGTAACAATCATTAATAGGGTTATGACCATCAATGTTGTAGACTGTGATAAGAATAATGGTAATTAAAGTATGGAATCGCACAGAAATACAGTCTATCCTGAAGGTCAAGTTACTTCATGGTCAAGTAAGTCAACAAAATAACTGTATTCGTAAGTTCAGTGATTCACAATCATTAACTATAAATAACACATTGTAATACACTACAGTCATTAAAACACACCTAATGTAGAAAAAAAATTACATTTGTTACACAATAATATAAATTCAGTCAACTGATTCTCGATCACAGTCCATACCAGAGATGGAGATTATCGCCAACTGAATAATCCATAAAAGTACATGAGTACCGAATCAATGTTTTCCGATATGCCTACCATTTACTATTTGGTCTAGGGTTCAGTCGAAAACTTGCAAATACAAGTAACATAGATAGTGATAAAAGATATTGAGGAAAGCTAAGGGTACCCTTCCAACTTAAACCAAAACATTTTCTTATTCGATGAATTGACTGAATGCTGACCTAAGCTATGTTGGCTATCTGTTTCGCCTTCTTAGTATATTAAGAATTAATGATAACAGATCTTCAGAAATATGACTTGAAATGATGTGGATGCATTCCTCCTTCATCATTTTCGAAATACTGAAGATTTTGTCAACTTATGTTTATTTGTTGTCTTTGCATTATCTCTATATCGATTTTAATACCACCCTACTTTTTTGAATCTTGCCTTTTGTGCGAATCAGTTTGAACCGATGCATTATTCTACACGGATAAATGTTCACCAGTATACTTGACAGTTTAACTGAGTATGTGAATATGTCACAGGTAGTCTGATCAAAATCGCATACTAAACCACTGAGATAGTCAATAAGACTTTAGTATCTTAGGTTCGAACTTTTGGACAGTTACACAAAGGTGTACTGGTACCAGAGTCTGGAAATCTAACCAGAATGTCACTTATTATTCGCCTCACTAGAATTCAGCTGTCATAAATGCCTAAAATATACTTGATCAAAAACGAAAGCGACATGCTCTTCGAATAGGGAAGGGGGTAGATGAAAGTGAATAAAGGATTCCTGTTACATTTACGTGATGGGAAAACTGATCTACATCTGTTGAGTTGGTTTAAAGTAAGACAGTTTATAGTTTATCAATGACACATTTACTGATGATTATAACAATGTGACAAGCATGTATCATTAAGAAATGAATGAATAAAGAGCAGTGTACAACAACTAAGTTGTTTCATTTTTTGGTCGACAATATTGACCGTCGAATATTGCGTGCCAGTAGTACGATAAACACAAGATAATAACTAATCTATGAATATTCCCACTTCTTTGTGTTTTAGACATGCCGTGAGTATACAGTTTCTGAGAATTTATGAAGAGAAGCACTTCACACTTAGTCAAATCTCCTCAAAGTTGGAGCCACTGTATCATGTGAGAGGTCACTCAACAATGAATCCAAGTAAATGCCTTTATAATCAGGACCATAGGGATAGTTTTGGCTTACAGCCTGTTCTTCATGTAGCCAGGTTGATGACTTTGATATAAATATATAATCTGGAACTGCAGCAAGATTCATATTAGCGACGGGCTGATGAACTCAATCAAAGTTGCCGGCTCAAATTTTGCCACAATTTAGGTTACCGTATTAAAAAAGAATCATTTACACGATGAGTAAAATAGACATGAATGCGATAAATGAACTACAATTTTTGCGTCAAAACTAGTCAGAGTACTTGGTTGTGCAAACCTCGGTGCAGGAATTAACTGAAAAGTATGATTGAAGCGTCAAAAGCTGAATGAATAAATCAATGATGCATGAATTCGACTGACTTTTAATCAATGAATGTTCTTTAGCTACTAACTCTTTTCAGAAGTATATTCCCTTACGCTTGCTCTGGTACTTTTATATATCTTAAAACATTACTTTCTAATGACATCAGGTTTGTTAATCTGTTGGCATGACATTTAGTTCATCCGGAATCATTCAAATACGAGAACATGCCTCATAATCTGACAGTTTATCCAAGATGTTCATCTACAGAAAAAAAACGATCGGCTGAGTTACTGAACGATGACAATGAACATCAACAAGGCTGTTTTCTTAGTTAATTTCACATAAACAAAACCACATATCAATGGCTACATGTAGGGAGAAGGAAACCAGTAAGAATAAGCATCGGTCGACACATGCAGTTACAACAAAAGTAATATCTTATAGGGAAAAATGCTGAGTGAACTGTTTGTATTGTTGACACAAAACAAGACTAAAGTATGGTCACAACCGTGAATTATCAATGTTACCATTAAGGTTAAAAATAACGGATGATGTTGCAATGATGCAATTCAATTTTACTAAGTATATATATCTTTCTTAATCTACAAGTCCACGCAAAGATGATATTTTGGGATTCATTGACTGTGAAGAAACCTTCAATATTAACCGAAATTCATTGCAAAGCCAAAGAAAACAAACAGGCATTGGATTGCTATTTCATTCTAACTCAGAATTGCTCACCCAAGTAGGGAAATATACTCACTGCTGGCAATGGAGAGTGGTTGCGTTGTAACGCAAACCGCTAAGAGTTCGGATAAGCAGACAGTTGAAAATTCACTTAACTGTGAGAATGTCAATGTGGACCTTGGAATCTGTTAGTATTTTGCAAACGGGTCATCCATTTCATAAAATACCAAACGACCAATGTCGGTTGTTAGAATTCAGTTAGTCTGAACAATATCACATACGCTGTGCATTCTGTGTATACTGGCTGATAGACTGGATGTCAAACAAGGAAAACAACTATCTGGTGTTTAGATCCATTTGATATGTTGCGTCGTAACATCTCAACATCAGAATTAGTAGTTTCTTATAATTTGAGTTGCTCATAAGTAGTCGACAAGCTCACATGTTCCTGACATTTGTCACAAGCAATAAGCTATTCACCATCCTCCAACTATATACTTCTTAACAGTGTGTTAAATTGTTTATTTAAGAAACCAGTATATAAGAGCTTAAGGCATTTGGTGAATTACATGATAGATAATTACTGAAGGATCATATTTGGTGAAAATCGGAATTCCATAATGAAAAACGACAACGATGAAGAGAATACTGACAACTTAAGAAACGGTGTTAAGATGACTTCCGAATGTTCATTCTGCAGAATACAGGTGACTCCTTCTAGCCTACTAATAGGAAGATGTTGATTATGAAATGGATGCGATTGTAGTGTTTGATCGTGTTATGGTGAAGGTTACATAACCGTCCCAGGCTCTTAAAGTAACGGGTTGAAGTAAAGAAAAGTCTCTACTGCTTTAACGATTGTTATTTCATATGAATCATTACGTATGTTCAGAATTATGATAAAATCAGTTTTTAGTTTGCTCCAATTCACTGGAACCACGCTAAATTTATGCTTGACCATGAAGTCTTTGATCTCTTCTTTCATAATTTGTAAAGTCGCGTGTAGATTTCACACATACTTTCTTAAATTATGAAACGTAGTACTCCTGAATTCTACAATAAATTGAGTATTATGAAACAAGACACAAGTAAAAATCACTTATTAGATATTCCCTCGTTAGATACGGTAGGTTGAGCTGGTTTCTTATCTAGTAATGAACTCGATCAAGACATTGCTTCAAAGGCTGACATATACCTTAGTAGCGATATTCACGACGATGATATAAAAAATCAAACACTCTCGTAAGAGTGACTGACCTTTTTCTTTCACCGCAGCTTGTCTTTAGGCTCGATGTTATCTTTCAAAATTAATGCATTTTTATGTTCTACGGTCCAATGGGTAGATTCAGTGTAAATAGACAGAACAAGAAACCTCCCAACAAAAGGACTCAAGGGATTTCTTCGTTATTCCGTGAGGCTTAGCAAGGAATGAAACTCTATTCCTTGATAAGTGCATAACGCATCACAAATTCTCAAAAGTGCTCTTGAAATCTCTTAGTCATGACGATTTGAGTTCAAACGTAAAAAAATATTCGATCGTCACACGCTAAGTCGTATCAACACAATTAACTGTCACTTATCTAAGCTTGAGAGAAATACCGCATATCCTACAATTCCGAGACTATATTCCCACAGTAATCAAATCCAGATCTGATGAAGTTACGATCAAGCTGAAATGTAGTTCGAAAAACAATTACCTCCCAAGAAGAGTTCCCAGAACATCCTGAGAATTTTGTTCATTACTCATCCATGGGTCTCTGGATCCCGAACTTACCAGCAATTTCCAAAATGAAAATTCATAAAATATACAAGTGTCAGACGACCTAGTAAGTCTGGGAGTAAACAAAATCCTTTTAAATCAACAACACTTAATTACGCTCATCAGTTCATGAAGATGAAATCCAAAAGCCAACCTCATGTCACAAAAAAACCCCACGACTCCAGTTCTTCAGAAGGAGTGAAAATATTTTGACCGTTCGCTCCGATAAGCGAACAGGTTTAATGTTACTCGATAGATACACACCCCGTATGTGAAATGACAGACATACTATGGATAACACTAGATTTTCGCAAACTAATGGAGAAAGTCATAAAACTGAAACAATTGAAGAACGGTCCACAGAAGTTCTAAAACGAATGAAAAGCAACTATCCAACCAGAGCTGATCAGTTCGAAAAAAGTGAAGCCTTTTATAAACATTATTCCTAAACTATACAGTCTATTTAAGCTGCATAAAATATGGAATACCTACCTCTATGTCCCATCCTCATTATACTAGACTATTTCTGTAACTCAGTAGCTCAATGGCCCTCACAGATCCTTACACCAGTTCGACGACAAGCATGTAAGCATTCTGTTTATGATATAATCGAATTCGCTGATGCGGTACTCAGGTTAAATAAACATGGCAATGGAACCATAAGACGTTAAAATTCCTTACTCACTAATGTACTACTCACAGAATCTGTATGGTTTACATGCGATTGTATAGACACAAACAATCATGATGTTGGGACACCTATTGTTTATTTCAAAACACTTATCTTGAAGTGTACCCTATAGGTATAACGAGGTGTGTCGACAAAAAATATGGTATAGTCAGGGGATCTCCAGTAGGCGCACTGCCAGCCAATTTCCTTATGGCCAGCATCGAGAATGATAGCCTTAAGTCAATGACCAACCAACTGACATTATATAAGAGATATTTTGATAGCGCCTGCGTCCCATGTGACAACACATTTGTTTTAGCCGACCATCCATCATTGCGAGTTACGATGGGAAGAGAAACAGACTATATAATTTCATTCTTAGATGACCTATTGACGAGAAGAGACATACTGAAGAGGTCAGTACACAGAAAACCAACATTGAACGAACAGTTGAAAGACTTCTACAGTTGGTCCCTACTAATTCGTAAACATGATCTTATTTGCTTTCTTTTTTCACAATAGCACCAAGTTTGCTCTACAAATGGTCCAGCAGAGGAAATGAGTTTCCTGAAATCCACCGTTTTGAAAAATGGAAACCTATCAAATCCCACTCAGAAAAATAAGAAACGTAAAAAACAGTTTGAGAATAGCCACCAACTGTTTAGAAGATATTGTTCTTGAATTTAGAATTCAAAGGTGGTACTGTTGATGATACTATTTGGAAATATCGATTCGTAAGACGTTTCCATGCAGAAAAACTCAGGATAACATATCATAGGTACCCTCTAATATGTGCCCACTGCGAAGGATAAGTTCCCGAGACTGGCTAGTTCAATGTACATTCATCAACCCACTTGTTTCTAAACAGTTAGGTAATTAAGGTCGTTCGTCTATGTCTATCCTTCCCTGGGTTCGAGAACATCTTATCAGCATAGCTAAAGTAAACAGTAACAGAAACTAGTCAACGTATACATTCAAGCTTCGAATCCGTCGTTCGATTTTATTTACATAATTCATTCCAATTTTCCCAAACACTTATGTCTTCATTCACGATATATTACAAGAAGCCTTGGGAATTCATAATTTGAAGATAGAATTATGCATACAAAAATAATGTTTGATCGCTTTCATTCTCATGGTCCTAACTTGATTAATGAATAAGGTTTCCGATTATTGTTAACATTGATTATCCTTGTCAAGTTCTTTCAGATGTTTCTGATTTTATTTTACAGTTACTTTGTTTCACATTGTCATCATTATTGTTGTTCTACATAATATACATTGAGTAACTCCAAGTGCCACCTCAGCAAACGCTGAAATAACCGGTTAAGTCTCTTCATTTCTGCCAGACAGGTGGTTTTCACATAATACAAAGGAAGCTAACTAGTTATATTTCAGTAGTTGTAAGAGTGGCCTATTGAGTCACTTCATTGTTCTGACAAGACACGTTTTAACTAAAACAGGAGTAAAATCTGAGCCCTGTAGCACATTGTAATTCAACGTTAGTCTGTTTATTAGAAATGTCACACAGTGAAACAATATCATTTACTGGATAATGTTCCGGACACAATTTATTGTCCATATTCATATCAGGTAACTTTATAACTTCGAGACAGAGTTTATATATTCCTAATTTTCTCTCCTTGTGATAACTAGAGTGGTAGGATTTCCCATATATTTGGGACAGGTGCAGAATCATCTCTATTGCATATATTTGGTGTTAATTCGATAAACACATATTCGGTTGTCAATCTCTCTTCCCACCCAACCAAGTTTTCGATAATGCCACTCTATCCCACCCTATTGTGTGATCGTGTGTAATTGAGCGCAGGTCTTTTTTCTAAATGTCTTATCTACTAACCTTGAGTTAGCTAGACTTTTGTGTTCTCTTATTCTAATCGACTACTTTGACCTACGTATTTGACCTCGCAATCATTGCAAGGGATTTGGTAAACTAGATTATTTTGCTTAATTGCATCAATAGGGTCTGTTAACCTAAGTTAGTTCGTGGACTGACTCTAAACGCTACCGCAGTAATCAGCAAATTAACTAAGTAGCTTTCTTCGCATTATGAAAAAACGACCGGTCCTACGGAAATGAAGAAATTGAATTGCTTATTTCAGCGTTTGCTAGGGTAGCATTTAGAGTACTGTTACCTACTGCTATCATGTTCACCAAAATGAATATGAATGAAACCAGTTTCATATTCCTATTCATTTCCACGTATTTTTCAGACACTTTTTACCCTAATGACAAAACTATGTCTAGATTTCTGTACACAACTCACTAGAATAACATCTCATCAGAAACCAGCACACAGACAATGATTAAATAGTTGAAAAGGGATACAAAATGTATGTACGAATACACGCATGCAGTTGCACAACTTTTAAAACAAACTCGTTGAAAAAGATTCTCATCGCTGAATCATTTTTGTTCTGTGATTTAATAGGTGTATTCGGTGTAAATCTAATATACAAACTCCTCCTGGTATGTTCCTCCTCATTTTCTAAACGTTATTTCCTTCTAGTATGAAATTCACACTTATACCGATCAAACTTGCTACTAGCTGTTGACGGCTTTCCGTCTCGTTGCCGAGGTTTTCTTCGATTCCTTGCAGGCCTATGGTAGACAAATAATTCCGCTCTTTTAGGATCAAATTCAATCATAAGACCTAACTCATTGAATTCCTCGCGAGTTAACAGGATAGGATTGCTACCAAAACATGATACCTCATCTCCACTCCTATTCGGTGATTGAGGCTGGTCTACAGAAACTAAAGAACCAGTTTCCCACCAAACATTTCTTGGCAATGATCTCAGAGCTATCGGTTTGTCCTTTTGGATTAAGTTTAAAAGTTAAGAATTTGCAGTGGATAATAACCACTGTATGCAAAAACTAAAAAGGAAAAAGTAAATCATCGAAATCAGTGTTCATAACTACATTCACTAAGCAAACACGAAACAATCAAAGACTAATGTAAAACCTAAAGGGTAGGAAAAACGGTAAATCTATCCTGAATTCTGCAGCAATGGATATTTAATGGTTTTCCCACGTCAACTGTGGTCATGCAAACAACCGATATTAAGGTTATTCCAGAGATCGTCTGTTCGGTAAGAGAAAAGTGAGTCAACCCACACTGCAATAATACCATGGGAAAAGAAAACCAATAGAACCAGATAATTACCACAATAAGTAGTAAGAAGGATACTAATGAAGATGAAATAAGCGGGAAGCACTAAAACGCATGCGATATCCATTAAGATTTTAAAAATATGAAAGAATCTGTCCCATTGTTGTATGATAGCACATTGCTTTGTACACCTACTGAGCAGTAATCACATACATTAAACCTTTTTATAGTGACTGACTCGAACTAGGCGATGGTTCAGCATGAACAATACGTATGTCAGATACCTCAATCACAGCAGGTCGGAGACAGCATTTGCCATCATTTCTCCTTTACGTAAGACACTGCATCCAAACCTATCATTATCCACCAAACATTCTTACTAACTACACCTACAAAGCTCTAATGTTGGATGATGAATACTCCAATCTCCTAGTTGGTATGAATGTATACATGAGCACTGGTCATTTTAAGTTAACCAGCTCTAAGTAGAAAACCTAACTCGGGCCGATAAAGTTCAGGTAGTCAGCTACGAGTCACATTTACTGTCTGAAGGCTTAAAATGCTTACACAGTTGTCCAAACTGAAGCATATGGAGCATGATTTGTACCAATTGGTAATTTAGTTGGTTATGGATAGCAGAAGAATCCAGGACGCGCGTTTCATCCTATTTGGGACTCGTCAACTGGATGTACCTGCACCCCAGTCAGTGTTGTTCCCACTGGGACTCGAACCTCGTACCCATCTCTTCAAACGCCGAGGCGTCGTCCACTGTGCCACGGAGGATCGGTAGCCACTTCTTGTACAACGGGTAGTAGTTATTACTATTTATTGATACACTTGTAATTCCCCATTGTTTTATTGAATCGAATTGCTGGATCTCTATTGGCATATGGGCTCATATGCGCGCGCCCTGGATTCCTCTGTTAGCCACAACCAACTAAATAACCATAACTGACACTCAGGCAATATCGAGGCATCTGCATAGGAGCCTATACGCCAATAGAGGTGGAACGATTCGATCCAATAAAACAACGGAGAATTACAAGTATATCAATAAGACCCATTGCTTGAAAATTAAAGTCAGTGGAGCTACATCCCCATTGACATATTCTAATTTTAGTCCGCTACTGATTAAACAATCGTCTTAAATCATATATACAGTATTCCATATAACGTCTGACATCAATCACCCTATTGGAGACCATATTTTGTATTCCTCAAACAACAGATCTCAGTATGAATATCTGTCCTAATGGATTCAGCAAATCATCTGCATAAAGACAGTTTTAATCCTCAAGCTGAAACAGTTTATGACTGGGGAAAAGTTAAGGAACCACAAGTCAATTACGAAAATATTTGTAATTTATTACAATCCGCCCATTAATGAATGGAATACGAAAAGAGGGCCAAAAAGCATGACAATGAAATCAACAGGGAAATAAGTAGTATCTTATGAATTAGTTAGTAGCCATTATATAATTATAACAATTAGTTCGCGTCTAATTGGTTCCTAGGGACAGACGTTAACAATAAATACAACAAACTTCTATCTATCTATGGTGGTTAATAAGATATCACAATCTGTGGAATTCAGATAATAAAAAAACAAATTGATAACAACAGTAGTACAGGACGATTGGAAATACTTTTATCCTATCACACCCTTATGGGAGTGACAACTAAGTTTCTCTACTGTCCGGCTAGATGATAGAAAATGTAAATCATACTGGTAATTAACTTACATCAAAACAACACAGGTTAATCGACTAGTTGTAACTCAGTAACCATATACATATTTGTGCGCTAGATGGAGAGTCACACACGTTGTGTGAGGGCTAGTGACACACCCAGGCTTTGCTCAAACCTTAAAAGGTGGAGAGTATGATCTGGAGCTATAACCCACTGGTTAGAAGTCAATTGCTTCGAACAATGAACTAACGCTTAAACTAACCCAGGTAATCCAAATAAATAAGAACATCTGTAAGAATATTATCTTACAATGGAGATTGGAAGAAAGCGAATATCATCCCAGAGCATATTTCGGAATATAGGCTTAAAACAATTAACAATTAAGTGGTCGGAAAAAACAGAAAGGTTCTCTGCATCATGCATTGCTTTCAACAATAGCTACAACACAAATGAGAATGTAACCAATAATGAGGCAGGGAAGACTAAAATTTTCAAATTAGTTCATGACTTATTTTTGATGTTTACGCTTAAGCTGTTGTCTCGAAAGACAACCTAAAGCTTCATAATTAAACTGACCAAAGCAGTTACAAACTTTCGTCGTTGAAAACGCATATGAATTTTGCAATTACAAGAGCGTTCTCGCAAAATATATCATCACATGTGATAATGTCATTCGGAAAAAATAAGTAGATTCATGTACCAGACTATGAACAACACCTACCACGCGATGGTTGTTGATTCGGCTGCTCAGTTTCTATAAACCTCGGTAGACATAATGGGGATTCGGGTTCGTGTCCTCTTGGTTAAAATTTTAGTGACCAGGAGAGTGAAACCAAACTCATGGACTATAAATGATAAAGTTGAAGGGAACTAGGCTGCCGAAACCCTTCTATTTAACTCAACAACCTCATACAGGTTAGTGCAATAAGCTGTAAGCTACATCCATCCAAATCGCGGTAGGTGGATCAGAATTAGTCCTATCATAATTCAGCTAGTCGGGGTCGGAGTGAAGCATCTGGTAATAACGGAGGTCTTTATCTCACTCTAATGATGACAACTGCCCAGTGTTCTCCGAAATCTAATACCAGAACGTGGTAATCTCATCATTATTAACTTTTTGGAGTAACCACCACCAAATATCTCCCCCAACAAATCTGAAAATACTCACCATCAAATGTAGCAATGTGCATTTATATGGAGAAAGATATAAAGGAGAGTCGCATACTACTTCATTATGGTTTCTGAAATCACCCGAATGACTGAGTATTGTAAACGACAGTGTGCAGAATGTATGACCGGGAATAATTCCCACTGGAAATAAGGTGAACAGGCTAAAGGTACTGAACACGGATCATAAGCCTCAGACAATTAATTGCTTCTACATAAACATGCACACAGAAGCATACATCCAACACACAACAAGATTACAATGGTTGGTTTGAGTATCAAATGTATCCAAGCTATTAGTTCGAACTTATACCACGCATATGTTTCGATAAATTCTTTGCAGTAAAAATATTACGAAGCATATGGTTGCAATGGCTATAAAAAAAATCGGATTCCAAACAAACAACAGCACAGGGCTTGAATCCTGTCAGTAGAGAACCACTAAAAGCCATTCTAGTAAGCAAACCAATCGTGGCAACCATATCTATAGTCGCCGTAATGTTGTAGTCGTTAACATAACCTTTAAAGTCCTCCTCTAGAGAGTTAACTTCGCTGAAAAACAACGCCGGTTACGTTGAGTAACGCGCACATAAAGTAAGCATTATGTCGCAGATTCCCTTTTGGTTCTATTAGTCTTTTCATTTAGTTGTTTGGGGGCAATCAATAGGAAGCTCTGCTGGATCTAAACTCCGCGCTTGTCGGCACTCATCAGCAAGAACTACCTGGGACCTCAAGGGAACTGATGTTCTACCTGAGATTTCAACCCGCATCACTCAATGTTGCGGTCAGAGATGATAACACACTAAGCTATTCACATCACGACTGACCTCCTGTGGGACTAGACTAGATACTGATTTCATTGTTTCTGACAATGTTGTCCAGGTCTTTTTTATGTTACGTGTAATGTTATGATACATATTCTTGTAAATGACTGTTCCCATCATTCTACATCCAGGGTTGATGCTCATTTCGTAGGCTGAAAATACATACAGAAATGTTTGTACGCTTTTGAGTTACACTAAACATGTCATTTTCTAAGTCTTAGTTTAGTGATAAGTACCTTAACCCTTATCCTATTTCACTTAGAAGACTTGATGCCACACAAAATAAATTAGACAACATATGACTTGGAGTTTTAACATACATCAAGTAGTCGATTAGGAATCCAAACTCTACATCTTGTAGCCAACACCTAACAAAAACACTAAGAACGAATGGGCTTTTTTTCTGAGACTGGAAACTTTATCCCAAGTGTAGTGTGCACTCCTCCTGTAATCAATAATCCTTTTGTTAGAACATTCAAGAAACCCAAGGTGTGTATGTTTTGCATACGCCTAACCTAACAATAATCCCCTTGTTTATTAATAACCATTCTTTTCCTTGTTCGTTGTTTAAGCACCTCAGAGTTATCAATAATTACAACGTTATTTGTCAAATCGATTAAATGAAATTTTACTCCATCTAATAATATTGTTTAGATAACCCCTGACGAATTTTCGAAAGAAAACGATTACGTAATCCTGTCTATTTGAAAAATGATTTATCCAATAATTGGGTGGGCTTAAAAAAATAAATAATGATAATAACAATAATGGATAAGGCAAACAGACAAAGTACTTCATGAGTCATTTCTGGCCATTTAAAGTCAATCAGCATTTTTATGCAGAAATATCGAACTAGAATAAAATTTTACATTAGAGTCATGATGAAATCAAGTTTTAGGTTAAACATTTAAAAAAAAAAACTGGCGAAACTAAACAAAAGAAAACTTCGTGTTGGGTGGCACTGAAAAACAGATACATTCGAAGGCAAATGTTTTCATGTTTTGCACTAATGAACTGATAAGTTCTTGCATGTTTTTATGCTTGTATAAAACCTGAACACAGAACTTATTTCTTCAAGATATAAAAAACTTAAATCATTCAAGTTAACAGTCAGCTGACAAACATTGAGACCAACTTCGAAACTAGTGCAAAGGGGGGGGGATACTATTATTACAACACTTTGCAATACATACAGGAAACAAAACTGAATAAGTATTCAATATCTCTATGGATAAATAAAAATCAGTCGGATCTTTGAGAACCATATTATTGAGTCTTCATTATCCAGTAAATTCTAGCGCTTCAATATCTGTAGTACGACGGCTGATTATCGCGCCCCATTTATTTACAAGTTAGAACATAGTAAAAAATTACTGAAAGTGTGACAATACTCAGTCAATTCGATTAAATTATGAGGGAGTTGTGAAGATTTGGAAATATTTCAAGTTGTTATTCATCGTAGACTGACATCGTGAGCTAACAGAAGTTGGAAATATGGAGCATTGGATTCTGATCCAGTGGCTCAATGGTAACGCGCTGGCCGAGGAACCTGAAGGTCGCGGGTTCGATCCCTGCTGGTGTGGGGTCGTGGGTGCGCACTGCTGAGGAGTCCCATACTAGGACGAAACAGATGTCCAGTGCTCCCAGGTTTCCTTTGTTCCTCCAACTGATGTCAGTCTACGATGAATGACAACTCGATTAAATTAGTTGATGTAGGATGTGAACTACGATACAATGGTTCAAGAGTTAACTGAATGAACTCACAGCACTGCAATTCGACAGTATTTAGTCTTCGATGTATATAAATGTTTCGCAGGTTCTAGTGTATTATAGTAATCGACTCTGCTGTTATATGTTAGTACAGAATGACCATTTGCAGCAATAAGGTATGAAGTAGATTACTGAATGTGAAGGAATGATCATTAATTGATGGGTTATTGGTTAGAATCAAAGTATGCAATATTTTTTTAATTTAACTATCCCTACCTGCTTCTCTTGTATAAAACAAGTAACGCAAACGCTCTGGAGAACATACCGTTTCCGATCCATTCAACTTCGTCCTAAATGCTGCCAACTTAGATGATAGTAGTAAGTACCTTGCGTCATTTGATATTGCCTCTATATTCAAAAATGTCCCAGTCATTGAAACTATTGGATTTATATCCAAAGAGATTGGTGATATACCTGCCCCAAAAGAACTGCGGAGACTTTTACTACTATGTAGTGAAAATACCAATAGGAAACCTTCATGGTTTGGACAATATCTCCGCTCCATGAGTTTTGTTTCAAGCCAATATAACCCAATAAAAACCTTATTCGACATATCATATGATGATATGATTATGAGCAATAATTTATGCTCAAAACGTCACCAAATAATACTAGATCACTGTGTGTTTTCAATCAAATAAACAAATCCAATAAGGAATTAAAGGGAACTCTGTCTTAGAAGTAGTTAAACGGAGGCTAAAAAAAGCTATCAAAAGAACCTTATATGCAGCTAAACTACTACTTCTAAGCACCACCAGGCGGGTGATGCAACAATCGGGAAAAGATATTACTCCGATCCTCGACATATCAAACTGAATATACCAATTCGAATGTACTTGTGGAAGTAATTATAGAGGTCATAAGTAAAGGTGTTTATCTTCTCACATAACTGAGCATTTACCTAAATGACAAGTTGAATCTAAAATCACACGAAGTTCTGCTACGAAGCATCTAGTGGATCACTGACATGAAGTTGGGGTTTTCAAGATCTCGGCTGTAAGCAGGCAGAGGGATAAAAAACTGCTTCTAATAGTGGAAGCATGTGCAATTGGATTTCGCAAACCGAGCTTATGTGTACAGAAAGAGACGGCAGTCACTCTGAATCCATATCTATCATGGCAGAAGTGTAAAAGTACCTTGAACCTTATAGTTTCTATTAGTGTTTGTTTTTCCATTTTACTTCTTCCTCTGCTTCGCATATTCACCTCTTGAGTATCGATATTCCTCTTGAACCTCTCCGCTGAATAGTCAAGCGACTTATCTCCATCGCTATTATTTTTATTATCTTTGCTACGGACTAACTAATACTCCAGCCCTTTATACGTGGAAGTGTGATTTATTGGTTGAGGGAGATGACTTTTAACAAGTGGGTCACGAGTTCAAATCCCACTCTACCTACTGAGGTTTCAGCAGCCAGGTAGTATCACTAGACCTAGCACAATAGCTGTGGCTCGTCACCTACTGCACGGATGTACACAAGGTGGTTGAGTGGGTTTCGTTTTTGATACTAGGCTTCTTAATTGATTTCCACCTATCCTGTTCAAAGTGTCGTAATTTTTGTTCTTTTCAACATCCATATTTCATCGTTTACCTTATCACCATTATCATTTACCCGTATTGGCATTAGTACGATCAATACTTTTGTTTGCTCAACACCTATGTTCCTTTAGTGTGCACCTTTATCAAGCTATCTAGTTGACTACTAATTGTTCTTTTAGAAATATAATCCATCCCTAGTCCTTTTATTTTTCATTATTAACTTGTTATCCTATCCAACCTATTCTTAGTTTTATATTAACTAAAGGAGACCTGCTTAAACTTTGAGCTGCCGAAAAAATTTTCCACAGAATATATATTTCATCCAATTATTCCCTTTCAATTTGTTTTAATCTTTTAAACATGTTGTTTAAGTGCTTGAAGTACTCTTGTACACTTTTAAAATGATTCCAAGTTGTTGCTTTTTTAAGCTAACAAGAAGAATAAACTATACACCGATGAGAGATAGCTTTATAAATGCACAGAAATAGAGTATATTACTGTCTCTTGGATAACCATGTCAAATTGTAGATTTCGACATTGGCTAGAATCAACTAGCACTACCAAAATTACGCGTGATATTCTTTCCATTCACCATTCCAAACCAGACGCGAAAACGATACCAGGTGTCTATCTCACATTGTGCCTTTTATTACTGTTATTAATAATATTATTCAAATGCAATGATTACTTCGCTTAAAGATATTGTAAAGAGGATGAATTTATCGAACTACTACATGTTAATATTTCCTTACTGTACCTTGAGAGCCCTGTTTGGAATAAAGCTGCTATTATTATTATTATTATTATTATTATTATTATTATTATTATTATTATTATTATTATTATTATTATTATTATTATCACTAAGTTACTCACCGCATGTTGCCACGACTTATCCAATGTCTTCATCTGTATTATATGTGTATGTATCCCCTTATTGCACAACAACATACGAACCAGACTGACTTTAAAGGCCACCCCAGAAACAATTGAAACAACCAATTAAATTTTTGTTCTTTATAAAAATCTGCCTTTCCATTCGAAATGAAGAGACCTAATTGGTTATTTCAATCGTTGTTAGAGTGGCCTCTAAAGTTGCCCTAAAAGCATGAATGTAGGGTAAAAAGCTGATGAGTCCTATTGAAATTTACGGATTCATTGGAATCCTGCTTTATTTAATGTTTGTTGCTTACTTCTGATTTCAAATACACACATAACTTGATTGCACGTCACGATTTTGACCTCACCAGTGTTCACATCCCGGTGAATAAGAAGTAATGCTGCAGAAAACTCGCAAATGTGATTGAGAATTACACAGTATGCTGATGCGACTAATTTGTGTGAGCTAGAAAACACTACTAACTAGCTTAATATATTGAAAAACCAAACAACTAACCGAGCAATATCCTAGACAATAACTCTAAAAAAGTAGGTCGCAATCAGTCTCAACTACTTTACTTAGAGCTCTGGAAAAAGTTGTTATCACAAATGAATGCTAAGGTATTTGAATTCGCTATCAATCTTAAAAATAAGAAAAGGATTAGGCAAGTTATTTGATCGAAATAGATTATCAACAAGACATGTGAAAAGTTAGTAAGTTATTATTAAAATAATCTGACATAACTTACTTGGAACAAAGAAATTGATTTTATTAGAGCTAAGTTAAGGGATTCGGGATGTTCTGCCAATACTCCATGAGTGCAGATAAATTTACCTTGATTATAAAAAAAAGGGAAAACTACCTAACTGAAAGAAATATGCTTCAAGTTAGAAATAAAAATAAACAGCCAAGGTAAGCATAAGCAGTGCAACACATATAGAAATCTCCAAAGAAGAATAAGTCCCTTTACGTTTGAAATATGAATCATCTCAGGTGATAACAACCAATAGCAACTATCATCGTAGGTTTCGTCACACACTGAAACAGTTGAAGAGCAACTGAAAATATCACAGCCCTCGGGAGCTGTTTCAGCCTAGTTCGGGATTCACTTACAATCCCCATGAAGGATGCAACCAAGAACTGCGACGTCTTGCGGCGAGCATTTTATCATCACCCAGTCACAGAGTTGAAATTCCTCAATCCACATTTTGAGCCTGTCAGTCCGCATTTTAGCGTAACAATCACTGAATGTCATCAGCAAATATTCCTCTCTATATTCTACCTTTTTGACTACAAAGGTCATGGCCTTTCACGAAAAGAAAGGGATCTTAAGTAAAGTAAGGATAAAACAGCTGTCCATTTCTCTCAGGTCTGAAGTGGTTCTCCAGAGGATGTCGTCAATGTGTGACGAAAGTTAGTTTGAAGTTAGTCGGTCCCCACAAACCACTAATAAAAACCATATTAAGACCACATTACAACGAGGAAAGAGGAGCAATAATTCAATAATTATGTACTCGTAGGCACGCTCAATCGTAACAAAACATTTGCAAAACCAAATTGTCTGATGGCTTACTTGTAAGCATATCACTGAACTGTGTGGTTTTTAAAATTTCTCTTCTCAAATCAAGCTTTCCTTAAGCAACATCAAACTTACAAATGAAAGATAGTGAATCCTGATAAGCGAGAAAAGTACTTCAATACAATTTATGAGGAGCACTTTAAAATCAGTCACTCCTTTTCAAAGTTCACAGTCTAATGATTTAGTGCTCACTAACAGATTGCATCAAGATGAACTTCCTGAATTTCTAAACAGCTGACATGACAAATAGAGTCAATCAATTTGGATGTGGATATAGTCACTCATCGATGACACTGAACAACGGTTGCACTATGTAGCACATTGATATACTAGAACCAAGTGCCTAAATATGGTTGCCGTGCAATCTGACTTTTGTGTTGGAATCAACATAGAATTTTGAGTGCGTACTGCTGGGGTGGTCTAAACGATGACGAAATATTTCTTGAGTGTTCCCTGGCTTTCAGTAGTCCACTGCCTGATAGTGGTCCATGTTAAGTAATTTGAAAGACCAAGTCCTTAACACATACGTAGCGGAATTCAAGCTTACTTGAACAGTTTACGAATAAACATTTAGAAACTGAAGACGATTTAAGCGAATTCTGCTCTACGTAGAGCATCATTTTGAAGTAGCTGAATAGTGTACTTAGCTTAAAATGCTGAATACAAATGCAGACGATAAGTTGCTTCTAGCCCTGTACCAATCTCTTTCAAATATGGAAGCGCAACATGAGCAACCAAGTTTCTAGTTAGCACTATAGTATCTACTGAAAGCATTCTTTCGGGGTAAATGACTTTTCTGAAAATGAAGTGATTATAATTAGTTGTGTTCTGGCTGCAGTCCAAAAAAATATAGCTACAGATGGCAAAAAGAGGATATTGCTTTCGAAAGTTACTTCTTACACTAAGCGAACTTCCTACCCTAACACCATATGAATGACTGAGAATCTAGTTGGCTGGTGCAGCTTCGGTTTTAAGGCCAAGTACGACACTAACAACTTCAAGACAGGAAGTTGATACAAATGGGTTTCACCACCAACAATATCAGTATAGGACCAGACGCTGCTGCGTGACGGCTGTTGTCATGTCTCATATCAGTACATCGAATGACAAAGTAGTAACGTGAAAGAAAAAACTGGTTAGAAGCAATAGAAAGTAGTGAAGCTTGACATTCAGGTCAGTCAGCAATCAACAGATGTATAGACAACCAATCGCAGACATCATCAGAGCAAGCCCCTAAATCATTCATGGAGTTATTAACAGCTAACTTTATACTGAAGTTAGTGCTGATGATGTTGTCTAAAAAGACGGTGAAAGCTTCACGATTAAACAACCCAGCTCAGAGAACACAATACAACCAAGACTGAAGAACTTTAATCAGGTCTTGTTTAATGGCTTCAAGGATACAGGTGCATGAAATTAGTTCAGTTGATACTCTTTTTCTTCCCGCAGTAAAGTAAAAAGTAGCAAAATGATGAGATATGAGCTCTTATGGGGATAAACAAGTTATATTATGTCCATTGGAAGTTACAGAAGTCATTCATAAGGAAAAGCGCTTTTCGACACACTACCGTGAAGTCATTCAGTCTAAAGTCAACATTACCAATCATGACAGAAGTTACGCTTCTACTGATAACTCAATAAGAATGAGCAGTATCATGGAAATCTAACACCCAATAACAATGATATGTGTGGCTGAAAAGCAATTAATTGTCAACCTTGAAATATTTCACTCACCGATGTTATTGTTTTCACATATCATGATATTCAGATTATTAGACATATCATTAAAACAATTCGATGTGATCGGATAATATCTTGATAAACAATGATTGCCGATATCATTATTATTGTTACTGGTAGCATCGATAGTGGATAGTGCAGACCGATATGATACAATTTCTTGCAAAAACTTGTTAATCATTCTCTCACAATTCTTTCTGTTTTGACATAATGGCTTGAGTTCAGTGCATGTCTAGGAGAAAAAAAAGGATTTTTATGGATAAGTGGAAGAGTGAGAAAAAAATAAGCGAGGACATACGATACATTGTTGGTAATTTATGTGTAAATACGCATAATCACCAGATAATTCTTTTGTCCATAATTCCACATCATCAAAAATATAGTTAAAATAATGGAAGAATAAATTAGAATAATTATTTGTGAAATATTATCCATAACAATCTCAACCGAGATAGTCCTACAAGAAAAGTAATTTAGCTAATTAGATTTGCTAAAAGACATGCTTCGTACAAGTAGCTGTTAAGAGAAACCCCATGTGCCAAAATATCACTAGTCAAGGCGTTTGTGTGAGGATGCCTGGTTTCAATTACCAAGCAGGAGTACGACGTAAACTGAGGAATAGCTTCCTCAGAAGTCTAAATTTAGGTTAACACAAGAATATAGGACAGTTGTTATAATGGGTCCTTCAAGTAAACACTTTTTCTTCAGGTTAACCAACAATTTCTATTAGCAATAACACACTAAATTTACTTACTGATGACTTAAAGTTGACCTTATTTCATTCGATTAGTCAAGTGAAACCACCCTGAAACTCACCTGTTCAAACAATCAGATCAACATCACGAAAGGACCAGGGATGACACTGTCACACCTCAACCTCACTGCATTTAGATACAAGGCAGTAAAATGAAATAAATAGGCCGAAAATGCGATCAAAAGATCTAAAAAGTAGTCGCATGACATAAGGAACCAAAATAACAAATAACAAAATGAGATAGACTGATTAGGATGAATTTGTACCATTGAGATCAATACTGAGTCATATTACCTAGGTTCGTCAATCATTGGTTAACGCTATTACAAGAGGTTTATTCTAGAAGCCTGTAGTTTTCTGCAGGACTCAGATAGTCAGAAACTCCATGTTTCAGCCTGACCATCTTTAACTCTCTTCAGAATTACTCTGCTGCAACCATCATAATGAACCGCGGTAAACGAAGACTAGGTATGTGTAACGCGAATCGTATCTACTTGAGTCAATGTAGGTTCGTGACTACATTCAAGTGGCTTCCATCTATTTTGAACTCGACGCCTGACCCCAGAAGTTTTCTTTTGTGTTGGTTGTATATTTTCCACTTGACGGTCTCACTTTTAGATGAGCAGAAAGAGACCAGAAAACAAGTCGCAGATGGTGAAGCTGGCTTTCTTCTGTAGAAATAGGTTTCCACTTCGAATGGCTATAGATACCACTTGAGAAAAAGTATCGATATGCACACCTAAGAAAAGCATTCTTACGACGATACTGATATAACCGGGTGGTTATTTCAAAATAGCCTTGTAACGCTACCTATTACTGTAATGAGAAGAGTTGAAATCAGTATAACGAATTGGATGGCTATAATCGCTAGAACCGATTTTATACGTATTTGATTTCCAAAATAGTCTTAAACGAAGCAAGAACAATTAAGGTCCCATAATGTAATGAATTGTTTCCAACTGCACAAAATCTAGCAAGCAGGCATACTGACTTCGACTAACTAACGAGGTGAAGTAAAATAAGCATACCTAGTAATTCATACAGATGAAAGACGTTTATCACTGACATTACTCCTAATAATAGGTTAATTTTAAAGTGATTAACAGGAAGTTTCTGAAGCTTGACAAAAAAGGCTGACTTTTTGTAAACTTGCACTCACAAATTGATAGTCAATAAGTATGAGATTAGAATAATAATAACATGTATGCATGCTAACTTCGATTTGTAATCTGTACGCTAATCACACGTAATGTACGACGCATATTTAATCTTTCCGGTTGTTAGTCAATAGGGTAGAAATGACCAATCCCCACTGGTAGAGGGGTCTCACTGTAAAGATGCTTTGGTGTTGGCTGTATTCAAATCTTGGTTGCGCAAATAGTCTTGGCTAGCAATAGATTCCAGGACGCATATTTCCTACTATTTGGGACTCATCATCTGGATTTATCTGGATTGCAGTGAATACTACTTTGAGTCACAGTAGAGACTCATTATGATGGAAGCGCACATCCCATCTACGACTAAACTCACGCCTTATATCCCACTTACTAACCATTACCGAAACATCCGTACGAGGAACCCATGTGGCATGAAAGACTGAGCGACCTAGTCCTAAATATTGACGACAGGAAAGAGGCAGAACGCTCCTGTATCCGTCGGACCTAATATTTGATCGTTACTCACTTTTTGTTATGATTCTGTAAACTGAGACTGCAGCTGGTAATTCCCATACCTTTTAACTTCCCAATCGACTAGTTACCGAAATGCCTGATCATATCTGGCTATCTGATGTCATTAGGGGATGCAGCGTTACATAGATCATTGCCTTCTAAGTAGTGATGTTATGGTAAAAAGAGTTATAGCCAACTACAGCTCACATTCTGGTTTCTTCAATAAATAATGTTCAGTTTTCAAGAATTGTTTCCTAATGTACTACTACTAATGCAGAGAATCATATCGAAAGTAATGTCTAACAAGGAGAGAGAATTTCTCAACAAAAAAAACGCAGGTGATATCAACGCAAAAGTACGGGAATGGTGAACTCAACTATAATTATCGTGAACTAGTCATAGTATAGACGATAAAAATGTTTCAAGTGAAATATTTTTGAGGGCTGATTTCAAATTCAGGTTTACCTATCACAAATTGGAGAGTACTGATTTTAATAGCCAAATTCCTTATAACAAGAGAAATTGGCTCATTCACACACACCAACAAGCCAATAAGCATACATTTGATGCAAAACACCAACGACAATTGATAATCCCCTTGTTTACCCTGAGGAGTTTTATCCATATTTATCAACTGTTAACTGTGAAAGTGGAATAAGTAACGAATATCCATTTCAAGTGGACCATCAATATAGTTAGTCCTCTTAGGTGAGAATGAGCGAAATCGATCGCAGTTTTGCACATGCATCCATGCAATTTCATCGTGCAAATCCTACTACTGATTATCTTTTCTTTATTCCTCATATCACCTTATTGACGTTGAGTTTTTTTTTACAGACCATGACATTACTACTATCTTCGCTCATTTATCCTTCCTTATTTTAATTTCCTTGTGATTCACTAATGAAAAGTCCTGCAAGTTGAACTGTTATGCAATTATGCAAGCTTCACTTGGTTCCTGCACATCAACCCGCCATGATACATCTGTTGAGTAGCTGGTTATATTGAAAGAAGCAAGAAGACAGATATGAAGAGGGAATGTTTATTGTCAACAAGTGAGACAGTAGTCGTTAAATATGATACACCTTGCACTAAAACAGTCATTTGCGAAATGTGCTTCATCTCCCCCTCTGCTTCCCTCTTGATTTGCTCTTCATACACCTGCGTTTCTTATGGCAGAATCCTTACCCATTGCTGGTAATTCCCTATGATTTCAGCCGCTCTCCCAACACATACTACTTATATTTGTTCTTATCAGCAACGCCCACTACAATATGATTTGAGAAGAGCAATACATACCGATGCTTCGTTTCATGGATTTTTCAATAAAATGACAATATCAGGTTGGTATTCATCATGGACTGATGTTAGTTAAAGGAACATTGGAAGTCTGGTGACTAGCTTCGTAAGGTGATTTCTGAAGTTCTAATGGGAAGCTGTGACCAGTAGAGTCAACCAGACTGAACATGAGGACAGTTCCTCAACGACGGTATTGGATCGAGGTCGCGCTATATCGTGGACCAACGGAAGTAGGGAATATGGACCATTGGATTCCAACCCAGCGGGTCAATGGTAACGTGCTGGGACCTGAAGGTTATGAGTTCGACCCCTGGCATGGTCATGGGTGCGCATTGCTAGAGTCCCAAACTAAGACCAAACAGATGTATGGCGCTCCCAGGTTTCCAATGTTCGTCCAACTGTTGTCAGTCCATGATAAATACGAACCTGAAACAAATAAATCCCTACAGACCTCCAAATTGAAAGAGAATATTTGCTATATCTGCAAATAAGCCTATTATTGAATACTACTGATTCGGATAGAACTCAAGTATAAACGCTTAATCTGCGAAACCGTAACTGAATACGCCAGCATAGTTTTATGAACCACGATGTGGACCCCACTTAATGTCTGAGCGTTTGTAATAATACCACATAGCTCAGCGTACAACACATAAAGTGCTGTCTAAATCCAGGACCCAATGTTTGACAATCAAATGAGCTACATTTCCATAAGAAACAGCGGATTTTCATATGCCAGTTACACTACTATCCAACCTTCTAAGTCAATGTATCCCACTTTAACAATCTATTACATACTTTAACACACTACACTACCTATCTCAGCCAATACTTATTGATATGATGACTTTAATGTGTAACTCCATGACCAACAACGTTCACTTCAAAACCAGGATAGACTACAATTTTGAACCCATGCCCGGGTAATAACACTGGTACGCATGCTTATTCACACAGTTAACCTGTGCAGAAACAATCAGTTGAAATTCACTGCCTTTGGTAGTAAACGATAAACACTTGTCACACACATGTCTGACCAGACTTCATACTTCTTTTTATAACAAATTACTGAGATACTGTTTTCCGTTTCACTTACGATAACCATTTTGGAAACGATTAAATCACACCCAATCATAACGCTATCATGATCTTTCACGTTGGCGAATGCTTATTCGTTGTTTAGTTACTTTATTTTCCAAAATGAGTTGATGTACTTTTATATCTCTAGTCGCCAAGACAAGAATCTCAGCTTCACTTTGTTATTGCAGTGAGCATAATGCCCACCCTGACAACATCTGGGGAAACCAACAGCAGGAGATCTGTCTTTTATTAAAAACTGCTTTTCGAGAGGAACAGAGATACCTATTGGTTGTTGCTACGGTGGCCTTTGATGTCACTCGTGTTACTGTCCCGACATCATGGGACGAACAGGGGAAAGTGTGGTGACTCATCACTGTTCCGACAGACATGTGATTCAGTCATGAGTTTCTAGGCTTGTCATGATGTGACTTTAAAGGCCATCCTGCAACAAATGAAATAACTGAATAAGGCTTCAATATTTTATGAAAATCTGCCTTTCCAGCCGAAATGAAGAAACCTAATCGGTTATTCCGATAGTTAAAGTGACCTTTAAAGTTGTTCCAAATAAAGCATATATGCATATTACAATTACAGAACTGGTTTTCTGTTTCGCCCATGTGCACTAGTTCTACCTAATCCTAAGTCGGTATGAATTAATCCACTTTCCGGTTGCCAGAGCAGTGGGGATTAAGTACATGCCTTAGAAACAATCCTACTATCTAAGCCCTTTAGTGTTGTCTCTTCAAATGAACTAAGCGCAAGCTACGGAGGCGATATAGTAATCACTTTAACTTTGTTATATCTTTGTATTGAATGTTTTATTCCACGAAGGGTTCGAAGTCTTGGATATCAATGTTAGGTTAATTGGGTTTTACTTGTACAGTCAATAGGACTTTCACAGTTCAGTCTTTTGATATTCACTCAAGATAGGTTTCGGATAATGTCGCTGCTCTGTCACAGTGAGTTGGTAACATAGAGACGTAAGTTAGGTATAAAAACCCAGTCTAGTCGAGGATGCATCATTAGTCACCATCTACGCCTGTATACTACAACTCAAGTTACAATAATAGATGTTTAGGCTATGAACGGAGCCGTGGGAACAAACGAGAAAACCTCTGCAGTCTTCTGCTTCAAAACATGTAGTAATCTGATTAAAGCTTTTTAAATGAAGCTTTTCCAAACTGCAAAAGCCATAGAGATTCACATTTTAAATTAAAGCCTAGATTATGCATACAAGCGTTTATTCGGTTATCATATTTACAGTGAACTTAAACTGTGTAAAGATTTTACCCTCCGGAAAGTGATTTCTCGGAAGATCTTTACTACCTCATTTCATCTTTTCGGTTCACGACAATCTTTTTAACCTTCCCAGTCAGATTTTTGACTGTTGAACTGTACTGTACTGCATATTATATTATGCAACTTATTTACTTAAGGTTTGTGGGGATTTATTTATTCATTTCAGTATTCGGTAGGTCTTTATTCTCACCAGTTAATAAAACTCCAGTCCATGAGAATACTATAGACTGTTACTAACTACTGCATTTAAATGAACCTTATTTAATACATTCTACCAACAGATACAACAATCAGAGTGAAACCCCAAAGCTCGAAGTAACAAAATTGCAAACAAAACAAAATCAAAGTCCAAACTGTTTTTAAATGATAAACGATAATTGTAGCAAAATCAGATTCATCGAACCTGTACCAATCAGTAGCAGAGTAGAGTCAAAGACATTGTCGAACGATAACCAACATAATCACTTAGTCATTAGAATTATTCATAGCATGCAGTATCGCTATAACCCGTTTAGTGGACTTGAAGGTACAGTCTCTGAAAGAGAGAACTCGTAGACATATTAATAGGCATACAATACCTAATGATGAACTGTGTTTTGCACCGCCCCGTTTTTATTCCGTCATGGCACGATAAAGTACCATACAATATCATTACAGGTTATCTACAAAGTAAAAACCCGGTCACCCTGGATACACTTTGTTATCAGCATAGCTAGTAAGGAACAAGGTCATCCAGTGTTTCCATAAGAGAAATGCTATTCTTCACAGTTGGAATGTTTAGCACAACCGTATCGATTCCCGAATATCAGTACGATCAGAAGTGTATTACTAAAGTTTTCGCTTAGACTACAAATGTGTTGCTATGAAGAATACTACCTTCATTTATTCATTTTGTATACCACCTCAATATATCATGGGCACCAAGAAATGTAGCACGCAGCGATAATAATGGTAGTAACCGCGTAATTCTGACATCCAGCACAGGTCTGCGCACTTGACTATAGGGGATTACAATACCGCTTAGTTGTGTAAGTCAAAGTAGCTAGGACCCCGTGGCTCATAGATTGAAAGACAAAGTACAGCACTTAGTCCATCGAGCAATACTACATACAGAAAAAAAATGTAGTAGGAGTAGTCGATTAAAGTCTAGTGCTTGACTCTTTATGATTTCCTCGTCAAATCCCAAACAGAAAGGCGAGCTAAGTATTAGACTGGCTGCTTTGCAGAAACATGTAGACAGATGGTAATCAATGTAGCAGTCACGTCTTATGTTTTCAGTGAAGTCTAATGACTAGGTAACTCAAGCCCCATAGGTTTGAAGGAAGTGAATTCTCCCCTGTTGATAATACTCATAAGCACGAGTGTTATTAGGTTAGATGTATCTTTGCTTTCTAATTTCTTAACGTCATCTAATTGAGCATCAGCTATGAGTTCACTTTTATCACTAAGAACGGACATCATCTTTGTCGTTGATGTAAATAAATTTATGGCTTATGGACTCAATGGATGTTGCCATCAAAATACTAACGAAAACACTAGTGGACAATGGATAACCATTGAAGTTTATAAACAGTTGCAAAAGTCAGCCAGCATTGAAACGAAGTCTGTATTCTTTTCCGGTGAAATGCGTTTATATCGTGTTACCATACAGAGGAGATATCTATATCTTACAGTGTAATTCTAAAACGAAAGCTAAGGCCTACAATTAGTGAAACATACTATGCAGCTAGGTTTATCGTAGTTGAGAAGACCAAACACGTTGCAACATAGACCTCAACGCTGTATAAACGATTGTGTCACATCCCACTGCGTTTATCAATTTACATACATAGGGAGGAATAGTCGAGATATGCACTTAAGGGTAGCGGATAACATGTACCAAAACGGCTACAAAAGCAGCTAGATTCTCAAACATCGACAAACAAATGTGACAGACAACCATCATTTCAAAACGTATCATTGATAAAGGTCATAGGATTGATGATAAAATAGCCCTTACAATTTTGTCTAGAAACTGTCAGTGGTGCATACTTAGGTTTGTTGAAGCGATAACCATACACAAATTTATGTCTCGTTTTTTGTTCAAAAACAGTTTGTTATTACGCTGAACCTACCCCGGTAATGCTTATTTTATCGTATTACCAAAGCTGTCTCCAAATGTTATCATTTTCATTCATTATCCTCCTACTTATTAAATTCCTTTATGTCTTATTTATCCTTAGCCCACGGTCCAGTTTTCATATAAACTGCCTTAACTAGTAAATGTGTCATCAAATTGTTCAAGATGTATAACGCAAATACACTACACTTTCCAGATGGTCTACATCTTCTAATTGCACTATCCAAATTCATAAAAAGAGCTAAGATTTCTAAAAATTTGTTATTTTGCACAAAGGGAAGTGAATATTTGAGATTTAATTTCTCACCGTTAAGCGGATACAGTTACTAAAAGATTCCAAGTGAATCAGTAGTAGAACATAATGGAATCAGGACAAAGCGTCTCCTTTCTCATACAGGACTGATAATGTTGCAATCTTCAAAAGGTGACTGATGAGTTAATTGTCTGAGCAGAAACGCCAGTCGTTTACATGATGGTGAATGAAGTGAAACCGACGCCTGGGGTCTCACTGTACACCCAATTAGAACATCTAATAAACAACACAACTAGCAGACTACTGCTTTAAATTCCTACCGTATTCAACCACCGTCTCATTAAATATATTACTGAGATATCTACTAGATTATAAATAATCACGATACATGTACATGTAATGAAGGAAACGTCATAAAATTCACTTACATCTTTTCTTTCAACCCACTGTTCGCTAGCCCTTGCTAAATAAGCATTGAAGCTGATTAATTTGGATCCTAATAAAAACCAGTAGCAATCAGATAGTATACTCCAAGTGATTTTCATATCGTACTTCATTCTATTGGAGAGTGCGAATAACAAAGTTATTAGTTAGACTACCTATAATTTTACGCTACAAACAACAAAATTATTTTCGAAAATGACTCCATATATAATATGCTACGGAATAACGACAGTTGAACCACTAAGAAGAACGGGAAACTCAAGGTGTATAGTAACCTGAAACACTGCAACAACATTCAAAAACTTGAGGTTCCTTTGTATTCGATGATGTAAAATGAACGCGTACGATGGCAACGTTTAGTGAACTTTGATATTTACTTGTTACTTAATCGACTACAATTCCTGAGAATCATCTGTGAACAGAACACTAGAAACAACACACTTCGTCGTAAAGCATCATTTTTTTCTAATCCTCGTCGGTTGCTTACAGAACATAATAGTAGGAAAAAATGGGAAAAAACTACCGTAGAATACTTAAGGAGTTCAAATCCATAATCTATTAGAACACCGAAGAACCGCCAGACGAGTGACGTTGGAATAAAATAAGAGCTGGAAGGTTGTATGCATGAAATTAGAAGGATATTTCTATAAATAGAATATAATCATCAATTACATAAAATCACAGTCCAACTTTGCGCCACTTCACATAAACTATTGTGGTAAAGAGGATAGTCAGATGTTTACATTTCAAAAAAGTACTTAACCTACTGCGGTAACAAGTGCTGGGTATTTTCTATCGTCAATTTGTCCATTCCGTTGTCTTATTGACGATTGCTTAGTTACATCTTAATTCCATTTCGTGATCGCGACTATCTCTTTGCTAACTTATACAACTGATTGTCACTTTGACTCTGAAACTAATTCTAACTTCACACACAGCTACCTAACACTACCTAACAGATTTACTGTACGCCTAACATTTCAGGGTTTACTTTTGTCATCCAGGAGATTAGGAATCCGAAGTTTTAAGGTATTGTCATCTATGATATTGAGTGATTACTGGAAGTGAAATGAAAATTTGTCGCGGTAGGATTTGAACTAGTAACCTCTGGGTTACAGGTCCAGCTACCTCAGATAGTAACACTGATACTTCTACCCTTGTTCGTCTTGTTTCTACTATTATTAAACTGAAAGAATATGACGACGAGAATGTAACTGAATGCTACATATAGTGTGAGATTTTGTACTTGTCGTTTCGTTCACAGCCGTAAATGGAGCAAATAAGAACCCAGTAGGGTATATATATACTAAGGTGTAGTTATTTTTGAGTATGCAAAGTCAAACTGCTCAGTTCAGCATTGGGTTTATCCAACTTTCGAATATCATACAAGAAAGTCATAATTAACGCAAATCTAGTAGAGAAGCAGTGTGACTTAGTATGATGATACTCAAACGTAATATCCAGCTTGGGTGGTCATCCACATATCAGCATAGGACCTTGCGCAAAAGTGCATCAATTCAGACGGCTATATTCCCCAATAGCACAGCACACAAAGAGGAGAGAGACGGAAACA
Source organism: Heterobilharzia americana (assembly GCA_944470555.2). NCBI lineage: Eukaryota > Metazoa > Platyhelminthes > Trematoda > Strigeidida > Schistosomatidae > Heterobilharzia > Heterobilharzia americana. The sequence continues at coordinate 88,796,347 of OX104127.1, forward strand.
GCTACACTAGGATGAAAGTGGATAATGACATTTAGAAAAATTAATGACGGGAAATGACATGTTTAGTTTGCATCTCAGGTTGCCACCCTTCACATCACTGCATTAAGAATGTAATAAATAGACTGCAAATGTAATCCAAATTCGTAGGAAGTATTCACGTGACAGAAAGAGTCAGTACAACAAATAACAAAATATGTTAACGGATTAGGATGCATTTGCAAAACTGGTATCAGTATTTAAGTTATACCACTTATGTTCGTCAGTCATTGGTCACCGCTGGAGGCTTTTAGTTACCTGCAGGACCCAGACGGTCAGAGACTCCATGGACTGATGTCCTTTTTTAGTCTAACCATTGTTGACTTTTTCCAGCTTAACTCTACTAAAGCCAATATTATCATCGGGGTAGAAGAATAAGCATGTGCGACACAACGCCTGTCTAATCCATCTAGATCGATTAAGGTTAGTGACCGCATCAACTGGCTTTCATCTCCCAGCTAAAATTCTAATCTGTTCCTCATATTACTAAGGTCATAGTTATAGGGCACGTAAGTAATGCTATAAAGATAAGGTGTCCAACCACCCTACTCCATTTTTAGAACAGACATCAACGAATACTAGTCCTAAAGCAAACATTTGCATATATTTAGCAAGAAAAGCCTGTTCCTATGTTTTAACTCAACTTTTCCAGAACATTCAGCATCTTGTTAACATCCGCATATAATATGACCATGTCATCTGTGTATTGTACGAGAAGCTTCCTGTTCTAGGGACAATCACTGCTCAGTTAGATGAAGAAAGAGGAACCTTCATAAATGCTTCACTGACAAAAAGCTATATAGAGATAGAGGTATTAGAAATCACCGACGTAAATCAACCGATGCAAGCAGTTTACCTGACACATCACAGTAGGCTCTGCACGGCCATGGGTTTCCGAACACAGAGCTTTTGGCAGTTATGTGTGCTTAACGGACAGAGATGAACACTGTCGTAAGATCTTGGAAGTGACAGAGTCGACTACCGCCTTCAGGTCAAAAAATGCAGCTAGTGTCGGGCACGAATAAGTGCGTCTGTGTCCTAAGGTCTGACAGAGGTCGAACATCCAGTAAATACACCCATGACTAGGTCCACAAGCCATCTGGTTTTCTTGAGTTTGCCGTTCCCCAGCTTCACTGTACCACTTAGTTGCTGCAGAACCTAGGACCTAAGATACCATGCTAGTCTTGTGATTATTACATGATTCATCTCTTTTCTTGAAGAGTATGAGAATCAGTCCCTGAAATCAGTCATAGCAGATGACGGCGGATCCACATACACCAGTTAACACTTTGATAAGTCCAGTGCGTACTGACCTTCTGTGCTTCGCATGACGGGAAAAAGTTTGACAACCAAAATCAACAGACATGTTACAAAGTTTCTATATTGTGCTAACATTTTCAGCTATTCCGCATTATGCTAAACCATTTTATCTGCTTCTTTATCCGGTTTATAACTCGGGTTTAGGACACCTAGATGCTACAAGTGTAATAAAAATGTTTTATTGAGAAATGGGATCATTACTGAAGCACGACCCATGAGACTTCAAGGGTTAGTATAACGTCTTAGCCTGATCATGCTCACGTCTAGCGGCCTTGATCTACTTCATTAAAAGTGATGCGTCTAGACAGACAGTGGTGTACGCAAAACAACCCAACTACCTCAGTCGATGAAAAACCGTTAACTAACTAATCCCCTAACTTGCTTCACTAACTAAAGTACCTTGTTCAATCTCCCCATTGCTCATATGATGCTTTCACCACATGCCACCGATGCCGCACAGATAATGGGGGTCAAACACATAGAGCCTTTATAAAGCCTCTGCTTTCAATCGCTATGTTCTACGAACATAGAGTTCGATTGAGGGAAGCTACAGATAACTAAATACAATGGTAATACAATTCATGAAATTATCACTTCTTTATTTCGTTCATTTGTGCAACTGATTTGAGGAAATTGATTTTCCAGTACTTCAACAGCTAGCATCTTATTCTTGAATTCCAGCCAGATGGACTATGATGTGCTTCTTACTACACTGAAACACTCTATCACCTGAGGAGTGAAGATACAACAAAAACTAGTACATTTAGTGTTGTATATCGAATTCCAACCCGTTAACTGTACGCAAAATGGTAGTTTTGTTACAATGAAGAAAATGTTGTGCATAAATATGTCAGTGGTGACAAGGCTTATCTACCTAAAACATCCAACTTTTAACTAACTGACTCCAGGTTGAAATGTGACCCCACTTCGACCTGGAAAACTAGACGGTATGTTAAGCTGTCATACAGTAGGCGTGACTCAATAGCTCATCACAAAAACCTGAATCTGTTTCAGTTGTATCTATCAATCGTCTTCAAGGAATTATTTTCAAGTGCTTTGCAGACATTTCCACAAGTTTCCTCATTACTTGTAAGTTCTTATCATCTTTTACCATTGAGGAATGATGGTCACACCTACCTGTACGTCTCTTTTTGATTACAACGGATCAAGTGGTCAATTATTGAACTAAGCACTCAATTTCTAATTGATAGGTCATAGGTTAGAACCCCCCACTGAACCTACCAAAGTCTGGGCAGCCAGGCAGTATCCTTAGCTCTCACACAATAGATGTGGTTCATTACCTATAGTGTGAAAATGCACGTGGTCACTGAGTTCATCTGAAGTTTTTTTCGATCTAAATATGTCTAACAAAAAATCGCGAATTCCGAAGCTGCAATGGATGCTGCCAGTATCTTTCATAACGTCGATCTGCTGCTACCTACCAACTCTGCATGCAGATGTAGTCGTATAACAGCCACATATAATCAGGCTCTTCTCAACCCAATAGAATTCATTCATAACTAACGTAGAACATTAACAGTGCTTAGTAACTAAAGGATCTGTTAATATAGTCAGCATTTATGTCATAGGCTAACTGATGGAGAATTGCAGTAGAGATCCCAACAGAAAAAAATATAGTCCGCCAGTCATAGGGGTTATATATTAGACACAAGAGGTCGACTCAATCAACTGACAATGTCATTTAATGAAATCCTCATAACATCTGTATGCGGAAGATAATTTAAGTCAAGTGAACACATACTACAACGTACAGATCATACAATCACTAGAAAATCCTACTTATATATGCACTAACTTACTGTTCTTTGTAAAGATTGTGCTGTAGATTCTGTGTGTACTGGTGTCCATGCATTACTTTACTGTTTACGTAGAATCGACTGTACGAATTATAATTTTGTTCTAGATTTAACGCTTCTCTCAGTAATGAATCATGAGAATAGTTGGTGGTGGATAAATCAAGAGTCTAAAATGAAACGAAACAAAAAAAATGCTCCTTACGTTAAATTTAGGAAATATAAAGAAAACTTTAATTTGACTTATGTTAACACTACAATTAAACTTTTGAACATAAAAATCTCAGAACATTATCAAGTAATCACAGAGAGTCTCAAAGAGTATAAGACTGTTCATTATTCTCTCATACAATTATTCAGTTGATATGAACTTAAAAAAGATTTTCATGAACATAAACGTGGAGTAGTTTAACAAGCTTTTACATACACATGAACTCTACGTATTCCTCCTGGAAAACATACAACACAAAAAAGGCTAAACTAACATTTGATATCTATCTTACTATTAGAGGTGCAACGTAAACATTTTTGATGAAATGGATTATTTTACCTTCATGAAAAATCAAGAGAAGCTTACAAACTGGAAATCCCTCTGCCTCCGTTCCCATCAATTCTGAACTAACGTGTTTTGACGTGTTAACTCGTTTGGCTGACCAACTATATATAGCTTACTTCCGTCTAATTTTACATAAATAATAACTCCACCAAAAGTAGTCACTGGAATGAAATGTACTTTCAATCTTGAAAAAGCTTTGAATACAAACACAATGAAATAATTTTATTATTGATGAAAAATGTTGTGATTGGACATTCTACGTCTATGCTATGATTATTACTTACTTTACAAAAAACGAAAGCTGAGTTGAAGATCATACCGAAAACATGGTTATGTAACAAAGTGTACAGTCTCCAGAGTATTAATTATTGGATGACGCTAAGAGCACAATTTACAGTCCATGGTCAAACCAATATATTTACACAACATTGCCTATTCGATTTTAGTAGCTTATTTACTTGTGATCATATTCTATAATAGTGACCAAATTCTACCAATAAAGATGAGAACGTGTCTGCTAGATAATAGTCTAGTCATCAGAAGTCATTCAATTGTCGTCTTAATATCTTGAAGTGCTCTTGGATTGGTGAACTTGGCAATATGACAACAATGTAGAACTTCAAACAAAAATGCAGCAGATGGACTATGACACATTTCAAAATCGAATAACAAGTCAACTGAAGTAGCAGTACTAAGATAAGTGGAGTTGGGAACCATTAGATTTATAATCAAATACCGAAGTTCAGAGTGAAATGAGCTTAGCTGTCACTTTAGGTGCCAACCTGACGCTAATCCAACGGCACAAGATCAGGTTTATCAAGTCCCACAGAGTGGGACTCTGTAAAAGTGTGCACTTACTACACCACTTGAAACACGACCCGATACTTTTGGTTTTGCAAACAGCTTTGGAGTTCATCGGTATCCACTCTACAAATTAAAGCGGTTTTCGTACGCCACAACTATCATTCAGTGTTTTTAGCACACACTTATCCTTACTCTCAACCTCGTTGCCTCCACAAATTATCATTTTAAAGCCAACTGAATTAAGACTACCAGTGTGCTTCAAAATGAGCAATTATGAGCGACAAATCACGACGAAACGGTTGTTCAGGATTCATAGTGCCTTGTAGTGCGCTTAGGAGGAGGATTTTGAAAACACTTTACAAAATGTCAATACTCGATTGCGTAATACCTTAACATCATGAACTGTGTATTTATGAGTTAAATGCATGCGGAAAAAGAGCGATTTCAGAATTAGGTTGTCAGTCCATGTCAGACTAAGCATGACTGAATATCAAAGCAGAAAAACAGCAAAAGGTTGGTTATGACATTATTTATGAACACTTTTCAAGTTGGTATTCATCATGCACTGACATCAATTAGAGGAACATTGGGGATCTGAGAGCACTGGACAGCTGCTCCGTCCTAGTATGGGACCCTTCAGCAGCGTGCACCTATGACCCCGTCAGGGATCGGACCCGCGACCTTCGGGCCCCGTGGCCAGCACGTTACCGTTGAGCCACTGGGTCGGGATCTAATAGTCCGTATTTCCAACTTCTGTCAGCTGACGACATAGCGCGACAGCCACCCAATGTAATCGTTGAGTATTTGTCCTCACAGCAACCAGGTTTGCCCCACTGGTCACGACTTCTCATTGGAACATCAAGAATTACCTCTCGAAGCTGGTCACCAATGTGCACCAGATCAGTTTAATTTGGGGGGTTTGTGAGGATTTAGTGATTTTTCAACCCTAACCTCACAACCACCTATTGTGACTAAATCATGCCTATAATTTACTCTTATAGGAGGGAAGGACTCTTGTAATCTGGATAACTAAACGGCAAAGTTTTTGACTTTACTGTCGAGAAAGGCAGTTTCAAACCTCAGAAAAGACGGCGATCTCTTCAAGGTTGCAGTAGCACATCTTAATGATAAGTATCAAAAAGCATGAAATCGAGGTAAGATAGATTTTCTTGCCTATTTGATAACTGTAGCATCTAACATTAAAATGGTTGGTTGTGTAATATTCAGCAATCCAGAAAGTACCCTCTTCATGTGGAAGAAACCTACCACTTAGTATTGTTTATTATGACTAAGAGCAATCAATTATGTGCACATAGAGATTATCTCATAATAGTTAACTTGAACTAATGTTTTCATATCTGCATGCCTACGTGCATATGTGTCACAGAGTAGATGCATTTATTATTTACTTTACTCATTGCCTTTAATAGATAAAATTCTGTCTACATGCATTAAAAACAAAAAGTGGGTGAACTTAGGTAGTTGGATGTGCGTTAAAAATATATTAGGTCAATAATTCTGATGAATTGTATATAGTTTGCCAAGTTGATATAATGCAACCAAAATATGTAGAGTTGTTGATAATAACAAAACTGTATGTAGAATCAGACTCGCGCTAAAGTTTGATCAGATATTATTCCCTAAGCCCTTAAGGTTTGGTATCAGAAGAGGTAAGAATCTTTTAAGATATTCCTTTCAACCTAGTTACTTGGCCAAATATGCATTAAGAAATTCAACAAACAAAGGAATTCAGTAAGGATTACCTTCTCCAACTGTGGAGTTATGAGCAGAATAGGTTGAAGACTGTTGATATTCCTTGCGATTACATATCCTTGAATATCCCTTCATTTCATATCCCTCCAAAATATTTGAAACAGCTATTACTACAATGCACCTATAAGGTTCACCTTATTCCGAAGGCGAATATCCCCAACAAGTTGATGGCGTCGCTGAGGACAGTCCTTCAAGACCATTGTTATCTGATGTCTATATGTCACATGTAGAACTCTTGGTTGAGCATTTAATCAACAGTCACTCCGTACAGGAGATACATTGATGATATCTTAGTTATATGCAACAAACATGAGGATGAGAAAAGTTTCCTAGATAGACCTAAACCACGCAAAGCCACGTCAATTTATCATGTGAAGTAGAAAATAATAATCAGCTTCCTTTTCTTGACATATTATTACCTAGAAGGGAAGATGGTTCGGTAAGAAGATCAGACCAGAAAAACTATATGAACTGGACAGTACCTAAATTCTTCATAGTTTCTCTCTGATACAGTACAAACGAGATTTAGTAAAATGCTTATTCAAAAGGTCCAAACGTATCTGTATCTTAGTGGAGATACTCAATAAGAACGCCTCAACAGCGCAAACTAATCACTATTCTGTCCCGAACAAGAATGTTTACATCACGCTACCATATAAGGGGGAATCAAACAGTATAATGTCGAGACGATGGCTTATTTCAACTATTAAAAAGACATACACTATGCAGTCAAACTCAACATTACTGAGAAGACAAAGCCAGTGCTTCAAAATAGACAGCACCACCGCATAGATGATAACGTCACATCCCGGTGTGTATACTAATCTACATACGTGTACAATGATGTATACATTGGGTGGAGTAGTCGAACTATAAAGTCGAAGTTGGTGAAATGTGTCCCTAAATGGCTAGAAAGACACCTACATACCAATAATCCGATAAATACAGGGGGGGGCAGAACAGATGTCATCCTCGATAGGTCACAGGATTGACTATGCTGAATAATTTGTAAGTGCAATTTTAAAGCATGACAGGGATTTACCAAAAATACGTATCTACTTCAAACTCCTTTCTATTTATTGTATAGGAGCCATCAAGACCGTATACTTAGGTTCATGGAACCCTTAGCTATACGAAAGTCCAACCAACCCACAACTCCCTTTGCGTATTCCAAAACAATTTGTCCTTACCTTAAAACCTACTTTGGTAGTTTCAAAGGTGGTGTGAAAATGTGTTATTCCTCTTAACCATATCTATCTACCTATATTTCCCATATCTTGTATTATCTTAATTTATTTACCTTACTCCATCCTATTTCCATAGGCTGAAAACAAAAGTAGTAAGACGTTACCCAAATTTGTAAGCATACTAACTAGACCCTTAGTCGACTGCCCAATTTCCTCAGTGACAAAAATGAAAATTTAATATATTATCTTCAAAGGTAATATAAGAATAGTTTTTTCCTCTGAAAAGTAATCTCACATTCTCAGTGGAACTATCGAGATCCAAATGCAGATATTCCGCCAGTTTTTTGGTGTTATTAAACGCCTGTATCATGTCGTATTGGGCACATCCAAAAGGCCAATAGTTTCCATGATTATTCAGATGATAAACAAATTGACATGATGAATCAAGAATATTTTGCAGAGTATTTAATGAATCCTTCAAACTCTGTACATCAAAAAAAGAAAACAAACGAATCAGCACAAGAAAGTAATTTTTACACACAAGATGGGTTATCATGACAGGGTTCAAATGTCTGCGACGTAATAACCTGCCCCCCTGCCCCATTCATCAGCAGAAGTGAGAATATGAATAAAGGCAATTCATTGGAAAAAGGTACAAACTCACGAGTAGCTATAAAAAGCTGGTCAGTTTTAGGTCGATTACCAAGTGAATGGGGATGAGATGCTCAGAAAAATAGTCAACTGACAGTAGAGCCAGAAAGTACCAATTGTAACATGAGATACTGAAGTACCTTGATAGTTGAATAAGTCCTTCAGCTACATGTTATCCCCTTACCTTACATCTGTATGATAAGGGGGGGGACAAGCTACAAGTTTCCGATCATGTATGTTTACAAGGTATCACCTACATGTAGTGAAACTACAGAGGGAATACTGTTGAGGCTACATGCGCTAACAGGTGAACAAAGAAGGCAAGTCAGTTAGTCACAGATAGCGGGTTCTCGCCAAAAAATTTCCAAGCACAATGCCACAATTAGATTGTTTGTTTCCTTTACATGAATCTCAATCAACAAGTCCTAGTTAGTGTGAAGTGCGAATAGCAGTTCATAATCCAATTGTAAAAAATATTATACAAGAATCCTTGAGTTCACTCGTGACAGCATCTGAGTTGTTGTGAGATAATAGTGATTAAGTTTATTCAGAATCAACTGTAAAATTGATTCTAATAGGTTCCACTAGGATTGCGCACAGTAAGAAAAATCAACAAAATTATATGTATCTGATACGATTACGGCCTTCACACTTCCTTTTGAGTTTTCAGTCATTTCAATAGCACTAATCTTCATATGAAAACTGAACTTTATAGAAATATTCATTGGATGGAAATCTTTACATAGTGGCAAAGCAGTAGAAAGCCTTCAGTTGACGGTCTCGTATTTGCCAACCGTTATGCGGCTCAGTTAGAAACTAACAATGTAAAACCCTTCGTTGACCAGTTTCAGGTTCACAAAAAGTACTTGAATGATAAGTCGTAACAGATCAGAAAATCTAAAAATCTTCAATGACTTTCACCCATTTACAGGTTTTACACTTGATGATGAATCAAATTTCAACTCTCATTTTAAAAAAAACCTAATTATCAAGCAGAAATGATGAGTTGCACAGCAAAATAGAAAACTGATGGATCACTCAGTTGCGTTCCTGTAATTGGGAAGAAAGAATTAGGATAACTGTCTCGTCTTATACATATGGAGAACAGAAATGATACAATTTCAGGAAAACAACTGAGGAAGGGATATCCAAAGTCATTATTGACAAGTTCATCACTAATAACATAGGTACCAGATAACTAACAACCCACCAACTCAAAAATGAAATCATAGTGCATAGTAAAGACTGACAATGAGGATAATAGTTACCAATCCTGTGAAATTAGAAATGTAAGACATATGCAATCACAATCTCTCCTAAACACGCTGTGATGACCAAGTCCCCCTCTTCCCCTTAAATACCTCTCTCAGTTATATGCTTATTGCCTTCTGCCAAGGAAGTCGTTATAACATACCTCCAAATAGAGAGGGCGTTCCAAAAGTGGAAGAGAAAAAGCTGACATTTGGCTCGATGCACACAGACAGTTTAAATAGTATGTGGTTTTTGTTACACTGTTGCTACACTGTTTGAGTGTCGTCAACAACCCCCAAAATCATGTTTTAACTACACCATGATATGCTACACTTCATGTTACTGCTTTTCTGTTGAGCTTGTGCTACTAAAAGAAAAATAATCCGGGTACTTAGATTCTCAGATGATTCATGTAAGATATTTACTGGTTGAGTAGTCCCAACAAGGGTAAGCAAACATGTCTCGAAGAATGCTATCCGATTTTCGACTATTTAACCACTTTCGATATCAACTTCGCTAATAATATTGAACCTATGGTCTGTTAGTATGGACCCTCGATTTCTAACCAAAGCACCACACCTACCGAGAACTAGGCAACCAGGGGGGGGGGGGGTGGTTCGTTGTCTAGTTCACAAACTTATACATAGTTATTGCTGGACAATTTAATCATTTGTGCGACAATAAGAAAATTCTCCCGACATATCAAAAAAACAGCTTTGTTCTTTTTCTTACCTGAAACGTATTGGCAAAATCATCTAGCTGTTGCACCCATACACTAATTTCATCGTATGAATTCGGATGCACATTGTTAGAGGCTAAGACGCTTATCACTCCCAGTTCAAACTGTCTACGGATAGCTTGATATTCATACTGGAACAGAGCAAACTAAAAAATTCAGATAAACAGAAAAACGTTTTTACATAGAAGGTACAGAAAGAGTGAAATTTTCAACGTATAAAAACCAGGGCGTTTAGTGATAGTGCGGCGAAGTATTACGGTGATATATATATATATATATATATATATATATATATATATATATATATATATATATATATATATATATATATAATCAGAATTGCGGCTTTCAGTGAGTCGTTTTCTAAGGCTGGAGCTTTGTTCAGCAGACTTCACAATGTACTACTAGATATCGTCATCAATGCGACGACGTCACGGTAGGGTACTCATTTAATTTGACACTCGACTTTTAATTTACCAGTGAGCACAAAAGGTGTTCTGTTTGCGAAAGTTTGAGTAGTCAGATAGCACACAGCAGGTGAAACTCAAAACCACTTTACTAGAGAATAGTTTATCCAATCCTACCTGATCTTTAGTGTTGATTCACCTAGTGATAACCTCTTGGACTGAAACATTGACTGATATAAGTTCAAATCACTGCAAAATATTGAGTCCTATACACCAACAAGTTAGACATCAAACTATCTTCAAGCACCAGTCATAACTTTCCTTTCACACTTACGCGACTGAAATCAGAAAAAATCAAAACCTGTGCTTCTAGAATCTTAATCCTTCGCTTTAAAGTGTTAGTATGGTTTTGAACAACTAGAAAAGGTTTTTTAGCTCTCCAAACAGCACTTGACCCTGGAATATTTGGATTTCGTCGTCAATAATGATTTATGTCTAGTGTTGCACAAGCTCGAAGATCTACAGGCAAAAACTAACAAGTTGGTAGAAGAGGCAGAGAAGATGGGGCTTCCTTCAAGTGAACGTAGAGAAGACAGGGGTGATGAAGATACTCAAACAACAACAACAAGCACCAATCACCATCAACGGGAGGAATCTAAACGAAGTTGTTTCTTTCACCTACCTAGGCAAAACAGTATCGTTTCAACTACAGGTGGCACAGGCACAGACGAGGATGTCAAAATCAAGATCGGAAAAACAGGACAGGCTTTCACTAATCTAAAATCAGTATGGAGATCTACTATGCTCAGCATAAAGCACGAAAAACGTACGGATTTTGAACACCAACGTCAAGTCAGTGCTGCTGCATGGTTCAGAAACTTGGCGCGTCACGAAAAGCATTTCCAACAAACTACACACATTTATCAACAGCTGCCGCCCACGCTCACTCACTCGGTACTAGCACTGAAGATCAGATGGATTGCCAGAATAATAAGAATAAGCAACAAGGAACTCACTCTGCCTGGCAACCAACCAACCAACTCATTGTCCAAAAAATATGCAGAAGAAAGTGGAGATGGATTGGCCATATACTGAGAAGACCATTTGGGGACACCAAGCGTCAGGCTAGTCGCTCGAGTGGAATCCAAAAGGGAAACGACGAGTTGGGCGTCTCAGGTGAGGGTGACATGGAGATCATATGAGGAACAAATGAAAGTGTGGGCAGTGGTGGAACCAAGTTGAAAAGAATGTAGAGAACAGAGCGAAATGGAGACCTGCTACGAAGTCTTATGTTCCACTAGGAACCCAAGGGACAAATAATAAAATAATAAACAGCACTTCTGTTGCAGAAATAACGAAAAATAACTTAGTGACTGGTTTTTTCACTTAAGTTCGTCTTTAAAGAAAGATACAGTGCATTCTGTCTCATCCCACAGTAACGAAGTTGCAAATACAAAGACAGTTGGTAACTTCATTCAAATGTTTTTTGTCAGGGTTGAGTGAAAATAGCTGATTATTGAATTTTCGTTCACTGAATCAATATGCGATATGAGCAACAAAAGCGATTTAATGTCCAATGCAAATCCGGAGAAAACTTGCTATTTTTTGGAGTTAGGAAGTACAAAAATGAAGTGTGGAAAGCATGTCTCAATGTTTAAGACCACCTTGCCATCACTAGAGAAAATTAATTATATGAGGAAGCTCATTGGTATTCCCCGCATACTGCTTCACCAACAAATTAACAACTAAATGAGTGCTTTATGTAGTTTAGATATCGCAGGTTGCAGGCAACTAAATAGGTCCAAAAAATAAAGTCATTTCATTCTGCTGAAAATATCAACGACTGTTCAGTATGGGATTTTAATTTGCTATGGAGTACCAGAGCGCTTTACAGAAACGATACCTATGGGGAATTAAGGTGACCTCAAATCCCCTCGAAAAGGAAGAGCAATACAAGAGGTAGCTCTCAGGCCACAGTAACCAAGTGGATAACGCTTTGGGATTTGAAGCGATGGATACTGGGGTCTGACTCGCAGTGTGAACATCCCTCACCAGAGGTAGGCACATCCAACTGACGAGTCTCAAATAGGACAACACGCGTATCCTGGATCTCACCACTCGACACAACGGAGCCAACTGCAACAATATGTAATTAGGGAATATCGAGGTATCCTCACAGGAGCCCATATGCAAACAGAGGTCAACCAATTTCATCCAACACAACAGCGGAGAATTGCAAGTATCAACATAATAATACGGGTGTCGATTCCTTCTCGGCGAAAAACGTAAGCATACTGCACATACCACAATATTATAACATATCGAAGTAAAATTTTAGTTAACTAACGTGCACAACTCAGCATGTTAGCAAGTCTACATTTCAGAAACCAAAACTGTTTCCAAAGAATATTTAAAACTTAGTGAAAACTTCCAATTCAGATACTGTGATCTCGTTATCAGTTATTCGGAAAAATGATAATTCTCCCCCACCATTGGTGAGATGATATCACGTAACGCACTGTCCTAGGTCAGTCCTCCGAATTAAGTCAGCCACTCATGAACTCTACAAGCCAAATCGAGTCTCTCCCATCCCAATAGCTTTGAAACACGCATGAAAACAGAGACAGATACATGCTAGGTGGATTTGATTGGTTAAAAGTCCAGATGAATGGCCAATATTAAAAAGCCATGCTGAAGTTGCTATTACGCATGTTGTTTGGCATAACAATTAAAATAACTATCCCAGCACAATCGTTGGCTCCAATCTACAAAATAAAAACGATCACTGAGAAACAACTACCGCTGAGACAAATCCTCCGTGATATATGGGGAAACTACAACCCAGGGCCATTTGTCCGCTCAAGATATTCATAAACTTTGTTTACAGGGTTGAGACCTTAAAAAAAATTAAAACTTATGAAAATGATGGCCAGCATGTCAAAATTTTCTTCTGTGTACTGTTATCCATCTAATGTTGTGATCTAGCTTCAGGAAAACTAGATGTGATCTAGTTGCTGCATACGAAAAACCACAAGCCTATTTCGTTTGTAAGGAGCTCATATTTTTCTAGTTTTTAGCCAGAAATCTGTATGCATTCGAAAATAGTTATCAGTCAAAAGATTAACTCTTTGACAGTATCAACTGGTTGTCCCGACGCTCTTATCCTTTCCTTAGTGAACAACAAGCAGATGAACAAAAAGCTCAATGCAAGAGTTCAACTTTAGCATTGTATAAGGATATGATTCGATATCAGATATATTAAACGTACCGACCAGTATTAATTTAGTGGGTAGTAATATCATCTCACTGTCTTTATTTGATACATCAAGCGAAACCAAACATAAAATTCCGGCACAGGTCTACAAAAGAATTTTTAGTCTTCTTTCCAAGTCACACTTACCTAGGACGATAAGTAACCCAAAAGATAACTGCTGCTTTCCCGTGATGGTCGTACTCGCACATCACAATGACATAACGAGCTATCCTGGTGAAAATCTAGTTCCGTCGACGTCGTACTACACCAGAAAGGTCTGTTGGACAACAAAAAAAGCAGTCAGTGATGACAGATTTCTAATCTACGATCGGAGGTCCGAGGAGGGAGTTATATTGCTGGCTAGACGCCGGTATAACAATAATGTATCTCTCTTCGACGGTCAGCTGATGCTGCCTTCTATGTGGGAAGGGCGTGAAAATTGCTGGTTCTGAAAATAGCACACTCCAAACTACTCTGATGCTGGCGATGTGGGGGCTCAGTCGGATTTGAGAAAAGTAAAATTAAACCTCAAAATTCTAAAAAGACCGTATGACCGGCATCATATAGACATCCCTTGAACTCTACAGTCATACACTAACCTCTCTTTTCTAGGTGCGTCAAGAACCACCCTTCCACGGTGCAATAAACCGCAAGTCGTCGACCCTTTTTCGCAACCCTGTCGTACCTCAAGTTCCCTCAGATTACTGGCCATCGGCCTATTCCTCACCTCCTACTTTTCTTTCATTTCTTTCGGCAAATAGTCTTACATTACCACCAGCTTTTTCCAGCTCTGCTGGCCCTGACAACGACCTGAACCCTCAGAACAGCATCATCTGTCTCCAAGAGCCTCCCTTCAAACCACCCATTGGGGCTATGTCCACGCACCTCGTTACAGACAACAAGCTTCGCTAACTGAAATCCTAACAACCCAGACGTGTACTGCGTTTGAGGCATGCATGCAGGAACCAGGTGTGGTAACTCACCTAACTTCATCCGGTCAACTAAGTGAAACCTCAAGATTCATTATTCGAATCTCTGGAGACTAACATGGCTAGTTTTCGAGGTTTTGCAGGTGTAAGAATAGCACTAAGTATCAAGGCAGAAAGTTTACTACCCAACCAGATCTCCATCGATAGTCGCCTATAAAGCGTTCGGCCAAATGGCACACTGAGGACACGAAAAAGAATGGTGAAACTCGCCACTGTCTATTCGAAATCTTATGCACCCGCCAACTACGGTTCGGAAGAATTGAAGGATCAGTTTCACCATAAGCTGTCCTGCCTCCTACCGAAAGCCAAGCGTTCAAAAGTGGTAGATGTTTCAGGTGATCTCAATGTGTATACAGATAGGCCTAGTCAGGCAGAAAGAAAATTAGGCGGGACCTACGGAACCCCGATGGGAAGAACAGACAATGGTGATCGCTTGCAACAACTGCTCTCCGAAAACCATTTTTTCCTTATAAGCACGAAATCTTGATGTAGAAAAATATTGTCTGGCGTGGGATTCCTCCAGCTCAACTCCGGGTGGAGGGGAGGCACAGTTTGATTACATGCATACGTCATCGTCAGGGGAGACTGGTGGAAGATTGCAAATCCTTTTGAAGCGCGTGTTAGGCGGCAACCACGCTTTAGGTCGAGAGCGTGTTTACGACCAGATGGACGTAGATAAAATATAGCAACAAGTTTGTAACTCAGTAATGAGAATACTAAGGCTTATTTCAGTGAGAAACTGGCTAGGGTTGTTGGATTAGAATAACAGCACCTATCCAGGAGACGCCCGGCAGCTTCCCCGACTTGTTGTAAAAACAGTGCTGAGAACTGTGACCGCCCCTCAAAGAGTGGTTGAATAAAGACAGTGGATCCCAGCATCTTCTTAACATGTGGATACATGCGAACATATCCCTGCAGACTCCTATCACAATGAGCTTAAGCAACTTAAATGTAAGACCTACAAGTCTACTCAGTGACCACAGTGGTGAGCCAGAAAGGTCAGAGAGATGGAGAAGACTCGGCGGTAAGAAACAGTAGACAATTATTGACTTATTAAGGAAGCTGAGGCAAAAAGGTCAGGGGGTAGGAAGACTACAGCGGAGGAGGGTGGTTATGTGGCTCACTCGCGGGGAGGACGACTGGATCAACCAGTTCCTGCTGGTTATCCAGTCTGATCTGAAATGAAACGTAAGGTAGGGTTTCAAGTAATTGCCGAAATCGAGAAACCTGTAGGTAAACTGTAACGGGAAATGCAATAGGGCGAAAGAGACCAAAGCCAGAGGTATTTTAAAAGTGGTAGATTATTTGTCAGATTAATTAAAGTGTTGACTAGTTTGTGAAAGTTAGATATGACATCTGACTGGTCTTAACCGCTGATTGTCCCAGTCTTCATGAACGGGGAGAATCCCTCTCTTGAGAGAGAACATCTTGGCGAACATAGTGCCCAAGTTCCTAGGTTCAACAACCACTAGACCCCGGATCTAGCCAGAGGTTAACTGACTAGGTACTTATTATCCACCGGGTTCTTGAGCATAGGAGCATTTACCAACTTTCCACTCTGGTTATATTTCTCGACCTGAAGGAGGCATCAAACTTTGTTGATCGAGAGTACTTATGACTGTCTCTTACTGAAACGGGTGCTGAGTGAGTACATCATTGTTGAAAGCACTGCACTCGAATATCTATAAGTGTTACAGCTTATGGTGAGTGGTCAAATGAGTTGCGTGCCTCCAGTGGTGTTTGTCAGTTATTTTCACCCCTCTCGTTCTCATTTAAGCTTATCATAGGATGTGCTTATGGAGGTCTCTCAAATGTTAGTTGGCTTCACAGGAACTAATCACAAAAAATACCTTGGTAGATCAAAATTACGGAGTTGATGTGTTAGGCAAAGACTCTGAAAAGACAGTCTTTTGCATACCTTGAGTGTCGATTTGAGAATGTTTAGGATGGGTTCCTTACCACCCAAATGTAATTTGTTGCTTCGCTGTGTCAAACAACGGGGAGTGAAGTGGCTGGGCGCGTTCATTACTTCATTTATCCAGGAAGTCAGATCAGCCTTAGTGGGCTAGCTAACGACAAAATCTGCAGATATAAAGGATTTGCTTCACTTTTGTTAACTTACGTCATCCATGGCACCGTTGTGATATCCGATCGTCTATTAAGGGTAAAGTGTTTCTAGCCGGAGTTCGCTGTCTTGGATGTGAAACATGGCCATCAAATGTAAAGAACATGAAGACGCTGCAGGTATTTGACAATCACTGTCTTCATAGCACAGGCCATATGTCATGGTATCAACACGTCAGTGATGCAGTCAGGTGTAGTTTTAGAGAGAAGAGGAATGTCACTCAATGGGGTTGGGAACCTTCATTGATTGAGGCGAATGAGACATTTTATGCATGTCCAGTCACCACGTACCCCGTTTCTCAATGCTAACTTGAACAGGTTAAAGCTGCAAAATGTTAGGAGGCGTCTGTGTATGAAGCCGTTGACTTTAGCAGTCTGGAGGGAAACAGAATTTGTTACAGTCCGCGTTACAAGAGAAACCAGTGGTTGGAGTTTAGGTTACATGATTCGGAATCCACACATTATCCTAATCTTAATCACCGTACTGAGCTTATATCATTACTCCATGTAACCATAACACCATTTCCTACTGCTTTTGGCTCCCCTCTTTTCTATTTTTTTACCTTCCACTGAAGTACTTTCTTGCTTGATCTACTGATATGACGCGCGGTAGATCCGAAAATCACGCAATTATGCCAGATCTTATGTTGACCTGGTCTGTCTGCTCAATAGTGAACAAAAATGTTGATTGTCCTCATAGCAGCCTTATTTATAGTGTTGGGATTTAGTTCCACAAAACGCTCTAAGACATGTAATTTTTCCCTTAAACGGAGGCGTATATCTCTAGGCTGTGGTTAAACGACTTGTGAAGCTGGTATCTACCCATGCAGTCAGGGACAGATAAGAAGCCTATTGCGATTGTTTTGGCTAATGTACGCCAATATAAAAAAATCCCACTGAATATTAAACGTGTTATTTTCACCAGACTCATATTCATATCACCCTATTCTTTATCGCAACAATTCTCTTAAATGCAACTTTATCGTCAGCAAGAACCTACAAACTTTTTTTCAAGAACAAGTGACTGAATGAATGGACAAAAAAAAGATAAACTAACTTGAAACCTAGCAATAATTGAAACCTGCTTAAATTGTGTTGCTTCATAAATGTATGCCAAAGGGATAGACAACTTTATTTATTAACGCAAATATACATGTAGGGAAAGAGAACAAATTGATGTAGGCAGCTGAAAATGTTTGAGGCAGCGAGTATGACGAATGCATATATCTGCGCCACTGTGGTTTAAACCTCCTTAAACGCTGGTTCCTCTCACTCTGAGGTACCCCCACCCCAAGTGAGGCAGCGTACTTCACTCCACAAGGATCAGACAAACTCACCAATTTCAGCTGGTGCAACGTCTTGGTCTGATCATCCTCATATTTTCCCCAGCACAGTTCTACTTCGTCTAACACGTGAGTCGAGGTAAATGCAGTATGTGTTCAGGCCAAGTCAGTGAAGTTTCACAGTCTGGTTTACCCTCCTTATCTAGTCCTAGACATCAAACCCTAGAACTACTTATCCAATGATTCTGTTGCACATGAACGATGATACGAGAATTATGGACAACAGCGTCAATGACAATATCAATGACAAATAGGATAAAACGGCAAAAATACTCACCTCATTACAGAAGTCCTTTGCCAAAGCCAAACGCATATCATTTTCATAAACTCGAGACAGACCATTTAGTATTGACTTTAGGGTACTAGTATCTTCGACAATTTGCTTCAGGAAGCTCATTCAGAAGTTTCTTCGTAAAGCTTAACTACTGCTGTAATAAAAATGCATTAGAGACAAATGAACAGGGTGTATTTATGCATTATCGTGACTTCATGAAAAGACACACAGCAAGCTTATATGAGATTATTCAGTTCCTAAACAAACAAATTAAGACAATTAATATTTACTCCGGTTAGAGATGTTCAAGTGTTTTCCCACCCTAATCTGCAACAATGCTCACTACTCAAATAAAGTAAACGAGAAATTTCGCACAACCGGCTAAGCCCATCTTGAGCTGCTTTTGCAGTGTTTAATAACATAATTAGTCTGTGACTATAAATCCTGATCAAACATAGCTGAGCAATACATTAGAAATGCCTTCCCATTTACAGCCCCAAAAGACGTACACCATCTGGATTCATATTACAGACACATTACGGGGGTCAGACAGGTCCAGCAAATCGAGATTTGTGAATATCTCAGCTGTTAACGTACTGCTCGAGCAAAATTTTGACGACTTATACGTAGTTACCTTAGGGTTCATGAATTCATGAACCTATGGCTAGCTACTTGTTGCAGTAGACCGTTTTAGATGAATTAGTTCATATTCGGTGCCAAAAAACCACAATTTGAACACCCATAAAATGTAGTCATTAGGTGTCTTGAGCTTCCGACATTGCCTATTACCTCCCACACCATGCATACTGTGTAGGCAATACACGAGATTAGACTGGAAGCATGATGTGAATGCAAAGCGACAAGTTTCACTTTGTTTCGACGCTAGTTCGACGTTTGGACACGTGAAAATGCTGTTTAGGGTAATGCGTATTATGATATGGACTTAAGTCCTAGTCACAGATGATTGAAATGTATTAAATTACAAGACTGTTCTCTAAATTTATCGAGCCGCCAAAACCAATAAAAAAAAACTGAAAACCTAACAAGGCACCTAACTCACCAACAGTTTTCCAGCGATAACACCTGGGATGTTTAAAAACGAGGGAGTCGCTCCACAGTCCACTGTTCAATAGAGCAAAAGCCACTAAATATGCCGATGATGAGACAAAATTAAACACTGTTAGACTTAACAATAGAGAGAGAAACTGAAACTTTTTTCCGTCTTTTATAATCTTGAATAAGGGTCATCTGAACACTGCTAGTATTAACGAAGGTAGTGTGGTATCACTAACTGCACTGGACTCATCAAGAGATCACGGAATATGCATCAATGAGATCATTTTTCTCCCTGCAGTTTTGACTCAAGTACCAAACTTCTCTATGTTGTTATTTGTTGACCACCAAGCTCTTGAATAAATAACATTTATTGCCTCAATTATTTATGAACATTGTTAGTAGAATATCTTACACGTGTAACCACTGCTTTATTTCAACCTTCTCAGACAATATGCTACCAAAATCATTTCAAATGTTGGTGTTTAGTTTACGAAAACCAAAAGAATGTCGCCAGCCGTTTGAATAGACTCAACAGGGGTCCAGACTAACCTTACTTCCCATGATAGAAATTCAGTGTTAAACGAAGTTTTCTCAAATTCTTTCCCCAGAGAAAGTCACACGCTCATCTAGAATTGACCAAGACAAAACTTAACCGGTAGGTAATTTTTAATTCCTTCGTGAAGAGCAACAATGCACAAACAGGCTAAGCACTGTGATTACAAACAGCGAGGACATTCTGAATATACCACTTTTCGTAATAGGCAATTATGAAACAGCCGGTTGGATATGTAGCGAGAAACAAGACACTGAAAAATATGTTCACACCTTCACAAACCTAAACCCTGTGGATATCGGAAAACTGAAATATCCGGGAGAACACTGAGGGCAACAGCCTATAGTAGCTAATTCAAATGTAGGAAAAAACGATGAATCAGTAGTTCACCTGTTATTGGTTACTAGTTGAGCTGTAGAATTTCAAATTTATCCCGATAGTGTGTATTTATTGCATCCTCTTGGCAATAAAGTACTACAGGGTTTAACCAAATAAATGTTAAATTTTCTAAATGGCAGCTCATTAACCTGCCAAAGTATCAGAAGGAACTTGAGGTCTTCATGGTATAGATATAACATGTTACGTGGTCTTGTAATTTCCGGAACGAATATAATACGCACGCTTAGCCGACAGCTAACTTGGTACGCAAGAGACACTGAATGCAACCTCGGGACGAATAGAGAGAAGACCGAGGCTGGCAGATGGAAGAGTGTATTACTCCGAGAACACAATAATGGATCAATCCAAAACACGTGAATAAGTATACATATGAAACATGGCCTTGTCCTCGATTTGAGGCATTTGCATAGTATGAGTAGAGATTAACCAATTAGCGATTTACATTTCAATGGGGGCAGAAAATGGACTATTTGTCATACCGTACAAATGATATGGGAATGACACGCTAAAATGTTCAGATCAATTACAAGGTTTTATACAAAACTAATGCATCACAACATTCCTATTGTCACTAATTTCAAAAACTTGAAGTTTGAACTTCAACAACACGTTTAATCCCGTAGCTTCTCTTCCTTTCTTCCAATAATCACATAAAAAATAATGAACTATGAAATAGGGAGTACCTACTCCAGTATCCTACTGTAGACGAAGGTCGGTTCCATGAGGATAAATTTCCTGACTACTATATGAGGTAGGAGTTAACTATCTGGTTTAAAAGATGTGACTGCGGGTGTCATGAGGATTCTATAGTGTACCAATACACAGAGAATACCTTCCGTGAATGAATCTTTTTTGGTAGCATTATTCTCAGAATCTGTACGGTTGCATTTTGTCAGAGGTATTGAGCCCATTTGTTGGTGGGAATGTCAATAAGTTTTGACTACCAACTACTGGTGAATTTTCTTCATCAAGTCCTAATAGGAACGGAAGCCATGCGCAAAGATGAGAACATTTGTAGATATCAACCAGGAGTTGCGAGTTAGAGTCAGGGCCGTACAAATGCTTTTTATTGTGAATCCACAAAGTGAGACAAGTGTTTCCTCATACAATTTTCTACGTTTTACCTTGCCTTTAACATATTTAGTACTTGATTTTGTTTGTCTCAACTGCTTTGCTTTCCTGCGGACACAAGGTTGCATTTTGTTTGTCGGTTACATGAAAAATACAGTGGCTTGTTTCTTCTGTGTTTTTCTTTTTTCTGCCTCTGCATGGATCTCGCTTTGGTGGGTAGTTTTTGTAAGCTTTTAGAAAACTTCATCGCGTTTCCAAACGCCAGTATCCCTTAAGTTTTATTTTCGCCACATCACTTGATCCCTCAAGTCATGTTGGAGAGATTGAATTTCGACAGGAACAGACGAAATAACACAACGCCCTATTAACTCTAATTTCTTCGTTATTTATAGACTGCCTGCTCAGATTATTTCTGTTAACTTTTCGTCTCCTCGAACAATGTTTCTTAATGACCGGGGATGGGTGGGAGAAAATATTTCGCTTCAACCCTTCCGAAGTCCACTACAAGTCAAGAATTGGAGAATTCCCAATTAGTATGGAAAGCGATTAAGAAATTAGTAACTAGACTAGAAGCGCTTGCATAAGGCAAACACGAATGAGCCCAGATTTTCGACGAATGGATGAACCTCCGAACCCTTATCACCTACACACTCACTGTTTTCCACACCATGTAAGCTTATTTGGATATTTATACAAACTTTGATCCAGATTTGACCGTGTAGTATTGGGCGCTGAGCAAAAGTTTGACGTCTAGATGTGGCTTGTGTTTGCGTTGGTCACAGAGAGTGTGTGACCAAATAGTTCCAACGTTTCACACGGAAACCTGGTCCCAGCGATTTGAGGGACTGAGCAGTGCGGAGATGATAAAGCCTGCAGGTTGCTACCGCAGGATAGACTGCCGACATGTTCTGAAACAGGTGATAAGTTCCCCGTAAAAATTTTCAAAAAACAATGATAACAGTTTGCACCTTTCTACTACCCCAACGGGAAGAGGCCAGAAAATTTCAGTTTCTTAACTCACCCGTAATGTGCTATTTCCAGCGCCTAATTGGAGTAGGGGTTGTATGGCGACGAATCTAGATGAGATAAACGTGTGGCGGAATGGAGCAGTAACTATGTTTAGGTTGACGTAAGAGATAGGTCTCATCTTACGAAATGCTCAATAACTCCAGGAGACTGGTGTTTTTGTATGCATGTGTTTGTCTTTTGCGTAGTGAATCAAGAAGTATCAGAAAAATTGAAATTCGGACTAGTATCAGTAAGGACATTGAAGAAACAAAATTTAAACGGTGAGGTGTTTCATGGATATTGAGCCATATCAGGATATGACCAAAACTCACCCAATCGGATATAAGGTCCTAAACATAAATTCACCAAGCACTGACCTTTAATGACATGTGAAACATTTTCTCCCTAATGATATGACCCTGCGTCACCAGATGTAGATGATTAATTGCCAAATCTTAATGCAGCTGTAGTTGTCTGCAACAGTCAGCTCACAGGAATTTCGTATATTTAGCCCTCAAATGGACTTAGGCTCATAATATCCTGCAAATAATAATGGAAGTATCAAGTAGCTCATATCATCCAGACTATTAGGGACTTCGATTTCTCTGTTTCCCACACAACATGTAATGGCAACCACGGTCATTCCAAGAGCTTTACCCAGATTCCTGCACCTTTAATCAGACGTATTTATGTTATGACCAGCTACAGATTCACAGCCCTCGTGTTGTCAGTTGACTCGAAATTTAGGCCAGCATAAAACTGGCACTCTGTCACCACCAAATATATAGAAGAAGAGGGTAACGGCTACTAACCCAACCACCACTAAGAAGAGTTAAAGGTTCATTACGTAAGTGCTAGCAGAAGCTACTTGTTACTCCTTAAAACGGTTGCAGGCTCAAGAAGCACAGCTGATCATTCCACAGTTTATCCTGAAGGGATATAACTATGGTTTTCATCGGAAAAGTCATGAAATCAATGGTCCACCATGACAAAAGAAAAGGTGTCGAAGTTTTATCAACGGCCAAGTTACTTTAGGATTTGTCCTGGTGCGAACTTGACAGACGCAAAGACCAATCACTAATTATATATACCCACGAATACGAGACCAAGGAAGAACACGATAGCGTAGTCGGATGGAATAGTATATTTGGATGGTTGTGCCAAGATACCGATGCGTTCCAACTAACTGGCTAGAGAGTCGAATACGAGCAGTGCAACGTAACACGACAGCGTGCCAAATGGCGAGGATGCTTGACTGGGTGCCTTCAGCTTAGCGAGTCCAGTTAAACTATCAAGGTCAGCATCAATGTCGAAGTCGTCAAACCCTAGGCTATTGATTTTGGGGAAGTGTGTGACGCTACAGATCACTCCCCCCTAGTGGGTTCGTGAGGACCCTAAGACGATACCAGCCGGAAGTAAAAACCCAGTGGTTTCTCCACTGGTAAAACTCTTCCGATGGGCTCACTGCGTGAAGTGGCCCCTGGTTGTCTGAACTTATTCTAGGGTGTCGTGGCAATTAAATAATAAAACACAATAAATCGAATTGTACGTCGATCGCGGTCATCTGTTCCTTTTGACGTTCCGTCCAGTGCTCGTTGCACCTGGAATATAAATAAAAGTCTTTAATACCACGAAAACGTTTCGTAAAAATGGGAATTATTTATATATAAACATATCGAAAAATAAAAATTTACGCTTATCTTCACCGTTTTTTTTAAAGTTTCATTACATGGTAATAAAAATTGATATAAAAAGGCAAAGTGTACGAGGGTTTGTGCATTGCCGGTAAATAAGAAAAATAGTGCCTCGAAAAAACAAGTAAAAAAATATGGTTGGCACACACATCGCTAAGTTGAATATGACTTCAGATACTCTGGGAACCTGACGGTTCGACCTGATCGTGTTTTCTGTTGCGCCGATGGTTGTTGCAGCTGTGCATTACCAGGCACATCGTCGAGAATTTCGATAATTGAGTCATCCGTCGGTCGGCTGTAGCGAGCTGAAACGTCACTTACAATGGGGTTGCCTTCGAAATAAGCTGGTTTCAAACGGTCGATACTGACAGTATCTTCACGTCCGTCTCGCTCAATTATATAGAATTTCTCGTGTCGCTTAATCACTTTGAACGGCCCGTCGTAGGGTGGTTCAAGTGGTCGACGAACGGCGTCGTGGCGAACAAACACGTGTGATGTCTTCTGTAAACTGGGGTGAACGAAAACATCAGTCGTTTGCGGTCTAATCGGAGAAGGCCTAACTGAACGCATTGCGTTTGTAAGCCTAGTCACGTAAGATGCCCTGTCGGAAACATGTTTGAAAGTTGAAGGGGAAACAAACTCACCTGGTAGGCGAAGAGTGGTCCCATAGACGAGTTCTGCAGGAGTGCATCCAGCATCAACTTTCAACGCGTTACGAATACCTAGTAGGACTAGAGGCAGAGCCTCGGTCCACTGAGGTATGTTTGTAGCTGAAAGGGAAGCTTTCAGCTGTCGATGGAAACGCTCTACCATGCCATTTGCTTGTGGATGGTAGGCTGTCGTTCGGAACCGAGTGCAACCTAAAAGTGCCGTTAGAGCGTGAAATAATCCACACTCAAATTGGCGCCCACGGTCGGTTGTGACGTAAGATGGACATCCGAAGTTCGCGATCCATCTTTCGACGAAAACACGAGCAACTGTTTCGGCAGTAATATCTTTAATGGGTACTGCTTCCGGCCATCGTGTGAAACGATCAACACAAGTGAAAAGGTAGGTACATCCATTAGATTCTGGTAGGGGTCCTACAATATCTATATGGACGTGGTCGAAACGCATGTCTGGGGCTAGAAATGAGCCTAAAGGGCTTTTCGTGTGTCGCGTGACTTTACACTTTTGACAAGCTAAGCACGACTGGGCCCACTCCTTAACGTCTTTGTTCATCCCAGGCCAGCAGAAACGTTGTGCGATAAGCCTAATGGTGGCTCGTACACCTGGATGAGAGAGTTTGTGCAACGTATTGAAGACGTTGCGTCGACAACTCTTCGGAACTATTGGGCGTGGTTGACTAGCAGAGACATCGCACAAAATTGCATCCTTGTCTGATCCAACAGGACAAAGTCGCAGTTTGAGAGTTGTGGACGACAACTCATGATGCAGCTCAAGGTCTTCCTTTTGACGCCGAGCTAGTTCAACGAGATCAATACCCTCGATATAGTTTATCGAAGCTATTCGAGATAGTGCGTCGGCTGCGGAGTTGTTTGCTCCAGAAATGTGGCGGATGTCTGACGTGAACTGGGAAATGTAATCCAGCTGTCGCGACTCACGAGGGGAGTATTTGTCAGACGCCGAGCTGAGGGAAAAGGTTAACGGTTTGTGGTCTGTGAAAATAATGAAATCACGACCTTCCACAGAATGTCGAAAATGGCGTACAGAACAGTACATGGCTAGGAGTTCCCTACCAAATGTACTGTATCTTGTTTCCGCGTCTTGCAGCCGCCTCGAGAAAAAGGCTAACGGTTGCCACTGGTTGTCAGTCAACTGTTGCAAAACTGCTCCAATTGCTGAATCAGATGCATCAACAGCAATACTCAGAGGAGCATTGGGGTCATGATGCATAAGCATGGTTGCGTTCGAAATGGCTTCCTTGACTTTGGAGAAAGCAAGTCTAGCCGCGTTGTCCAGAGACACGAACTTCGCAGTTCCTCGAAGTAGATCTGTTAGTGGTCTCATGACAGAGGCACAGTTGGGGATAAACCTTCGGTAATAACTTACCAGGCCATTGAAAGTGCGGAGATGTTTCACAGTGGTCGGCTCTGGATAGTTTGTGATAGCCGCCACTTTATCTCTCAATGGGCGTATACCTTTGTTGTCAATGGTATGCCCAAGGAAGCTGAGTGATTCAACTCCTATTTCACACTTCTGTAAGTTGACTGTGATGCCATGTTTTTTAAGTCTTTCGAATGCGAGGTCCAAATGTTTAAGGTGAGTTTCCTTATCTGGACTCGCAATTAGACAGTCATCGATGTAGACATGAACAAAATTCAAACCACGGAAGACATCATCCATAAAGCGTTGGAATGTTTGTGCTGCATTCCGAAGACCAAATGGCATGCGCAGGAATTCAAACAGGCCAAAAGGAGTAATAATGGCTGTTTTCGCGATATCTTCTGCTGCCATAGGTATCTGGTTGTACGCTTTGACCAAATCGATTTTGGAGAAAATGTTCATGCCGCATAAGGTTGCGGTCAAGTCGTAAACGTGAGGTATCGGGTAGCAGTCCGGAGTTGTTTTGGCGTTAAGCCTTCGGTAATCACCGGTTGGACGCCAGTCGTTGCTATCCTTTTTGGGAACCATGTGCAATGGCGATGCCCAAGGACTGTTTGACGGTCTGATAATGCCCAGTTCGAGCATGTGGTCGAATTCACTTTTCGCCGTTTTGAGCTTATCGGGGGCTAAACGGCGCGCTTTGGATGCCACAGGTGGACCTGTGGTTGTGACGTGATGCATAACATTGCTGGTTATGCACGGAAGAGTGTGCTTCGGTTGTTGTAACTCTGGATATTTCTCCAAAACTGCCTGGTAGGACGCGTCGCCTGATTGTTTAGTTCTAACGATGGCTAAACTCGGACCTACATAGGTGGTGCCGCCAATAGATAACTTTGTGTTGTTATCTATCAGTCGTCGACGGCGAGCATCTACGAGTAGATCGTAATGGTTTAGCAAATCTATGCCAATGATGGGCATAGAGACGTCAGCCAGGAGGAAAATCCAGTGAATAGGTTTGCGTAAACCTAAGTTGAGGTAGGCATACTGTCTCCCGAATGTCGCGATTGCCTTGCCGTTGGCTGCTTGAAGATTGAAGGATGGGTCGAGATGACGCTCCTTTGTCGTTGCGGGAAGAACGCTAACTTCTGCGCCGGTGTCGACGAGGTAGCGGACTTTCGTTTTAATGTCGGTGACGTAGAGCAAACGGCTGTTTCCGCCGGCTACGGTTGCCGTGAGCACGTGCCGGCGTGACCGTTTCCCGAGTTTGTGTCCTTGTTAAAACTGCATGGTTTCCGACATTTTCTGGCTTCGTCTCCGTAAGTATTATGAAACCAGCACCATTCAGGGTTTTCCACCCTGTTAGGTTTAGTTTTGGGGCTACCACGCGATTTGCTGCGATGCGCCAAGGTGCGTTTCTGTGAAGTGCTACGTGAACTAGGACTTCGAGATCGTAGCAACTGTTTAACAGAGTTGCACAGCTTGGTCACCTCTGAATCCTGGCGCTCTGGTTTGTCGCAGACAGAATATACGTTGGAGACGGGTCTGCTAGAAATCTCCAGTATTTTATCTGCTGAGGCTGCCAGGTCATCGAGTGGGACTGACTGCAGTGTCACCAACACGGTTTGCACCGGTTGTGGTAGTTTCGAGAGAAATAGTTCTCGGAAAAGGCCATCGTCGAATGTTCGTGCACCGATCACTTCTCGCATGCGTGCGAGGACTTCAGTAGCTGAGTGGCTGCCTAGCTCGATGTTACGAAGCAATTCGTCTAGGCGCTGGCGATCTGTGAAATAGCTTTTCTTCAAGAGTGCGGCCTTGAGAAGTGCATAAGGATCACTTACTTCAGGATTAAACATGTGTGCTGTAACATACCTGTTTAATTCTCGCGGTAGTGACCGTATGACAGCAAGAAATCGAGAATGAGGATCTGAGACACCCTGTTCTCGAAAATCGGCCTCAGCATACAGAAACCATGTTTCTGCATTGTCTGGCCAATATGGCACGAGTTGGATCGTGTTCGTAGTCGGCTTAATACGAATAAGCTTGGGAGTGTGGTCGGACATGAGAAAGTGTAGTAAATGGATATATAAATGTTATCGAAATGAAAACAATATACAAATATAAAATGGAACAGGCTCACCAATTCAATATCTGTTATTGGTCGGGATATTGATCACGTCGGGCTCACCAATTTAGGATTTGTCCTGGTGCGAACTTGACAGACGCAAAGACCAATCACTAATTATTCGGCTTGTTATATACCCACGAATACGAGACCAAGGAAGAACACGATAGCGTAGTCGGATGGAATAGTATATTTGGATGGTTGTGCCAAGATACCGATGCGTTCCAACTAACTGGCTAGAGAGTCGAATACGAGCAGTGCAACGTAACACGACAGCGTGCCAAATGGCGAGGATGCTTGACTGGGTGCCTTCAGCTTAGCGAGTCCAGTTAAACTATCAAGGTCAGCATCAATGTCGAAAGTCGTCAAACCCTAGGCTATTGATTTTGGGGAAGTGTGTGACGCTACATTACTTTCAACATGACGAAGTAACAAAATATAGCTTGAGACAGATATAATGCTTTAATTAGCTGGTGGCGAATATACCCAGAAGCCAATCTCGCTGAGCATGTTGTAGATTACCAGGGCTTTGTCTTCTCCCGTAAGACCATATTGGGGGGATGAATGTATCAAGTTATTTGAGGACGGTTGGAGTCATTGATAGATATTTTGCCGAGGTTTCATCTCAAGGACACTCAGTGGGGGAAGTTCAACAGCATCGACCCCTAAAAAATTGGATGTATGGAGGTCAGTTACAGAGACATGTTTGGGACGAGAAATACTTTGGATATTCCAGAATCAGCTACCCCGGTGAGCTGCTCAAGCAGCTCTCACTGCACACAGCTGGCTCATTGTCTATCATATCTGGGCCGTTCCCCTATCAACTCACGTTCTTTCATGAGTAAGAGTAGAATGTCATCCCATCTATTCAAAAGGCAGATTCAGGGTGGCATCAAACAGACGAAAAACTGAGGAGCATACCCAGTGCTATGGTGGAATTACCGAAAGAAATGACCGGGAAACACGTCTGAATTAACTGGGATGCGGTACCACACTCTCAAGTCCATGGATGAATCTCCACAAAGTGTTCTTCTGTTTCGCAAGGCTTACCATAGCAGGAGAATACTAAAGATGACTGAGCGGTGGCTAGTAATTTCCCGAACTCAACGGTTTGGTGACCGTCGAGATTCAACATTGATTACGATCTTCGTAATTCTAAAGGACTGCCTAGGCTGAAGGCACATCGTCAATTATCCTCGCCATACGTTGCGCTTTCGTGCTACTTTGTGTTGCTGGTACATGATCCTGTCGCCAATAATTTGAGACAGTAATTTTGACATGGCCTATTAAACTTGCTATTCCTACCTGGCCATTCCGCTATATTTTTTCTTGGTTTCTTTCTTGTGCGTATTCTACGAGCGCAAACAATTAGTGATGAACCCCCTCGTCTATCAAGTTCTCGTGATGACTGTTCACAAGACCGGAGGACTGTACGTATCAAGACAAGAAAATAGATAAGTTATCCTACACCGGGTTTTTAGATGAAACAACGGGTTTTCCGTGACGTGAGACGAAGATTGCAATCGACTTTTCTCCTGAGAGTTCGTACAAAGTGGAGAACAACTGGGTAGATTCTCGGACCCCTCGTTATACCATCTTTACGTAGATGATCCATCCAGTATTACAAAGCTCTATTTGATATGCCTTGATAGCCTGGCTGTAAATAAGTGATGGTGATAATGCACACAACGTTTTCTGAACCCGATCATGGAACCGGTCGACACCTATCATGCATATTGGCAGCCATATACATAAGACAGGAAGATGGTAAGACATCAGTTGTGTCCCTGCACCCTTGGTTTTGACCAAAAACGATATACAAAAAGCCGGGGCATGCTGCTGATAAATCTTAGCTCGAAGCTCTTTGACGCCTTGTGCAATACATCACACTTTTATCAGAATAACCGGCAGCGTGTTCGCCAGCTTATGTACAAACTCTGTCCGACATAAACTGCGAAAAAGTAGTTAATTGTTGCCTGATGAGCGAATTAAACTTTCTGGAAAGACCTCGAAGTGTGACCTTCATCATTTTTTCTGTGGTGGCTGGCTCGAAACATTCGACCAAAGTTTAAAACCTGGACCTCTTTTCCAAATCTTGTTGTGGATAAAGAAGGACTTATTCTTGTCAATCAGATCACTAGTAACAGTTTGAAGTCGCCCATCATTTATTGACCTTCCTATTATGTTTCAATACCTTTGGTGGCATGGTAGTAGCATACATAGTCCATGGATGAGCGATGTCACTTGGGAGTACTGACCTTAACTTTCATTCAGCTACCAACTACAAACAGAATTTGTGTGTGTCATCGGATGATCCATTCCAAAGATGGCTGAACAACGAGGGGAATTTGTTGGAAAGGACCACCATAGGCTTGCAGCTTTCTGTCACTTAGCTCAAAATTGGAAGTGTTAATAACATTTAACCTGCCTAAGTACGCCACACCGACTTTGTGTACAGAAAGGAGGAAGACCTTATTATACCCTGCAGTATCATCCATCAGGCAAGTCACGCAAACAAATTGACCTTACCCGAAACACGGTGGTCGCCAGGAAGCAATCCCACCAGATAGCAAATCACATAGCCAACTCCAGGTTCAGGTCAAACTCCTGCTCCTTAGAAGTGTGTGCCTTATGGACTGCTCTACAGCGGGATGTAGTCACGGCCCCTTCAGTAGAATCCCTAAAAAGAAAGTTAGACAGTTAAGTCAGTTGGCATGGCTTCCCCGTGGCAAACTTAAGGCAGTAATGGCCTCATTAGCTCGGCACTACTCTCTTCTTACTTATCCCTCACAACCTTTCCGCTTTTTAAAGACCTGCATTATATTCTGAGTCCTTTCCAGCGACTGGACTAATACTACATGACTTCGCCCTTCCGCAACCCTCCATTTGACTCTTCTCAGTATCCTGCATTTCCACTCCACGCATCTACGTAGTTACGGAAGATTTGTAGCCACCCCAGTAATTCGTAGCCTTATCACCAACTCAATCCACAAGTTGAAATACCAACCCAAAAGCTTTCATCATGTATGGGTGTGTGTTATAATTCCGTAACGTTTGACAAACCCTACTTAACTTGATATGCTCTAGTACCTGCTTAACCAGTACCTTACCTAACGTGTAAGCACTAATAACGAAACACAAATCAAAAGGACTGGTTCGGGCTTATATTTGAAGAAGTAATGTATTTAACTAGAGTAAATGTAATAGTAATGAATGGGGGAAAAGATTATTCAACTTATCTGGCTAGTATGGTTGAGCTAGGGACTGGGAGTACGTACGTGCTAACCAGCACTAAGGAAGTGCAAAATGGCGTCGAAGGCTGCTTGGATGCATGCTCGTTAAAACGAAACCTAAAACACCCTAAGCATCCGGAGGCAAGCTAGAGGTTTATTCAGTTAATTTTATTTATTTATGTTAGCCCTAGTTGTATTTTGATACCAGGAGGGCGCAATACAATCACACCAGAGCTAAAAGCAGGGGAATAGAAGGGCTTTCCTTGCCCAATGCAGGAGCAAATCGGAAAACAAGAATGAAGCCCAAAGAAGTAGACGCCGGGGGTGGGGGGTGGGGGTAAAAATCCACCAGTTTCCTATACAAGCACTGTTGAGGTTGGATGTTAGCAGATTAAATGAGTTATGGAAATCCCATCCCAACACAGTGGTGGTATTTATCTCGTCAGAAGTCCACAACTAGAGGAAAAAAGCTACTTCTGGATCTTTTCTTGCTTGTGGGGAATATGTTAGATGAAAGTTGCTCACAAATATTCCCTAGTGAGTACTGCAACCAGCAGTTACGCTATCTTTCATTTATTTTAGGAACTTAAAAAGATTAGGCAGAGGTGTAACTTAGAATCCAATTAGAGTACTATATATTCAGAGTTTGAAAACCTCTGCAACATAACTTTGAAGCTTGTTTTAACTTTCCAGTTATAAAAATAACCATGGAAATTTGCTGGTATGATTTAGTAGTTATCACGCTGAACACCTTAATTACTATTCCATATTATGGACCATATTATGGACCATTGCCAGTTTTTAGTTCGTAATATTCATGTTAATTTGTCAGATACAAGAAAAGCTTGACTTGCTTACTCTAGACGTTTGACACAGAATGCATTCTAACTTAGTCAATCGATTGACTCCTTATGGAGCCATAAGAAGGATTAGCAGCAGAAATGAATTAGAAATGTGAAAATTACATCATTACGGGGTATTATTGAGACCTAATCCTGGACACTTCATATTTACAGAAATAGGGTTGGCAGCTACCATCGACCGTTATTCAGTTCTAGATTTGTTGTTTGTGGATAGAAAGCTCTTAGCCGATGTTAATCCTCTTCCACTAGATCTCTTAGGTTATTTGTTTCCATTTTGAGAGTCAATCGATGATGCGGACATCACTTCTGAGAGTCAGTTTCAGGATTTGATTACTTGAAACTAGAACCAGTGCTGTCTGTAGACTACGTTTGTTCTTTACTTTTCTATTCTCCTGCTATATCCCCCAAGGTATCCCAAACTGGTGGGCAGCAGAAAAAAAGATAAGTCAAGTTCAAAGTTACTTCTTGAAATCATGATCAGATCTCTCGTACATCTGCTATGGGATAAAAAGAAGAGGTTCAGCTCATAAAGTCGATCATCATAGGTCAGGCCATCTCAAGGATCTTACGAGTGGTTGTCCTCTAGATGCCTCCCAAAAGGTCCTAGTCACCTTTCAGACAAGGAGTTGCGACCTGTGAACAGTTTTCCAGTTTGGATCTAACTAAGGATGCGTATAAGACAGTGGACATATTGCCACTTATTTTTGTAGACGTCCTGTATAATGCCCAAAGTGTCCTACAACTCGTAGCTGCAACAAATCGATAGTGTGCTGTGACCTTCAACTCACAACTTACCGTGCTTCCTGGGTCATTGTGGGTCAGTACTGAAGGTAGAAGATGCCCATCAATATCGCAAGTATTACCATCTTTGTGCCCCATGTGCATGCTCACACATTTACCTGAATTGATAGGCAGCAGCCACTTCTCTGACTAGGTAAATACGTTGTTCAGGTTTGTCTAGAGTGCACGTATATCGTCTTCATCCCTGATTTTCACTAGAGTTTTACATCATTAGTACGGATATTCCTGACATTTGGCAGCTCATCTAAGCAAAAGAGAAATAGTAGGAGGCCTAGGGCAGTGCCTTGTGACACTCCACTTTATATCAACTTCCAAAAGGATTGTTAGAACTGATCCTGACTCTTTGTCACCTACCAACAACAAACTCTTTGATCCATGCAAGTATACTGCCAGTAATTCCGAAGCCTTTCACTTTCCCTAGCAACGTGGAATAAGGTACATTGTCAAACGACTTACCGAAGTCCAAGAAAATGACACTTACAGGTGTTCTGTCATCTTTAGACTTGGCCGAAATTCCTCTGACTGCGAGAAGATTCGTCATACAAGAAAAACGCCTGAGAAAGCCATATTGCTGGTGAGATAACAGGATGTTGCTCTCCAAGCGAACTGTATTGGCTTTTTTGATTTCTTTTTCTAGGATTTCTGCTTCAGTACTAGTCAAACTTATTGGTTTATAGTTTGATAGGTGCTGCCTAGAATCCTCCTTGAGGTAGGTTTAACAGTGGCTTCCTGCCAGTTATGGGGAAGTGTGCTTTCACTGAGGGACAGTCTAAATGGAGTAGTCAATGGGCCCTCTACATACAATGCAAGCTCTCTGAGCAGCCTTCGGTGCAGCTAATCCAGTCCCATTGATTATTCTACATCGAGATCACTTAATTTCTAAAATACATCATTAAAATCAATATCCTAAGAGCTTATTCTTTTGCATTTCAGTGCTTCTGCTGTTGAAGTAATGTCCACTGAAAGTTCCTGTGTAAGGACATCAGCAAAATAACCAGCCATAGCTACTGCTTTTTTCTTATTTTTTTCAATTCAACGATTCATTTTTGTCCATTTGATTAAGGTGGATATACCACGATTCTTCTTATTTCTATGGTTAATTTAAGGAAATAATCTCTTCCAGTGTTTTAATGCAACCTTGGGGAGACGTATTTCAGATCATATTCAAGACCGGCGGATAGCGGCAGTACATCTACTTCAGGCTTATTAGTAATGCTTCATCACCTTGGTACTTCTGAAGTGAGTGGCGAGACTGCAACACTTTTTCTCACGTCATAGTAAGATTCGAATTTCTTAGTTTGTTCACGTAGGAAAGTGTTTCCGTTACTTTGAAATAGTCCACGAATTAACGGTTGAGTCGCTTGTGCATGTAACTACTTGAAGAAGCATCATACGGCCTCTACTAAGGCTTCTGAATTAACTGTCCAGTCCTCCGAATAGCCTGCAGGGTTAATAGCTGTGATTTTCTTTTTCCATTAATCGGATCTAACTGGGGGATTGATCTGATACAAGACGGCTGCTGTGAATCTGAAACTTATCACATCTTGATCACTTTTATAAAGGGGTTCAGGGCGCCAAATGAAGCATACATCATTTGTATGTGAGAACACTGAGTCTAGGACTCATGCAGCATGCTTATGATCGTATCTAGTTACTGCTCTAGTATGCTGTATAAGGGCAAAGAAAATTCATGTTTTAAAAACCTGTGACCAGACGAGTTACGTGATGCTTTTGTCGTTGGTCTATCCCTGTCAACTGTTGGTGCTTTGAAGTCTCCTACAATTAGATTCGAGGAGTTATCTGTCCAGAGGTCAGCTTATTCAGAAGGGAGTCTTCTGCGTTACATTCAGGGCTTTAATATATTGCGATTTTATCACCGTCTCATCCGTTGCATTCCAATCGACAGTGCAACACTTCACATGTTTCACTTTCATGTGCAACCCTTTTCTATGGCTCTTACAGTTAGTTTTCTTCAAGCACAAGATGACACTACCACCTATGTGTGCTAAACTATCACTTCTGAAAGAGGTGAATCCTTGTTAATGTTTTTCAATGTCACGGATCTCAGATGAGCCAAGTTTCTGAGGCAGAAATGGTATCAGGACTTCCCAGGCCTATTACATTACTGAGCTCAGTCCACTTGTGTAGGAGACTGTGTGCATCTGTGTACGAGGCGATAAAACCACTTAAATGAGTTTCCATCCTATCTATAGGGGCCTGGGCATAGTTTGTTCCTGAAATCTTACTACACAAAAACCCACTTTTTTTACATATCTCTAGCTTGCTGCTAATCTGATCTTATTTTTACTTCTGATTCTATTTGTGACTCGAGCAGCCGGAGGCAAATCCTTACTCACGAACCATGGACCATTATAATTAGGCTTAATTAAGGGTCAGTGACCTATCTGCTTCTTTGAAGCCCACAGTAATGTTTAGATTTAACTATAGTCGAAAAGCATTGACCAAAACGTTGGATACTGTGCAATGTACAGAAGTCCAACAGATACACAACGTCGTGTTGTCTCACGTTCCTGGGAAAACTAGTTTCCTGATGATGACTCCACACAGTTTTATGGATTTTTCTATTACTTTCTTCTTGATAAACAGCCGCAGAAATGAGAAGTAAATAAAGCCACTTAGCCCTGGAATTAATACGGTGATATTATTTGCTTATATATAAAAGCCAATGTCATCTTACGACAAGATAGTGAAGAAGGTTTCCTGAGCATGTTTCTTGGATCCTGCCATGTTTTAGCTCACTTCCACCCTCAAGAAAAGCCGTGCATGTAAGTGGTTCTGATACATCTACTCACAGTGCTGCATAAGACCACTTATAGCCACAGAGCCCCTTTGTGAGGCTACAAAAGACTTTCCTGTAGGTGACGAAATGCAGGCATCTCCCTAAACCGGGATAGCCAGTGATGCTATTATTATTAGTTCAAGTCAACCAAGTGACTACCAAACAAATGGACAACTACATTGTTCTTAGGTTGTGAAGTCACTTTAGTGACAACCACTATGGGTTAGGGAGGCCTGACCATGGAATTTACATACAGCAGATGATAACACAAATGTCGATTGTCAATCGAGCCATATCGTCTTAGTTAACGTTACTGTATGCAGTGAAAGTCCTGTCAAACAGACGGA
Source organism: Heterobilharzia americana (assembly GCA_944470555.2). Taxonomy (NCBI): domain Eukaryota; kingdom Metazoa; phylum Platyhelminthes; class Trematoda; order Strigeidida; family Schistosomatidae; genus Heterobilharzia; species Heterobilharzia americana. The sequence continues at coordinate 88,832,861 of OX104127.1, forward strand.
ATCGTTTGGCAAGCAGCAGTGGTACGCCATCTGGTGCACACTAGGACTGGGCAATCCAAAGACAAAGCTTTACCGGTTACACAAAGACAGTCATTTACCTTCAGAGAAGCCTCCATCGTTGATGGTGACTCTAAGCTCCGATAGGGGGGCAAAACATTCCTTTTGCTTTCAGACACACTGACCGTTAACCGGTCGTCTAGCAGAGATTGACCATGGTCGGTAAGCAAAACATCTTAACAAGCGCCTCTACACGCAAAGACCGACTACCATGGTATATCGAAACTAACAACCAGTACATCAGGAAGAAATATACCAGTGGCGTTCATAATTGACAATGGTTATTATCAATGATGGAGTTGAACGGAATAGCAGCGGTGCACGTCTGCAGGGACCTACACCCTCTCACCTAGATGTTGTTAGCTGACAACAGTGGCATCCACAGATTGATGGCTATCAACTTCAGGTGTCCGAAGCACCTAAATGAAGTACTTTAGACCTGTTAAACAGTTAAGGATGCCATCAGTAGGAATGTCCACTGTTTTTAATGCACACTCATAGCACTTCAACAGCGGACGACAGTTCATCTTTGTGCTTAGGCTGCAATTACTGTACATCGATGTAACGAGGACCGGAACGACAAACCTGGTTGAATGATGACTACAGAAACTATTCTGGCAACAAACCTAACTAAGCCGGTCCCATTGGAAATGGTTAGACGGTAACAAATTTCACTACTGCACACAAACGTTCGGTATCAGTCATCAATAAAACACCTTACGCTTCGAGAAACATCTCCAAGTGTATTTGAAACAATGTCAGAGGAGTTAGAGGTAAGATGAAGGAGCCACGACTCCTCTTTTCCCATCTTGATCAGAAAATTGTTATCTCTAAGGAAACTTTGGTTTTCGTGGAATGTTAGCAACACTGAAGCAAATATGGACGGTAAGTTTCTGTTCAGGAGAGTCAAAAAGTACAAGGATGGAGGTGGAGTAGCAATGTTTATGAGTGACCTACTGAAAACGGGAAAAACTGCTGGCACTACCGACAGGGCTTCGAGACTCAGTCTGCTACCACTTTGTAACCTTACACTGGGTATCTGATGGGGGGGGGATATTTTGACCCCTTGCTAGCAACGTAGGACAGAACCGATGACTGCTTTTAGCTATATCCACAATGACGACAATGGGGCACAATCAGATTTTATAGTAGGGATATGAATGCACCATATCTCAACCTAAGGCAGGACAGAGCAACTTCGAGCAGTATGTTTGGTCAAAACCTGCTAAGCGTCACCGAAATTGCTGAGCTAAGTGAAAAGACTGGTGATGACAATCTCTGGGAGGCGAGTAAAAGTCATCAAAACTGAACTATCTTCTCAATGGTGACCATTCTCTAATAAAAAATATTTAAGCTCAAAGTCCTCTCAACAGCAGCGAACAAGCTATGACAGTGTTTGGTATGGCAATCACTGGAAAACTGTGATGGGAGGGATCTCGCTCTTGTCTTTGCTACAACAAGCCAATCTACGTGACTATGAACTAACATTTGCTAATAGTTCCATGGCCTCAGGAGTGGAGTTGCTTACCATTTGATCGCTAGGAACTAGTAAGGGACATCATTGAGAGGGCGATCTCTGAAAATGTCCATCTAGTGGCAATAACGTCTAATAAATGAACGTCATAGATAAAACGATGCAATGAGCATCTTTTGGAAGCCAAAAGGAAAGCGTGACACAAGTAAAGGCTCTCCAGCGAAGGGTAAGATCATATTGTATATGTGGCTGTAATGATTCCATGCAACATGAAGATGCGAGTGGATAGGAGGTAGTTCGAGACAAACTTTGTCCAGAAGCCTGAGGTGAACCCGAAAACCTACATTGACTCATGGCGAAGAGAAAGGTCTATTGGTCATGGAGCACGCACTATGAAAGTTTCGAATGGACAGAACCTCTCTGGACTGGAGATTGCCAAAACTTTTAGCCCAACCTTCGATACACAACTGAACATTCCACCACCCAACCAAACTTGCTAGTTCTTTGAACGACCTTCAACGTTATTCAGTGTGGAGTAGTCGCATGCAATAAGCGTAGCTCCTGATCTGGTTATCGAAAAACTGTTGAGACTCCATGCTGGAAAATTCCTCAGGATGCGGTGACATTTGCCCGTCGGTACTGAAACAATGTGCAGGCCGCCTATGCGGCCCTTTCCGTGGACTTTCTTAGCATTTCCTAGATGAACATAAAGTGCCATGGGGATGGAAATGTGCAATCCTCTCTCCCAAAGTGGGAGACACGCATAACCCAAATATTATCGGACTAATGCATAGCCCAGTGGATGACCATATCAGAGAAAACTGAGACAAAAAGTGAACACTATGTGATGCTCAGCAAGGCTTCCGAAAGAGTAGGTTCTGCCCACGAACCTTCTGACATCCTGTAACACCTGGATAACATTCCAATCACCTCCACGTTTCTGTTCACATGAGTTTTCTGAATTTCGATAAAATCTTCGATATAGTCCGGCAAGCCATTCTTCTGCAGAGAATAGCAAAGTTGGGTATCAGCGGTCAGGTGCTATCCAGGCTGGAGTACTTTTTAGATAGCAGGGAGTTTGCAATCATGTTGGCAAGATCTGCTCAGCTAGGTGAGCATCACAAAGAGTAATTTTGGGTCTCTTGCTATTCCTGCTTTTCATGAATTATCTCCCTTCGATTCTCAGCTCCTTGATTCTGCTTTGTGCCAAAAAAGTTATGGAGAGCTGTGACATCCAGAAAAGAATCGGACGCTCCACAAGGCCACCTCAGTATGTTAGAGGAGTTGATGAAAAATAATGGGATTGCACTGAACCATATTTTTCCATACTCATGACTCACGGAAAGTATATTGGTTTCTCTGTGTTATGCATCTTTCATACATGACCACGAAAAAAGACCTAGGACTAATACCAACAGACAAACTGGACACTAGTTCTAGTTATTCAGGAGACTCCTCCCAAGCCTACACAGTACTACACTTCGTGCGTAGATAACTAGACGCTGTGTCACCAGAACTCTTTCTGAAGCCTAATAAGATCTATATACAACCTCACGATATCACTGAAAAAAGATACAAACCTACCTCCCTGAAAATTTTGCCGACACTCAACCACTCGTCCGGTTTACTAGAGCTACAACAGGTAGATGGGTGGATCTACGGCGTCGGAATCCACCGAAAACCCAAAAACAACTCCACAAGATATAGAAGCTAGAGCAAAGAAACGAGTCGGTTCGCACAAGCTGGTAAAACAGATATTGGAAGGCCTAATCGATTCATTCTTTCTTCACACAAGAAGTTGGACAGCCCTTAGACCATTTTGGTTCCTGCGACCTGAAATCACCCTGACATGTCAGCCTCATATTTAGAACATGGATTCACTGCTCTGATTCTTTTCAAACCTTACGTCGAATATTCTAAACATATCTTTAGGCCTTACGTAAAGATCACAGGATCTGAAAACCATAATCAACTGTCATTCACCAGTTAGCTAATTTTTATGTTCAGTTAATTTGGACAGAAGCAAGTTTTCTCTAATCAAGCAGTCACGTGGTTCATCATGACCGATTCACATGACTACACTGTTAGTGGTATGGATTTCTCAAGGACGCTTTTGGCATCAGTCTGCTACGGTAATTCAGTTATTCAGTATATATAAGCCGATAAATATGAACTTTTTTCTACACACACTGTTTTTTCTATTTAACTAAGAAGCGAAATTTTTTTAGGAATACGTAAGATAGTTTGTCAAACAGTGCAAGTGCTCATATAAAATGAACCGATATATTTAAGCAACTGGTCTCTTTAATAAATTTAAACAGTGTAATGAGAAGATGAAGATTATCTGAAATATGTGATGTATTAGAGCTATACATTTCGAAAGATCTGATCATATACATGGACTTGTATGGAAATTTATGAAAAAGGTCAATGAAGTCAGTTAGAAACATGAGAATAGGTAGGGCAGAGAAAAAACAACTACATCCTGAATGTTTATAACACTTCACTCTTGGTATGAAAACTCAAGTCAATACTACCATGATAGGTTCAATGTGAGTTCAAATTGTATTTGCATACAACATAAGGGAGGTTTGAATTTACAGATGACAAAAGCCTGAATAACTTTAAGCACTCGACCCCAACCACCTTTATGTAGTACTTTAAAAGCTATTTTCACTCCTACCCTCTAGTATATGTTCAGGAATACATAAAGATGTATGTTCTTCATCTATCCTTATCAGCTTTGTTGAGGTCATTTGTTTTTGAAGCCACATGTTCAACCATCCTCAACTGCATATCACATATTGATGTAAACTGATAGAAACAATGGAATATGAGGCAGTTGTTTACGTGCTGTTTTGGTTTGTGTTTTAACATGAACTTTGTCTTCACTACAACGATGGCCTTGGCTGTATAACATGTTCCACCCCTCCCATTCTCATGTTTCCTATTAATTTAATTGACCCTTTTTGTAAATTTCCATACAAGTAGTTCAACAAGTCCAGGTGTGTGATCAGATTGTTCGAAATGTATAGCTCTAATACATCACATATTTCAGATAATCTTCATCTTCTCATTACGCTTTTTTAATTTGTCAATAGGACCAGGTGTTTTAATATGAATAAATTCATCATTTGCTCACTTTATATTTTTAATCTTTAAGTGTATGTCACTCATACTTGGAAGATTTTAAAACTCACTGCACCAGGCGGTTTTCATCAATATAAGTAATTGACTAAGGAATGAAGGAATTCTACGGAGAACAAAGTGGTATGCATGTTGATACAATATCTTGTCATAGTCTTAAACCAATGAAAAACCTTTATCCTTACTCATTAACCTACATCAATTCCGGTGTCAGTAAGTTGTCTGACTACCAGTCGAAAAATGGATTGCTTACTGAAAAATCCACTCCATCGTCCGTCTTACATAGCTGTATGAAATGACTGCTGAAGGTGAAGAATACGTCGTGTTAGACAATATCTATGACTCAAACCTGATTATATCATGGAAATACTAGAGAACGCAAAAAGATAGATGTTGTTTCCCTATGATAAACAGATTGCTTATAATACTACCTATGATAATACTGTTACGCAATTATATCTTCATATTCAGGGGTGGTGGTCGTAGCTAAGTGGAAATATCTGTTGCATCGGGATTTGAATCCCGAAGGTGTGTATGCAACATGAAAAACACTGGCCCTATGTTTACCTGATGTTGAACACTTTTACCCCACATACAGCATGTTCACTGGCATTCGAGAATCTGGCCCTCTGTTTGCTGCTAGAAAAGATGTTGTCTCTAACTGTTTCGTTTTGCAGTGCATTTTGTGTTAGAAAATTGAGTAGTATTAGCTTCAATTTTATGCTCATCTTCAAGTTCCACTTAAAATCATTAGTGTAACCCATCATGTTCCTCATAACTTTAAAGTAGACAACATACAGTGTCTCAGTAAATGCTGCCCTATTGTGTGTCTACCTACTACTTTCTGTCCACAGGTGTTACGGTGAACCAGATTATTCTTAGCCTTTTAAACCTTATTGCATTGCAGGATTTTCTTTGAAAGGATATATGTATTAACACCAGTGAATACTATTCAGAAAACGGATCTGTTAGGGTCAATCAACTCTTAAAAGTATTTAGATGATAGGGGTAGGCACATCTGTGAGTTTTGTCATCCCTAAACCTCTAATGGCTTACTTTGAACATTTCAAGTACCCTGCTTCAATAAAATCTTATCTCCTAGTAAAGTTAATACTAAAAGTTAATTACTTGGTAAATCGTTGCCAATATCTTTACTTCTAACTTAATCCCACCTTACCTAATAATGAAAGTTTCTACAGATGATCAAGGAATATATCAATCACCTTAGGGAAACAGGTTTTCAGACTCACTTTGACCCCTATTCGATGTCTAAGAGTAGTATGTATAACTTCAGCTTTGCTCACTCAAAGCATTTAATATATATGCTGGTAATACTATGAAAATATCTATAATAGACCTTATTCATAAAGTCATGTACTCCGAAACACTGTTAGTTACAATCACTGTTTTGTTTATGTTTATATTATCTCTCCAATGCTATAGTTTGAACTATTGCCGAATGAGATACATTTTATTCGAGATTTTATCATCAGTCAGACTATTAAAAGTGGTGCAACTTACATAAATAAATAGAGAGGGTAGAAGCAATAAGCACTTACTTTAAAATATACTGATAAATGACTTGGCCAGTTAGAAGCCATTCAAGCTGATCTGTAGGTTTTACCAGTCAGATTAGAGTGATTTGAACAAAAGATGGAGATTTCAGTCGTTTGAGGCCAAGCTGCTTAGTGATGTAGCTTGAAAAAGTCAGCTCACAGAGCCGAATCTTTCAGATTAGACAGACAAAATCAACGTAGAATCTTGAACGCAAATGGACTGGCCCAAGTTGCAACTCTTCACAGTAGTATACATAGAACAGGTGGGTAGAAAAAGACTGACATCAAAGTAGATAAAGTTGTACGACAAAGCAAACAATCTGAAGATAGTGGTTAGCATAAATGTTCCACCTTTAGATGTTAAGCAGGAAATACATCTGCACCATTGTGACCGATTTTCAGCCATGTCACATACAGTCCTCAATCACTGGTTACTTTTGCCTCGGCAGTCTAAATTTCTCCACATGACTCAGACCAACAGTAAGAGACATCATCAACTGGCACCACGTCTTAGTCCTGCCACCCTGAACCCTCTTCATAACTAATCCAACTTCCCTTGACACAGCACGTTTAGGTAGGCGTTGACTCGGCATGAGCAGTACATGCTCAAGTCATCTCAATCAATGAAGCTTTACAACGTCATCAATTGACTTGCCTAGTACCCTCCGCCTGACCTCAACACTGCTCACAAGGTGACTGCACCAATCGCAAGCAATGCTACGAACGAATCTGTTATCAAACCTCAGTAATCGCTTCATGTCTTCTTTTTTAGCGGCCATGTCTCACAACCGTAAAACGGGACAGAACCAACTGCTGTGAAGTATACAGTCGGATATCTCGCCACTTGGCACCACAGATGATGCAAGTTAGCAACTACCAAGCGGGCCTCCTATCCCCAGGGTGAGACTTCGTCAGTAACCAGGTGGTTTGGGTTGATCAAGCTCCCCAAATAAGTGAAGTGGTCGAAACATTACACCACTTCATTAGCTATCATTAAACTGGGAGTACTTGCAGCAGACCAGTCCTGTGGCATCATCTTACATATGGTAGGTGCCAGCGAAGCGCATTAAGTATATACTCAGATTTCTGTGCAACGCATCCAGAAGACCCTCTATTTTGTTAGCGTCTTCACCAAGATCACCTGGTACTGACTAACTAACTTCAGTGGACCTTGAATAGAATGATCAGTTTGCAAATAACTTATAAACTATCAGGTTCATATTACCATTTCTCATAAGTGAGCAGTTTTTAAACTGCCAAACAAGGTTTTCTTTGAAAACCATGCAGACAAAAATGAAAAAGTGTCATCTCTAACATAGAAAAGTGATGAACTAATGGAATATACTAGTATTTAGACCACTCTGATCTGACTGGCAAAATCTACAGATTAACCTGAGTGTTTTCTAGGCAATCAAGTTCTTAGTAGTATATTACACAATTCATGCTTGCTAAACCGTTTTCAATGGAAAACATGCAGATACTGAAGTTAGGAAGTTTAAAAACTACTCAGCCTTGGAGAAATGTCAATGTGGACAGTTCAGTTTATAAATCATTCGCAAGCTGATCACTTTACTACAGAAATCAGAAACATCCATTTCTCGATGAAAATTTCGACTTCGCAACAAAAGCGAAATTTGGAACCAAAGCGAACGAGTGATTCTCCAACAAAAACCAAAAGATCGAGTTACGCGTAAAGTTCAAAACACAGGATTCCTCTGGAATACGGTTCTTTGTGAATGAACAATAGTGAATGATAAATTAAAAACTTCGAATTGCTATGTATCTGTGGGTTTATCGCTGTCAAAACACCTTACAGAGGGTGTGGCAACAGTACAACAGCTACGCTGTGTCTAAGGCGCTTATGTTCCCACGATGAAGTAAAGACGTGAAATAAACATATGTTCAAGGTAACATAGAACATCAAGGTGAAACGAAACGGATCCTAACACTATTATAAACCCCAAAAGGAACTAGCATCAAGAGATGTCAAATGATAAACAAGGTATGATTGGATAGAATTAACAGTCGAAAAGGGGATGAATGTATATTAAAAGATAGCTGATTATACTACTCAATAATGTTAAGTAGTATAAAACTAAAGGTAAAAAAGAAGGAAAGTTATTACATGGGTAAACGAGGGCAAGGTGGGAAGGGAATTAACATACAATATTTCCAATAGAAGTAATTATGGCAGCTAAGTAATGTTAACAATAATTATATTAATATGAGCATTCTACATACAAGGGATACCGAGAGTGAAATAAATGTTTATTAACGATTACAAATTTGAGTAAGTCTTTTTTAACACTTGTTTTCTTCACACAAAATGTATGCGCAGTAAGGTTAGAGTTTTTGTATTACACCATACAACCATAAGTTCTTACGAAACACTGATTGGTCACTGGAGTGCAAAACAATCTCATGTTGTGCTGACCGAATCCTATCGATAATATTTGCATTGTGGCCACCAAGCTAGAAGTCTCACCATCGTGGTTCACTTTGATGGATGTTAGTTGTTTGAAAGTAATTAGTAGGAAACCGTGCTTGACCTAGGTTTGTCACATTTTAGCACTCTTAATCAAGGCGTATATGCAACGTCGACGAAGTCACCTCTTGTCTTTAATGGGAGGATACAAAAAGGAAGCAGTGAATGAAAAGGAGGCTCAGAGTAATAAAACTTGAATAAGTAATTCCAAACATGAATTTAAGTCTGTCAATGACGTTTTCAATCAGTTGGCCTACCGATATGTTTTCATAGTGTGAAAGAAGATGGAGGTTTTCTGAGAAATGTGTGGTGTATTCGCGAAATACATTTCGAATAACTGGATCACATATTTACTTGTCAAGACATTTTATATGGAAAATGAAAATAGGGTGGGATACATAAATTAAGATATTACAAGATCTGGAAAGTATAGGGATAATAAGGAGGAATAATACACTTCCACATCTCCCTTGGCAGGAAAATGAGATAAAGAATACTGAGGTAGGTTTAAGGTGAGGACAAATTGTTTTTGAATAGACAAAAGGAATTTGAAATTTCTTATAGCTAAGGCTTCAATGAACTTGAGTTTACGATCTTGACAACTCCTATACACTGGTCTAAAGGGTGTTTTGGAGTCAATCCAGTGACTTGTTTCTATAATATGTTCACCTATCGAAGATGGCATCTATCTGCCTCCTGTATTTAACAGATCATTTGAAGTTAGTTGTCTTTCTAGTATTTAAGGATGCACTTCACCAACTTCGACTTTACAGTTCGATTACTCTTCCCAGTGTGTGTCAGCGTACCCATTTATGCAATGTTGAGGTTGATTTCGAAGGGTTTCTTCTGCCTTCTCTATAATACTCAGCTTGGCTGCATAGTATGTCTTTTTTACTTAACTGAAATAAGCCATCTTCTTAAGATCATACTGTTTCATTCTCCCTTAAACGTTAGTGTGACGTAAAGATTTTTTTTTTGAGTACAGAATACTGATTATTCAAAAGGACCCAACGTATCTTCAAAACATACACACTGGAAGAAGAATTCAAATTTTTAACACAGAAACTCATGGAAAAAAATATATCCTCTGAGGTTCATCAGTCGTTACAAAAGCTTCTCAGTGGTGCGAACTAATCACTATTCTGTCCCGAACAAGAATATTTACATCACGCTACCATATAAGGGGGAATCAAACAGTATAATGTCAAGACGATGGCTTATTTCAGTTATTAAAAAGACATACTATGCAGCCAAACTCAATGTTATACAGAAGGTGAAACCAACACTTCAATATTAATCTCACCACCACACAAATGACTACCGGTGTGTGTGTGTGTGTGTGTGTGGTGACACATAAATTGGGAGGAGTAATCGAACTATGAAGTTCAGGATGGTGGAGTATATAGTCAAACTACTGGTTCTGTTGTTGTAACACGAAGATCAGTCTCTTATTTATGCATCAATGTGAAGTGTGATTTAGATCAGTCTGATGAAAATATATTTGCTCCTTTTATTTTAACGAGTAATTCAGTTGTTTTAATCATCCATCGAATACTACAATCCTTGAAGAATTCTGAATGCAAGCTATACAGTTCTACTTGACTTCACGTGAAGTTTAAAATAACGCTATCAAGTTTGTAAAACGTTTCACGAACGACACCTGTGTCCCATTCATGCTTGGATTGAATGCTGAAAAAGTAAAGTTTTGTTGTAATTGAATTGAACTGTTGTTCAAAATCTTTCATTTAACTCTGCAACCTTCCATTCTGATAGGTGCTTACAGATTTTTTTCTCACTAATAAACCTAAACAGTAATTTGAGATTTTGTAGGGATTTAGTGATTTTTCAACTTGATATTCATCATGGACTGACATCAGTTGGAGAAACATTGAAAACCTGGGAGCACTGTACAGATATTTTGTCCTAGTATAGCACTACTCAGCATTGAGCACCTATGACTCCACCATGAATTGAACCCGAACTTTCGTGTTCCAACCTCCTAGGTTCCCAATGTTCCTCCAACTGATATCAGTTCAGAAAATGATGAATACCAACCGAAACAATAATATTTGTAAAACTCAGAAAGAAACATTTTCTGATTCACTATTTGTCATATAGTGTTGCCATGACTGTGAGGTGTTCGAGTTCAACTTTCAACTAGTAGTTCATACGTTAAAGCACTGTTCCACTTAACGAGATGTAGGAAGTCACGTAGTGTTATTAGCCCTCACCCAATAGGTGTGACTTATCGCCTATTTCACAAGCGTTCATGTAACTGTTGAGCTACATTTTGATCTAGATCCATCAAGTAGGCTTAGGAAGTAGTCATAAAATACAAATTTTCATTTAATTACCAACTAACATATGAATAACATTAACATCACTTTTAATTCATGGAGGCAAACACACCTGCATGGACAGAATGCTGCTTTGTTTACTAACAATTACCATTTTTTGGATTTTCAACTCCCAAAACTCCTTGAATCTGAAAACAGTGTGAACTTGTGAGGTATACAAGCAGGCGATTTAGTATTTCGCACATTTTACTATAATCTTGCCAATGATAAACGGAGCAATATAATAACTTTCTTACTCAAACAGAACAATATAATGACTTTCTTACGCAAACAGATCCTTCTTAAGGGTTGTTAGGCAGACGATCACGTTTTTTCCCCTTTTTTGTCGAAATAAATGAGTATATAAAAGCGGATGATATAAAGTATTGATAAGCTTTATTGATATATTCCGCTTAATACAGTAAGTAAGTTTTTGAGAAGCCAATTCAAAGCCATTGTTATCACATCATGACTGTGACCGTCACTTTTTTTCCCTTTTAATCACCTAATGTCAGATAAATTTTCAGCTAAACTTTCAAACAATGACTTTTGTTTCTCAACTGAATTTAGGCATGGTTTTAAAACTGGATCTAAAAACTTAACAGCTGAGGGAAAGGAAGATGACAGTCTTGACGACTATATGATTGAAAAGGTGAAGGAGAAACAGGATGATGAAGACATTGGAGAGGAAATTTACAAGATATTCAAGCAAATTCAACCTAGTAAAGGCTGGTTCCCAAATGATCTTCATGAATTTCTTAACTTTTACGATATAGTTAGTTGAAATAACCAAAAGATATATTGTTGTAATTTACTGTCAATGATATTCTTCTAGTGTAATTTCCCATTATTGAAAGTCAAAAAGGAAATTGTAAAGGAAGATGAACAAATTTCTTCAAAATATTTACATGATATGGTCCTATGTGAAATTGGTAAGATTAAAACAAATATCTATTCACCTCGTTGAACATTGGACAGGTTCAGAAAATATCGTCAAGATTATTCAGGATATGGAGAATAGATTAAATGATGGTTTTGAGGAAATCATCAACCAAATTGATAGCTTAAATATCTTTTCTATACAACATAACAGATAACCAAAAACGAAATGGTCATCATTAGTGTTGCAGTATTTCGCAGAGATTAAAATAAATGGACATCATAACATCTGTTTATTTGCAGTCCATTTACAATGAATCCTGGTAGTAAAAAAAATTTCATTCAATTAGCAGTTTTATCTGAGTTTTGCGAAATAGGCTAAACTGTCGGTGAATAAATCAGTTGCGAATGAAAAAAAACTTATCTGTTATTTATGTCGTTAAAATCGTTTACAGATGAGACAACTTAAATACATTATGCTATAGTACATATGGTTTTGTTGATATTTCCAATCAGACTCCTACTAAGCATACATTTCCTTCAAAGGGATTGTGTTATCCTTTAGTTGCATTATGAAGAGCCAAGATTTCACTTGGAGAATGAACGGTCAGTAACCTAACCTTCATTGACTTAAGATGATTGAAAGTAATCAGCGAGCAGTACCCGTAACCTTAAGGGAACTGAAGTCACCTGTGGGATTCGAACCCGCATCATTAGGTACTGCAGTCAGATAAGTTACTGCTTAGCTGTTTGGTATGCCATCAAACTCCTGTGAGACTGGACAGAATACAATAATTGGTCACTAAAGAGTCGCCAGTCTCCTATTGTCTATTCCCTAGTGGTGATCAAATTCCATTGAGAATTTTGTAATGGGGTCACCAAGTTAAGAGACTCAGCATGAAGGTACAATTTAATTGATGTTACACTTGAAGCTTGCTTGACCGATTTTTCTTACTTGTTAGCACGTGTGTCTCCAGATATGTTTCAGATATTGTAACAAATTAGGATTTTTGCAAAACTCTCCAGCGCAAGGAACTTCAAGCAGAAACAACCCTACGAACAGCTTGCTACTGTTCATTAAATGATTCTTTGCATAGACATCGTTCTCAAAAAGGGGGAAACCTCTATGGAATTATCTTAAAAATTAATACAAAAATATTTATGATAGGAATTTATTGTATTCTGGGAGAAATTCATTCAAAGTTTTGTAAAGGAAAAATTTGAAACTTTGGGTGACTTTCATTTTTATTTACAATATCATCTGACCTTATCAAGCTAAATGTGTTAGTCTTAAGAAACATGGTCATTCCCAATGGATCTTCATAGACCATAATTTTTCCAGGTACATAGAAGAATGTAGGTTAAGCGTTCGCTTGTTATTATAAGAATAAAACTTAGGCACTGTGGTCGATTGTAATTTCATTTTAGTCTGTTTATTAAAAAATTTCACAAAGTGAAGGAACATTATCATTTACTGGATAACGTTTCGGACACAATTCACTGTCCATATTCATATCAGATAATGCCACAACATCGAGACAGAGTTTATATAATCCTAATCTTCTCTCTTTCTCTGTGATGACAAGGGTAGTAGAATTTTCGATATATCTGGGACAAGTGTAGAATCATTTTCATTGCATGTATTTGGTGTTGATTCGATAAACTTCCCTATTATGTGATAATGTGTAGTTGCATGCAAAGCTATAGTCGAGTTTTTTTCTGAATTTCCTATCCTATTAGGATTTAGTGGTTTTGATCCAGGTAAGTTTTTGTGCTCTATTATTCTGATCGACCCTGATCGACTACTTTGACCTAGGTATTTGACCTCGCAATCATATAAAGGGATTTCGTAAACCCGATTATTTATATCGATGATCCTATGGCTAAACCTTCAGTTTGTTTATATATTTTATTTTGAAACTGTAGATGTTTGACACAATCCTAATGAAAAGATGTTGCCATGGGATCACCAATATCCTCTATCGTCGCAGACATATTGATGGATAGTTGGGAACGGATAGCCCTTTAAACATTTAGTCCTACTCCACAGATATGGTTTCAATCTATAGATGTGATACGTTTACAGTACTGAAATCGGAACACATCAAAAGGTTCCTGGCACATATGAACTCAGTAGTGAATGCAATCCAGTTTACCTGTGACTAAGAAAGTGAAGGTGAGCTAGCAATGTTGGATTGCAAGATTAAATGAATACAAGACAGAAGTTTAGAGACTAGTGTCTATAGGAAACCCACGCATTGCTACTTATACTTCAAATCCTCTCCCCCCCATTTCAGTCAAAGTAGGTCTAGTTAAGTGCCTAGGTGATAGGGCGAAAAAGCTTACTAGTAGACCGGAAAATCTACGACAAGAAATTAGACACATCAAGAACACTTTGTGTCTCAATAATTGCCCACTAAAACTTATAAATAAATTCATAAGAAATCGAATGAAAAATATTAGCAGTGGTAGTAACACCAACAATACAGGTGTTATTAATAACAATTCTACTACTAATGGTAATAATGGTGACAGGCTTAAGAGAGAATTCAAAGCCTCTGCTGTGTTACCATACAAGGAAGGCACCTCAGAAGCACTACGAAGAATTCTCAATAAGGCTGGCTGGCATTAGAGTGGCATTCAAACCAACAAACTCACTCAGAAACAACCTTTGTAGGTTAAAAGATCCTATCGATGCAATTAACCAAAATAATCTGGTTTACCAAACCCCTTCCATTGCAATGATTGCGAGGTCAAGTACATAAGTTGGTTGGTCAAAGTAGTCGACTAGGATCGATTAGAATAACAGAGCATAAAAACCTAGCTAAATCAAGAGTAGTAAATCCTAATGAGATAAGAAATCTAGTGAAAAGCTCGGCTATAGCTCTGCATGCGATGACACACGATCACACAGTAGAGTGGGATAGAGGGACAGTGTTGAAAACTAACTTAGTTGGTTGGAGGGAGAGATTGATAACCGAATCTTTGTTTATCGAGTCAACATCAAATACATGCAATCGAGATGATTTTGCACCTGTCCCAGATATATGTAGAATTCTTCTACCCTTTTCATCACAGAGAATGAGAGAAGATTAGGATTATATAAACTCTGTCTCGATGTTGTGGAGTTACCTGATATGAATATGGACAATGAATTGTGTCCGAAACGTTATCCAGTAAATGTTACTGTTTCACTCTGTGACGTTTATAATAAAGGGACTAAAATGAAGCACTCGCTTTACTGTCGAATATTTATTTATCAGTAATTATGATAAGTTTGGTGACGATATTTCGGGTTTGTTAAAGAAGGCGTACCTGGTGTTTGCCAACTCACGTCACCTCTAGTGTAGGCCAGCGTGGTATCCGACTACATGTTAAAGGATGTGTATGCGATGCTGTGGTCCATCCTGTCCTGTTACATGGCTATGAAATCTGGTTGGAAAACATAAAATGAGCTGAAGTGGTCACAGGTTTTGAACGGAAATATCTCCACATCATTGCTCAAATGTGTTGGAATCATCATGTGAAAAACCTTGATGTCCGTTGAAGGGTACTAAGCATGACAGACAAGTAAGTCGATGGGGTTGTGAAACTTGAGCAAATGAAGTAGCTTTGATGTGTCACGCACGCTGAATCACCGCCTACCTCGAAGTGCTATGTTAGACGAAGTTGGGTTAGGTTGGAATAAGGCTCGAGATAACTAGATGAAGATGTGTAGCCAATCCATGAAATGGTTTAGTAAGGTGTAGACTACCTGATTGGGGGTCCCACAGTCGATCGCGATCAGTAGTCGAGGAATTACGGTGCAGTGGCTGAAAACTGATCACAGTGGCACAGATGTATTCACTTCTGGAAGGCTACTTAAGCTTGAATGCTTTGACTACTCTTCATTTTTACTTTCAGTTTTCGTCTATGTGTGTGTTTATATAATTTGATATCGCTCCTTTTCTGTCCACTTGTTCTTAGTATTCTGCAATGAAGTGTAACAACATGAACCTATCCACTTCTGTGTGAGGTTTTCGGTTGATTTTGTCTTTATTGTCAGCTTGTCTGTCAGTTGTTTGAAGCGAATTGCTCAAATTAGTATAGACTTACGGGTTATTTACAGATGGTATTACAGTAACACCTTCACTGGATTAACAATATCCTGTGGCGCCAAAAGCTATTACGTCATAAAATTTATTTATTCATATAAAATTGCTAGATTAATCTCAGTTTTGCTAGACTGAATCAAACCAGGTCTAAGAAAATAACACATTTATTGTGAGAATAGTTGTTTTATATGAGAATCGAAATTTTAAATTTCAAGACAGTTTCTTTCAGAAGACAAAATCTTCAAATGACATCATTTCTTCTAACACTGAAGGCATACACCATACACTACTGACTGATGTTGGGTGATAAGACTCTGTCGATCTTCCGAATGATTACTGCCAATTGAAAGTAGTCATCTACAATCAGTGGTATGAGTCAGTATTAGAAACTGAACTATTCAGGCAACGAAAATTAGTCAGTGCTATCTCATGTGGTCTCAGTTTCCAGTAAGATTTTTTTTCGATGATGTTTGTAAGGTGGCTAGTAACTTCGTCAAGGACGTTAACATTGTAATCCACGTTAAAACATCTCGTGTTTTTGAAGGTATTTGCCGATAGTGTTTACTTTACCTCGTTTATTCGCACTACTGAAAAACTTAGTAGTATAACCATTCAAGTTTAAAAAGGCAAGGGCTAGTTTCAGCTTAATCGAAGTCATGTAGCTGTGAAAATACGACTAAATAACCTTCAATCTGCCTGGTTACAGACTGAAAACCAAAAGATTAAACATCGGTATAGTCACTATCACGTCTATTCAATCACATTCATGAACTTAAACACAGCATAGATATACACAAAGAATCCATTTATCAACCTAATCCCAGATGGTAATCATACTCAGTTTGATTTATGTAAGCCATGTGATTACTAAAAGTTAATGATTTAGAAACATATTTCATCAGTTTATTTATTCATTTCATCTTCTAGCTAACTGTCATTGAAGAAGTATAAGCATATGAGACTAAGAACTTTCGAAAAGTTGTAATTTCTTTGAATCTATGGTATTATAGCTTGTATGTTTCTGCCATTGATTGGACCGAATCGATTGCCCACTATTAAGATATGCGCTCCTGTGCGGACGCCTCGATACTGCCAGTATTTTTACATTTGGTCGTAATGATAAATCGTGACTGACAGTGGAATCCAGAAATCGCGTTTCGTCCTATTTGGGTATCAGTAGGCATAACATGCACTTGAAGGAAGGTACACTCAATTGACTAGTCCCAGAAAGGACGAGACGAGCATCCTGGATGCCATTGCTAGTGACTACCCATCATTGATATTAAAGCCCTTCTAAAACTGTAGTTTGACCATAAATATGTTTGTAACAACGGATAAATTGGAACCATTATCAAGCATTTAAGATGCTGCTGTTGCACCAGAGGTTTCAATAATGATGACGATAGTAATAATAATAATGACATTATTACTATTTATTGATATACTTGTAAGCCACAACGAACTAAATTACAATA
Source organism: Heterobilharzia americana (assembly GCA_944470555.2). Taxonomy (NCBI): domain Eukaryota; kingdom Metazoa; phylum Platyhelminthes; class Trematoda; order Strigeidida; family Schistosomatidae; genus Heterobilharzia; species Heterobilharzia americana. The sequence goes on from OX104127.1 coordinate 88,850,364, forward strand.
ACGGCATTAGTTAATATATGAGACCAAAGTTTTGATGTTCAGCATTTATTCTGACTTCAGGTAAACTTTAATAAATAGTTAGTTTTCGACTGGTTGTTCTAGCAGCTGTCACAAATGGCTGGTTAAGTTTGGGCAGACAATGGCGTATGGTATTCTTTTACGGTTGACTTGACTTCCCATTTTACCAGTGATCATTTGATATTTCCGGATGTTTTATAACGTTCATCTGAACACATTTATGTGTTTACAAATTAATGAGTTTCAAAATGTTCATATTCCTCAGATCAAAATCAACTGTTCAACTGTATTAAAAGGGTATGAGAGGTGATCTTTACGACTACTTGATAACTATTTGATGAATGTGTACAAGAAATTAAAAATGCAATCACTTCACCTAAAATAACAACAGTTTTTATACAGCTGGTTTAGTAGCTAAATCTTGTTTACAAAAGGATTTTCATCAAGAATTGACATCAACCAGGAAAATCACTGAAAATCTGAAAACAAAAGACAACTGTTTAATTGTTGTTGTTTAGAATGTCTTAGTGGTGCCCACCTACAACTCTATTTGAAATAGAATTCAAGACTGTTAAATCTCTTGGTTCGCAAATCATCTTTTAGAAAATAAATCGAAAGCTAACAGAAATTATGAGCTTATGATTTCCAGACAAGGATTATAGATAAGGATTCAGTTTGCATGAGTCAACCTTCTGTACATATAAGTTTCGGAATTTTGCACGGAATCTAATCAACAGAGCTAACCGCCTTTTCACAAAGAAAAAGAATAAAGAAGAAGAGTTAAAGTCAGTTTGCTGTACATTGGAAGCAAGCAGTGATCCCAAAGATATCGTAAAAGGAATTTTTAAAATGAAATTAAGGATATGCCGAAACTCCCCCCGAAGAAGGTAATAAATACGGTCATAATCCCGTATCGTAAGGAGACCTCAGAAGAAATATGAAGGATTCTCGACAAACACTACATAGGAGTTTATTTTCGTGCAACAAATACCCGACGTTCTAACTAAATGAAAGTTGAAGATGTAGTACCTAAAGAAAATCAACAGAACTGCGTGTATGAAATCAAATGGGCAGACTGTTTTGTAGTATATATGGGGGAGATAACCAAGCAAGTCAATGTAAGAGTGAAGGAGCATAGACTATGCCTAAAACGATTCCGAAGACCTCAGCAGAGGTTAAGAAACTAGAAAAAAATCCGTAGAAATGGGACATAAAATTGACTCTGACGGGACCAAGGTTCTACAGAAAAGTTTCGGATCATACCAAGAAAGATTGACAGCCGAAACCCTACACATATGGATGGATTCAGACAGTTTCAACAGAAAGAGATGGAATACAGTTAGCTACCATTTGGAAATTACTAATTACTAAGCAGAAAAAGTGACTCAAGGCATTTACCGGCAACAGCGGTCTCAACTTCATTATTTCCGCATCAACTACAACACAACCTGGATTAATTAGATTCATTATTACTGTCATCGTCATCATCATCACCATCATTACTACCACTCGATTCCGGTAAATCAATGAAAAATTCCTTATTATTATTCACCGCCACATTTCAACTGAAATGGTATATACATCGAGTGACTTTATAGGCCACTCTAGCAACTGTAGAAATGACCAATCAGGTTTTAGTATTTCATCTGGTAAAGTTTTTTCCTTAATATAGGTGTAAAACTCGGGCACTGTGGTAGAATTTAATTCCATATTAGATTTGTTTATTTGATTTATAACACACAGTGATACAGTATTATTTACTTGACATTTTGAGCATAAATTATTGTTCATAATCATATCAATGTGTGTGTTACCCAGTAAGGAGGGTACCTCAGAAACTTTACGTAGAATCCTCAACAGAGCTGGGATTAGGGTGGCATTTAAACCTACAAACTCACTCAGAGATAAACTTTGTCGGCTGGCTTAAGGATCCGGATCCGATAGAACCAATTAAGCAAAATAATATAATCTATCAAATACCATGTAATGACTGTGAAGTCAAGTATATAGGTCAAACAAGTAGGTCGGGGTCAGTTAGAATAGCCGAACATAGGAGTTTAGCTAAATATTGAGTAACAGACCCAAATAAGATCAATAATCTAGAAAGTAGCTCGGCTATTGCTATGCCTGCATTAACACACAACCACACATTAGGGTGGGATAAAACCACTTCATTAGGTGAAGAGAGAGATTGATTACTGAATCTTTGTTCATCAAATCAACACCCGACACATGTAGTATAAATAACGCAACACCTATACCAGAGATATGGGAGATTTTACTACCAATGAAAACAACTCATATAAAGTGATGTAACTATAAGAATCAAATGTCGAAAGTGGTGTGATTACATTGATATGAATATGAGCAATGATAATTTATACTCGAGACGTCATGAAGCAAATAATACTAGATCACTCTGTGTTATAAATCAAATAAACAAATCTAATATGGAAAGTTGTTTTCCATCAGTTGCTGGGGCGGCCGGGTGGCCGTTAAAGTTACCCTACATATCCTCCTCATATATACTATGGTTCTTATAAAATTACCAAACGACTACAATTTCACCTGTAACCTTTTAGTCTGATATTTACAATCAAGGAGAATATGAATTGGAATACGCAGACACATATATGCCAACCATATAAGAAGAGACATATCTTCACAGTGAATGATTAGTTATCATATTTCACAAAGACAGTGGCTATACAAAGAAGACTGGACAAGGAGATCAAGTACATGTTTTTAAATTCGTTTATATATCATGATAATTTAGTTGGTTGTAGCTAGCAGAGGAATCCATAACACGCTTTTCGCCCTACTTGGAACTCGTCAGCTGGATGTACCTGCAACCCAGTGAGTGTTGTTCCCAATAAGACTCAAACCTCGTACCCATCTCCTCAAACGCGTTATCCACCCGGCAACTGTGACACGACAGCCACCTTTTGTACAACACACGTAAGTTAGTACTGTTTACTGAGGTGTGTATCGTGCCTCATTGGCTTAACGGGTAGCACTATGACGTTTGAAGTGATGGGTCTCAGTAGGAACATCACTCACTGGGGTGCGGGTACGTCCAGCTGACAAGTATCAAGTAGGACAAAACGTGTGATATGGATCTCTCTGCTAGCCACAACCAAGTAGATTATCATTAATAATATTCAGGCAATATCGACGAATCCATATAGGAGCCATATGCTAATAAAGGTTGAACAATTCGATCCAGTTAAACAGCGGAGGACTACAAACATATCAATAAAATAGTAATAATATTTATATATCCTTGATATTTTAGTTTTGATCATTTCCTTGAACAAGCTTGTAACAGTCTTCTATGTGAAATTTTGGACTTATCTGACTTCAAACACGCTGTGACTTACACAAATATAATATATGCCTAATGTCAGCCTTCTGACTCAGTATCCGATATTTGCCATATTATTGGGTCAGAGCTTAATCATAGTTCATATAAATTTCAGTTAGATTTAGAGGAATCTCTAAGCTAAAAGTAATTTTCCAGATCAATTCGATATCATAGTTTCAGTTTAAATGAAAAAGTTGTTTTGTGTATGTTTTACTCATACCATCTGTCTTCAATTGATGTTTTCTGTTTTCTTGTTGATAGACGGTAATAGCTGAACTATTATGAAATAATGGAGAATATTTGTAGCTCAGGTGGATGGTCTTGGTTGTATTGTGTTCTCTGACCTGGGTTGTTTAATCGTGGAGCTTTCGTCGTCTTTCTAGACGACATCATCAACACTAAGTTCAGTATGAAGTGAGCTGTCAATATCTCTCCGTGAGTCATTTAGTAGCTTGCCTTGATGAAGAACTCAGCGATTGGTTGCCTCCTTCGATTATTGTTATTGACTGTATACATTTTCCTGTTAGTTGTCCCTCTGCTTGACCTCTGACCTCTCTGTCGTTTATCATCTTTCTCATTGGTGGGTAGACCGGGTCTATGTCTTACCACATATTGGCTGCTGAAAGACGGACTGACCTGAATGTCAAGCTCCTGGGAATTCTCTCACATTCTTTGTGTTTTCTCTCTCCATTCAACATTTCTACATTGTCTACATTGAATTCATGTCCATAGTTAGTGTTGATGATGACGTCTAGAAAGACGACGAAAGCTTCACAATTAAACAACCCAGTTCAGAGAACACAATACAAAGAAGAGCTGCACCATTATTTTTTTTCAATCATTTCGAATACGAATAATCGCATCAGTGATCTATTGGCGACTGTCGGTATCTGGCACGTTTCCATGTAAACCTTATATAGAGTGACCGACATAAGCGGTCATTATTTCGTTCAAATAGTGTGCAGAATAAGTAATTTTGAAAACGATTTTTATTAGTATCTTCACTTCCTTGATTAGTATTTATTATTTATGTGAACGAAATAATAATCACTAATGCAAGAGAGGAGTAAGACAAGGCTGTAGCCTACTATCACCGATAATCTTCTTGATTGTGGTCGACTAGATCATGCAACAAACAGTGAGGAGAGAGAAGATGGGCATACGCTGACTGGACCGATGAAAAGACCACAGAAGAAGACTTGGATTTCCCCGACGATGATTTATGTCTAATGTCTTATCGCAAAAACTCGAAGATCTACAGCCAAAAACTAACAAGTTGACAAAAGAGGCAGGGCAGCGAAAACTGGACTTCAAGTGAACGTAGAGAACACTGAGGTGATGAAGATACCCAACCAACAACATCACGAACAACAACAACAGTCACCAATCACAATCAACGGGAGAAATCTAAAAGAAGTAGTCTCTTTCACCTAGGCAGACAGCATCGCTTCAACTACAGGCGGCACAGGAACAGGCGAGGATGTCAAAACCAGGATCGAAAAAGCAAGACAGGCTTTCACCAATCTGAAATCAGTGTGGAGATCTTCTCCTCCACACTCAGCATAAAGCGTGAACAACATCCGGATTTCCAACACTAATTCAGTCAAGTCAGTGCTGCTATGTGATGCTTCAGAAACTTGGCGGCGCGTCACCTAAAGCACTTCCAAAAAACTACACACATTCATCAACAACTGCCACCTACGCTGGCTCTATACTGAAGATTAGATGGATGGCTGGAAAGAATAAGCAACGAAGAACTCACTCTGGCTGGTTGTTAACGAACCAACCAACAACCTATCACTCAACAAGTATGCACTGGAAGGAAGTGGAGGTGGATTGGGCATACAGTGAGAAGACCATTCGGGGATATCATGCTTCAGGCGAGTTGGTCGAGTGGAACCGTGATGGGAAACGGCGAGTTGGGTTTCCGAGGCTAGAGTGAGATGGAGGAGATAGTGTGAGGAAGAAATGAGAGCTTGTGGGCAGTTGTGGAGGCAGGTTGAAAAGATTGGAGAGAAGAGAGTGGAATGGGGGCGTGCTACTGAAGCGGTATGTTCCACTAGGAACCCAAAGGACAAATAATAATATAATATAATGCAAGTCACACGAAATATAGCTTATATGGTAACATGTTGGATACTGACAGTCTGTATTGGCATTTCAATCCAAAATGCGTATCACAACATGTGAATCATGAATGATCTACTGGAGTTTTGAAACTAAGGATCACTGAAACTGTTGAAAAATTAGAACTACATTTGTTAAAATAGCACATTAGATAACAAATCATCGTCGGGGAAATCCAAGTCTTCTTCTGTGGTCTTTTCATCGCACCAGCCAACGTATGCCCATCTTCTCGCTCCTCACTGTTTGTTGCATGATCCAGTCGACCACAATCAAGAAGATTATCGGTGATAGTAGGCTGCAGGCTTGTCTTACTCTCGACTCCACTTCAAAGAGGTTAATATGTATTACTCCTCTCCTATCATCCTTTTGTTTTCATATCTTCCATTAACGGAATTTTATTTGTCTGAAGCTATCCTGTAATACAAACAGTAACACTATCCTGTTTTCATTCACCGCATAAACTGTTAGGAGTGTAAAAGGCTGACTATCCTGAAAGCGGTGATACGAATGTTAGCATGAACCCGGTTTTCATTTCACTTTCAATCATCATCACATATCAGTAATGCCAATCTCACGAACTGGCAGCTATCTTAAATAGTTCCATCAAGAGAAACAAAGATATTTGGACTATATTACATAAATGGATTACATTTCTCAGATAAACTTGATCTTTTAATTACATCAACGCATGAACTAAATCATTCATTCATATGTCATTCATTGTAACAAATTTTCTCTTCAGTTGTTTACATAATAAATGGTAAGTAGGTATTTAAATTTTTTTTAAAGTGTAGAAAAATGACCGTCTTTTTATTGTAATTGAATATTTTTCTGGTTCATTCTAACTATAAGTTAATTCAGATAAAATTTAGGCTAACTATAGGGGAAATATTCATAAAGCTGAAAGTAATATAAGTAGTATGTGACAACATTTTCTTTTTATTTTAATAAATATCTAGGTCATTGAAATATAGGTTGATGAGTGAATGAAAATAGATTAACTGATAGGGAAAATGAAAAGAAAAAGTAAATCGTATAGATTATGATGATTAAATAAACGAAAACTAAATATATTAGTAGAATATTAGAATAAATATACTACTAGATGATGTGATATATTACCAGTAAAATGAACTTAAACTTATCTCACCATTCCAATGAGAATTATGTAAAGTTAAAGTGTAATGAATTGTTGACACTGATTTCTTTTTATTCAAAACGATGATGGAAGTAGCTAAAAGTACATACATAAACCAACATTTCAATAACACAAATTTCTACCACTAGTCTATAAAATAAATCATAAAAAAAATAATGTTTTTTAGGTTAATGAAAATTTTATATATGTTTTTCAGCTTGTATTCATGACTTGAAGAATCATTAAAAAAGAACCTGGAGAGTTGTTTCGTCCTGGAATTGGACTTTTTAGCAGTACACCTATATCCACAGATCCAACAGGGGTCGAACCCGTGACCTTCAGGTTCTACGTTGAACAAGTTAACCATTAAGCGACTAGGTCAGAGTTTAATGGTCCACAGTTCCTTACTTCAGTCAATTCGTGACATAGTGTGACTATACATTACCACCTTCAGTTGGCATGCGTTTCCCTCTAGACTAAATGACCTCACAGGTCGTAAAAAGCCAATAAATTGGTTCATTTCACTTGTAACTTAGAGAAGTATAAAAAGTTCAATTTTCAGTATCTAAACAGCTTTAAAACAGAAATGATGAGAACCTAAAATCTAACAACTTCATAGACAGACGTGGGTTAGATATGTGATGTGAATACTTGACCACCAAATACCTCCTTGTCCCGTGTTAACCCAAGTGGGATAAAAATGAAAGAAAATTAATACTGGTCATACCTGATCAGAGCAGAAACCCATGAATTGTCTCAGTGTTAGCCTGGTCATAAAAGGAGGTGTAGGCTTTAAGGTTAGAGTCGTTCAGGTAACAGGAACCAACGTTTCTAGACTATTGCTATTATACCTAAAATTGATCCCTATGGCATATAGATAAACAATTTTGTTATCTTCGATATTTCAGATATTTTTATTAACTTTATTCACTAGTTTCCTCTCTGCTTATAAACTTTCATCTGCTTCAATGTCGTATTTGTTTAATTGCTTCTTTTTCGTACTTTATTGTTGTGAAATTTAGCATTGTCAGTTGATGCAACTCAGTGCCAGGTTGAAAACTGACTTGCCCGTTCTTGATTTCTACCTGTCTACTTCTGTTTATAGTGTACAACTACATTAAATTCCTCAGTTTTAATTCTTTTCAAGGTTAACATTATTGTGTAGGCTTAAAATGAAAGTTTCTCCGTTGAACTATCTTCAACAACACTAAGAACAACCCCTTAAACTGTGAAGCAATAAAATTCCCTTACCAATATTCACCAGTCTTTCTCTCACCGAAGACTAATTGATTTAAATGCTTATCTCATCACCGAATCTTTTCAGTACTAGTTTAAACTAGTTCACTTAACAATTACTCATCATCATGGACTGATATCAGTTGGGGAACCATTGAAAACCTTGGAGAACCGGACAGCTGTTTCGTTCTAGTATGGGACTCCTCAGTAGTACGCAATATGGTTAACGCATTCACCGTGAATCCTGAAGGTGGTGAGTTTGATCTGTGGCTGGGTAGTGGGTGCGTACTGCTGAGGAGTCTCATACTAGGACGAAACAGCTGTCCAGTGCTCCCAGATTTCCAATGGTTCCCCAACTGATGTCAGTCCACGATGAATACTATTTCTAAATTAAAAAGTCCCCATTTATCTCAAAAATACATCACTCATCATCTAGTTGAGTTATTCACCTTGTGTATAGCATCACTTCATGATTTCATTGTTTCTTATCAAAACCAAGTAAGAATCATAAAGATAACAATCTCATCACCTATTTATTTATTTCCACTCGATTTCTTTTCATTACAAACTAGTATCAACTGAAGAAACTATTTATTTTCATGTGAAACAACTTTGGTTATATTTGTTTCATGTAAGTTCATCTACTTTCTGTCTTCAACTCAATTGATGTCAAACAATTTACACACTTTTTCTCTGACATTTTTTTGCTCCTTACAATTAAACATTCATCTTATTGCTTAACACTTTTCACCTCTCTGAAGAATCACATCTACAGTTACTTTCATGTTAATCCTACTTTTAACTTCATTGTGATCATATAATATTGTACTGAAAAGACCTAATAGTTAAAGGCTTAGGCTGATGAAATTTTGATGAATACAGGTTATAATTTTCGTTTCAATCTTTTCATAGTACTTTCATGAAACCTTTATGGGAGTATTATAAATAAATAATCCGGCTATGTTGTTACTTGTATTATCGCATCTTTCAATGAACGGAACTGATCGGTCTCTATTCCCATAAGGGCTGCTGTGCGGATGCCTTGATATTAAATGTTGAAATAATGGAGAATACTTGTAGCTCAGGTGGATGGGCTTGATTGTATTGTGTTCTCTGATTCGTTATGTAGACGACACTTTTGTCATCATTAAAAAAGAGGATACAGAAAACACCTACAGTTTAATCAACAACGTTTTCAGTGACATCAAATTCATAATGGAGAAGGAATTAAACAACCAACTACCATTCCTGGATGTTTTAGTCAGTGGAACAAGTGCGGGAAAGCTGGAAACTCAAGTGCACAGGAAGCCAACACACAATGATCAAATCCTCAACTACAACAGCAACAACCCAACAACACACAAAATCAGTTGCGTGCAGACTCTATTCAGAAAAGCGAGAACACACTGCAACACAACAACTTCACGGAAAAACGAATAAAATTACTTGATGTCCACCCTGAAGAAGAACGGCTACCCACGGAAATTTATCAGAAGATGCCTATCCCGTGCATCATCAACTACAAAGTCATCGACAGAAATCAACAAACTCATCATCCTACCATACACAAATTATACATCAGAGATCACGACAAGATTACGTAGACCACTTGATGGGATTGGTGTGGTTCGTAAATCAACAAATTCCTTTCAAACACTATTATGCAGACCAAAGGATGCAGCAAACAAAGAAGACAAACCGAATATCATTTACAAAATCAACTGCAATAATTGTAGTCAACACTACATTGGACAAAGTGGCCTCCCTCTTCGCCTTCGTCTACATGAACACCAATCGGCTATTCTCAATGTGACAACATTTCATCACTCATCACTCAATGCATGTGGATAACAACTGTGGACATGAATTGAATGTGGACAATGTATAAATGTTGGATGGAGAGAGGAAACACAAAGAATATGAGAAAATTCGTAGAAGCTTGATATTCAGGTCAGTCAGTCAGTCAGTCAATCATTTAGTCAGTCAATCAGTCAGCGATCAATAGATGTATAGACATGGACCCGATCTATCCACCGAAGAGAGAAATGATAAATGACGGAGAGGTCAGAGGTGAAGCAGAGGAACAGCCAACAGGAAAGTCTATACAATCAATGACATAACAATCGAAGGAAACAACCAATCACAGACCACATCGTCAGAGCAAGTTACTAAATCACTCACGGAGAGATATTGACAGCTCACTTCATACTGAAGTTAGTGCTGATGATATAGTCTAGCAAGGCGATGAAAGCTTCACGATTAAACAACCCAGCTCAGAGAACACAATACAACCAAGATACTAAATGTATTCTAATTGTAGTAAAGATGGGTAGGGGCTAGGAATGGGATCCAAGATGCACGTCTTGTCTCAACTGGGACTCGTCATTTGGATGTACCTTCTTGCCACTGAGTGATGTTGTCCCCACTGGGATTCGGACCCGGAAGAGACCGCTTCAAAGGTGAGAGCGTTACCCACTACACCACCGAGCCACGGTAGCCACTTCTTGTACGGTGGGTATGGCTTTAGTGTTATTGCTTGTATTATACCGTCGTTGATTGGACCGAATTGATCAGTCTGTATTGGCATATGCTCTCTTGTGCGGATGCCTCAATATAACCTGTGTTCTTATTATAGTAAAGATGGACAGTGACTAGTAGTGGAATCCAGCTCGAGGCACATTTCGTTCTATTTGGGACTCGTCAGCCGGATGCATCGGGAATATCGAGGTTTTTGCATAGAAGATCAGATACTAGTCAAAATCAATGATTTCGGTCCAATTAACGACTGGATAACATGAAAAACAACACAAAAACTATGCTCGTTGTATAAGAAGTGGCTTTTGTCAACCAGTGGCCTAGTGGATTATGTTCAGGCGTTTGAAGCGATCGGCTCCAGCCTTAGTGGGAAAAATATGGTTCACTGAGATCCAGATACACCTAGCTGATGAGTCTCAAATGGGAGGAAAGGTGTATTCTGTTCTTTAAGTGCCTTATTTGCAGTAGGAACCAATAACTATTAAAGGTAAAATACACGGAATTCGCCGTGTTGCAATGCAACTTGCTTAGTGATAGTTAGCAGTGGATTCCTGGACATGCGTTTCGTCCTATTTCGGACCTGTCAGATGAATATGTCTACATCCCTATGAGTGGTGATGCTGCCGCCGGGGCTCGAATCCAGCTCCTATTTCTTCAAACATCACAGCATTATCCATTACTCTATTGTTATCAGAATGATGAAGGCTGAATTGTGTGTACAAAAGGAACTCGAACGCTACATTGTTCTTCCTTCTCTCTTTCTCTCTCAAAAAAACCTGGATGTCATTTAACTCAGTCCCAAATCGACGTACGATTGTTTGATTTCTCTTTGTTGATATGTTTTGTGTTCTTTTTCTATTTACTGTTAGCATGTCAAATATGTTGAAAGTCAGTCTCAGCTTATTTAGTTTTTTATTTACTAACTATTTGTGAATTCTCACCAACCTTTTGATAGCCTAGTTACACATTCTGTTTTATGTTTGATAAGTGTTTTTCCAAATCACGTTATTCTCTCATTAGTAGACTTTGTAAGCTCTTGTAGAATGATGCATTGCATAATTCACTTTTGATGAAATATACTCATTCATTTATGAATAAGAACAAGACATGTGTTAGCGAAGAAGAGATATTTCTTTTCACCGATCTCATTATCAAGCTGTACAGTCGTATTTATAACCGATAAAATGACAGACATTTGTATATTTTGCATAATGACTGAACAACTTTTTAATGCAATTATCTATCATTTTACCGATTATAAACACAACTGTACAGTTCATTGTATAAGGTGTATTTTTATTTGTATAATCCCGGCTTAGTATATAAGAACAAATAACAAAATAAACAAATATTTAGTATTATTCCTCAACGTTTCGATCTTGCTAGGAAGATCCTTTTCAAGAGAATGAATATGACATAAAGTTTTCTGGTTAATATTCAAGTTTCGGTACAGAAAGAACAGCTTGATAATGAAATCGTTGGAAAGAAATATTTCTTCGCTGATACATATCTTGTTCTAATTCACTTCTAAAAGAAACTAGTTGATTGTAAAATAATTCGCTCCGAAATTTTTAACCATCTGATTTGTGTATTTTTTTTGCCATTTTCATAACTGTTTTATCTTAAGATTGGGTTTGATGAAACTTCAGCTAAAAATACATTTTTGATCAAATTTTTCGTTGTCGAAGGAAAGTAACTTTGAGGACAATACGACTGACGGCTGTAATACAAGCTCAGAAGTAAAGGCAACACAAAGTTTATTTGTATAATGATATTCTAGAATGTTTGAGCATAATCCTTTGTTATTCATTGGATATCATAATTGAATTAAGTGCGTACATACGAATTTGAGGAAGATTCTCTTATCCATTTAAAATCTGCTTGTTGGTTTTTTGCTTTTCGCTAGCTAGAGGTAACTGTACGATTACTATTTCTGTTTATCTCAGCAGGAAGGAAAACCTGTTTAGGAGTTATTTACTTCCCTTGTCATCTGTGCTGGTGACAATCTCCGATTTAGCATAGCTCTAACATATACTTGGTATGAAATGAGGAAAACTGAGAAATCTTTAACCAAAGTGACATGAATACAGATCTCTAGATGACTTTAATGACCCTCTGGATTGGAGATACACACTGCTAATAATTCCGTATAATCACGAGACCCAGATAAAATATCACATTCTACCAATCGTTTCCATCCACCCAACGTCAACTCAAGTGTGCTACCAAAGTTATTTTTCGAGTGAAGTGACCAAACAACAAGTTTAGTTGACTAACTAAGGAACTTTAACTAATTTACAGGGACTATTCAATGACGTATTTGTACTTTAACATCATCATCACCAATAGACGTACATAAAATCTTGGGAAAATGCATACAACTCTGCGGTTCGAGTCCAGTACAGCGTTTATGAAGTCTGCAAGCACACAGTAAGTAGAGTTATCTATGCTTCACTCTATCGATTTTACCGATTTGCTGAAATGCTAAATGGCGCCTTCATTCTAATCTAATTCTACATTTTCAGCACCACATAAATACTCATAATTATAATGATTATTAGATCGTTTTTCTCTTTCCCAATTTCTCAGTATTTCTAAGGGACAAGAGGCGACAACTACTATAACAAGAAATCAAGTATAACTATGAACAGTTGGTCAAAATGAAGAAAACTTAAGTTTTTCGTTTACTTCACACTATAAAAATGAATTAAGTTTAATTAAATTGAGGAATTATCTGATGATCTGATAATCCTCTTGTACGTTTAATTCAGGATTGAGTAGATAGGTGCATTTGCCTAGGTGATTAATTACTTCTAAATAAATGGTGTAAGAAAACTGCGGGATCTCTTGGGTTTAACTAAAACTCATCTCGGAAATAAGAGAACAGATGTAGATTTTAATGTTGATGCTTGTGTTATCCCGTTGTTGAGTGGACCGAATTGATTAACTTCTATTGGCAATAGGATCTCCTACGTGGATGCCTCAATATTGCCTGTGTTTCAATCGTATACTAATGATGCATAGTGGCTAGTAGTGGAGTCCAGAGCCTGCGTTTCGACCTAACTGAGACTCATCAGCGTGATGTCCCTTCCCTCCAAGTGAGGAATACCTATCTCATAAGAATTGGCGATCGTGACTCAGTGGTCTAGTGAATAAAGCTCTGGTGTTTGAAGCGATCAGCCCAGAGTTTGGGTCCTAGTGGGGAGAATATCGTTCAACGGGAGGCAGGTACATCCGCCTGACGAGTTCCAAATAGGATGCAACGCGTGTACTGGATCCCATTGCCAGACACTATCCAGCATTAACAGATGTAGACTACGGTTGAATAAACTCCTCACTCAATAAAACTGAATCAATTACGTGATTACGCAATCGGTTAACCTAGTCATTGATGGTCTATTTTTAATGCGAAAACTTTGGCATTTCGCTTTTTAGTATGCCATCATTATTCTCTTCACGAGTCTATCTCTTAAAAAACAAGCCGAGTCTTTCATTTACATGTTAATTTTAGGGAAGATGGCTTGTTAGAATAGCTGTTGGTTTGAAACAATGTCTCTTTCAGAAATTTGGATAACGTAATTAGAAGACGTAGATTATCTAAAAAGTGTGATGTATGTACACTTTACATTCCCAACAATCTGATCAAAAATTTACTTATTAAGGCATTATATATAAAAGTATGAAAACGTATGAAATCGAAGGGGAAAACAAAACAGAAGCTGTCAAAATTGTATATTAATCAGTCCAATATTATCTTATTCTTGATTAGTTCATATATATATATATATATATATATATATATATATATATATATATATATATATATATATATATATATGACTAATTTATCCTGTATTCAACTTTTGACATATGAGAAGGAAGCGTTTTCCCTTGGATTCACTTTTGCAGTTCCCCACCCAAAAGTTTTGGATTTGGCTATTGATGTCCAATTTGAAAGTGTTTATGATCAGTTATTTCCCCTTGTTCCAACCTCTTCAGATAATCAGAGTTAGTTGAAGGCTGACCTAGTGGACATTGCCCATCAATTCCATAATTCAGGCCCAAGACAAAGAAGCATCCTAACTTAGCAACATTTCATAGCCTCAAGAGGACTTCGAAATAGGTCTGATATAATCACCTTTAAATCTCATAAAGCGTCAGGTGTAGTTATAATGAACAGATGTGATTACAAAACAAGATGACGTCCAGCCTTAGTGATAAAAGTAAACTTATGGCTGATGTTTCATCGCACGACCTTAGAAAATTAGAATGTAAAGTAACATCTAGTCTAGTAAAACTCTTGAATATGAATGTTATCAGCAAGGAAGAATTCACTGCCCTCAAATCTATGGAGTTCAAGCTACCTAATCTGTATGGATTGCCTAAAATTCATAAAACTAATAATCCTTGGCGAACTGGTTAACAAAAGCTTTAATTCCTATCCGGAATGAATTACGTAGGTTTTCTTTCAAAGATACTTTTAAACTTTCTGATTACCTTAGTAATATTAATATCAGTAATAATGATAATAATAATAATTTACTTTATTCCAAACAATTTGTGGTACAATTTGGAATTCTCAGCGTAAGATAAGAGGTTGTATTCCTTTGATGTCAACACCTTATTTACTAACGCGCCCCTAATTAAAACCGTTGACATTCTTTGCAATCATATATCTTTCAGTAATTCTTCTTTCCCTGTCCCTTCAACTAGTTTGAAAGAGCTGCTATTATTGTGTACTGATAAAGTTCATTTCACATTTGAAGGTGAACGTTTTCGACAGATAGATGGTGTGGTCATAGGAAGTCCCCTAGGACCATTGTTAGCTGATATTTACATGTCACACATTGAAAGATAGGTTGGTGATCACATCAGTAAAGTTACTCTCTATAAGAGATATAATTGTGATATATGATAAGCATGAAGATGAGACATGTTTGTTAGAAAGACTTAACACCATACAAAATAACATAAACTTGTCATACGGAAGAAGAGAAAGAAAACTGTCTGCCATTCTTGGATATACTCCTAGGTAATAGAAATAATATTTTGTAAACTTCAGGATCAAAATTTGACATGGTAGAGTTGAATAAGTTGAGCATTTGGTAAGTAGATTATAAACGAAATATATTTGTGGAGACGATAGTTCAGTAAATTGGTTGATTTACAGGAAACCCACTTAAACAGGTCAGTACTTACGTTTCCAAAGCTTTTGTCCAATCCAATACAAGCGAGATTTGGTAACTTGCCTATTCAAAAGGATCGAGCGTATTTGTATGGAAGACTCAATGAATGACAAGATCAAAATACTAACTGAAACATTAGTAGAAAATGGATATCCATTGAAGTTTATAAACCGCTGCAAAAATCAGCTACGATTGAAAATTGGTCTGTACTCTGTTTCGAAGAAATGCATGTACATCACGTTACCATACAGAGGAGAAGCTAATAGCATAATATTAAAACGGAGGTTAAGGTCTGCTGTTAGCAAAACTTGATATGCAGCTAAGCAGCTTATCGTAGTTGATAAGATTAAACACCTGCTGTAATATAAACCTCAACTGTGTGTAAACGATTGCGTCATTTCCCACTGCGTTTCTAAATTTATGTGTATGTGTGGACAAGCATACATAGAGAGGACTAATTGTGATATGCTCTTGAGGGTAGGGGAATATGTATCAAAATGGCTACAAAAGCAGCTGGATTCACAAACATCGATTGGTCCAGGTGGCAGACAACCATCATCATCCATTGCGAAACATATCATTGATAAATGTAACAGACTTTACAATTTTGTCTAGAAACTGTCAGGGGCCTATACTTAGATTTGTCAAAGTGCTAGCCATAAGCAAATTTACCCCTCCCCCCATTTTGTGTGCAAAAATAGTTTGTCCCTACTCTAAGCCTACCCTGGTAATGCTTATTTAGTCGTGTTACCAAGGTTGCCTTCAAATCTTATCTTTTTTCCTCTCATTATCTTTCTTATTACTGAATTCCTTTACGTCATGTTTGTCCCTCCCCCACTTCCAGTTTTGAAGTAAATTTGTGATGAAATTTTTGAAACCTATTTATTGAAAACATCATCAAGTGCTGAAGAAGATAATTTATCTTAAGTAATGTGTATAAGGTAAATATTCAAGCCAAGCAAATGTATCTATGAAGCAGTTTTTATCCCAGAGAGACATGCTAGGGAATTTCTGAATAACAGAGAGTCTTCAGCAGCTATAACGTCTGTGTCTAAGATTGTTCAAAAATGCACATTCCACACTTCTGTTGGAGTCTGAACCCAAAACCATAAGATTTCATGAACAGTAGAGTACTATTTATCAATTAGGTTAGGATACGGTGTTCCATGTTTTACTAACTTCTGTCAATTACAGGTAAATTCCAACTATCATCAATAACTTAATGTCTTTACAATAGAACTGGTTAACTTAACAGGTAACAATCTCCAAGACGTTCATCTTGAAACAAGTTACTAATGAAATTTGTAAAGAATTCATTAGTATTCATCGCAGTTTACACTGAAAATTGTTATCAGTTTCAAAAAAATTCTTGAAAGTCACTGAGCCCTTGAACCCAAGTTCTGAATGATACTGCCCCTGAATTATAAACTTGTACGATCAATCATATTATCTCTGTGTCCAAGCCTTTCCAAACCATCCAGTTCATGAGTGTTATTACTTGTATTGTACTGTCGTTGATTGGACCGAATTGACCGGTGTCTATTGACATATGGGTTCCTGTGCGGATGCCTCGATATACCTAAGTTCTAGTTATAGTAATGATGGATAGTGGCTAGCAGTGGAATCCACGATATGCATTTTGTACCATTTGGGACTTGTCAGCTGGATGTACCTGCCGGCCATTAAGTTACGTTAGTTCCACCGGGATTCAGACTCGGAGGAGATTGCTTCAAACGCCAAAGCGTTACCCAGTACACCACCGAGCCTATCGTGTTACCATTCATGAAGGAAATTGTGATTTGTGTACGAAACTTCTTGATATGTCAATAAACAAAAAATTATGTCCTAAGCGTAATCCAGTAATCAACGCTGTTCCACTGCATGATAAGTCTAATATATCAATTAAAAATGGGGCTATAAAAACTTCTTCAGTCTCTTATGCTGTTAAACTTATGACTTTATAACTCTCCAATGGGTTCCAGGGTTGCTTCTGCACGTGAACCCCCTTTAGTTTCTTTATCAAATCCTTATTTCATAATCTCAAACATTCCCTCCTTTTTCTGCGTCTAGTAACATTCAGGTTTTGAGTTGAGTCTTCACTATAACAGAAAGCGTCACGGAACTCTGTCGATCAATTAGAATGAATTCTCTGAATTTGACCATACAGTATTTTCACACATCCCTAGTTTAATAAGTAATTTGTAATCTTAAGTTGAAATTCATCATGGACTGATATCAGTTGGAGGAACATTGGAAACCTGAGAGCACTGGACAGCTGCTTCGTTCTAGTGTGGGACTCCTCAGAAAGGCACACCCATGGACCCTCAAGGAGTCAAACCCAGAATTTTTGGGGTGCACGGCCTGCATGTTACTGTTGAGCCACTGGGTCGGAATCCAGTGATCCATGTTTCCTACTCCTGTTAATTTACGATCTAGTGCAACTTTCATCCACTGTCGTCGTTGGGTAACTGTCTTCACGTTCAACTTGGTTGGTTTCACTGGTCACGACTCTTCATTGGAACTTTGGGGATCATCTCTCGGAGCTAGTCACCTATGAGGGCTAGATTAATTCTATCTGAAGGTTTGTGGAGGTTTATTAATTGATTTCAGGCTGGAATTCATCATGGATTGACATCAGTTGGGAGAATATTAGAAACCTGGGAGCACTGGTCAACTATTTTGTCCTAGTATGGGACGTTTGATTATTTATTTTTGGCGGTTATCCTGTTTAATTTTACCAGGCTATCATTTCATCGTACAACTAGGCTACAAAGTTAAGAAGAGATTACTAACTGCTAAACATTGCTGTTTTTTTCTGTGTTCATCACATTATATCGCTCAAGTCATCGAACATAACCAACCATGAGAAGTGAGTTAAGAAAGGAGTTCCACTTGGTCATCAGTAGTTGTTTGACTGTTATCAGTTAGAACTCTTTTCGCTTCGGTGATTCTATAGAACACATTCCACTTGTGAAAAATTTAGTCTATCAGCTGAATTTGTTCGAGTATACGACTGACAAGCCCAACTTGTATCGAGTGAAACAGCCTTCTGGTGTTTAGGCCACTCTGATAGAGCTAGTGAAATATACACACTAGTGTAAATGGTTGCTCATGACCTTCTCTTGTGTCAGTTAAAGTTTAAAAAAGGTAGTTGTTACAAGGGAGAAACTCGTAGTTCCTGTAACATTACTGCACTGGGGAAATTATCTCTGTTCCTCTCAGTTCATGGCATTGGATGCTTTTGGTTTAAACTGACTATATATGGGAAAATAACCGCTACTCAGTAATATACAGGACCCTTTCAACTGTTTTCTAGGAATTGAATTCTTTAAACAGGACGCCTCTAATCTTACTACTCTTACTTAATTCTTTAACCAACTGGCCTGTTTCGTCCATAGTGATGATGTACTTAGTTACCGTCATCTAATCAGTTCGTGCAGAACTGACCCCTCGAACAAATTTAAAAAGGGAATATTTTTAAGCGCATAAAATGATAATAATATAGGCTTGTTTCTCAAAGTTACCTTTAGTTCTTTTTCAACTTTAAAGTCCGAATAACGATGCTAAAAAATAGGTTGGTCAGTGTTCAGAATGATCCACAAGGCGATAATGGTATAGGTTTGATGGTTAATATAATGGGTAAAATTGCAAGCAGGTCAATCTGTATCCATTATTCACAAAAAGCAGGCAAAAGATAAAACGATTAAATTTATGGAAGTAGCTGATTTACCAATTGTTGGTGAGCTGCGTTACTTTAGCATATGAAAACTAATTTGAAGATCACTTGGCCAATTTCAACTGAGATTTCGATCATCTTCTTCAGACTTAATCGACCAAATACTAAGATATGAATCATAGCAACTGCTGCATTAATGTCTACTAAGTACAATAATAAGAAACAGCCACGCCAAGGTTATCTAAATGGAGACTGTCTTTAAAAGAATGAATCTTGATGTTTAAGCAGAAGAATATTGAACCATTTCGGGTGCCGGTAACCTCCTGTAGGGTTGTACTTAATACTTTTATTTCAGTATGAGAAAATGAACTCACGTTATATTTGCCGTAAGACATACATTATCTAGAAGTAGTATTCATCATGGACTGACATCAGTTGGAGAACCATTGGAAATCTGGGAGCACTGGACAGCTGTCTCGTCCTAGTATGGGACTCCTCAGCAGTACGCACTCACGACCCCGCCACAGATAGAACTCATGACCATCAGGTTTCACAGCGAACGCGTTATTAACCATTCAGCCACTGGGTCGGTTTCCAGTGGTTCACAATTTCCAACTTCTGTTAATTCACAGCATAGAGCGACTGTCACCCAAGGTCTTCAGTTAGCATCCACTTCACATCCGACCCACAGGTCATGGCTTCTCATTAGAGCTTCCTAGGACAAAACAGCCATCCAGTGCTCCCAGATTTCCAATGGTTCCCCAAATGATGTCAGTTCATAATGAATACTACTTCTAAATTAAAAAATCCCCATTCATCTCAAAAATGCATACATTATCTGTTATCTGAGATCATTCATAAAGTACGAAGCGACAACAGGCATTCAAAAGCATTTAGAATTACCTAGAAGTTTTCAGAAAATCACCTGAAGATATGCACAACTGTCTTGGAAGATTTTCAAACAAAACCTTCAGAAGTACTGTCAAAAAGCCAGGGCTATGTCTAGATACACGAATGATCACAAATTATTTTGGCACAGTTCACTTTAAAATTGAAGGTTACCACTCAGTTGTTTTCAAAATGTATCAATATTCACGCTAAATTAATCTTGTAGTAAACAAATTCTGGAGAAGTTAATCCATTCGATGAATTTCGATAATGTAATAAGAAGACGGAGGTTATCCGAGAAATGTGTGATGTATTCGCGAAATACATTTCGAGTAATCGGATCACACATTTACTTGTCAAGACATTTTATATGGAAAATGAAAATAGGGTGGGATACATAAATTAAGATATTATAAGATCTGGAAAGTATAGGGATAATAAGGAGGAATAATATACTTCCACATCTCTCTTGGCAGGAAAATGAGATAAAGAATACTGAGGTAGGTTTAAGGTGAGGACAAATTATTTTTGAATATACAAAGAAGGGTTGAACCTAAGTAGTTTACTGTCTTGACGACCCCTATACACTGGTCTAAAGGGTGTTTTGGAGTCAATCCTGTGACCTGTTTTTATAATGTTTCCCTACAGAAGATGGCATCTATTTGCCTCCTGTATTAAACAGATCATTTGAGTTTATTTGTCTTTCTAGCCGTTTAGGAATATACTGCACCATCTTCAACCTCGTAGTTCGATTACTCTTCCCAATATATGTGTCATCACACACACACACACACACATGTAAATTGGTATACACACCGGGATATGAGGTAGTCATTTGTGTCGTGGTTAGATTGATATTGAAGTGTTGGTTTCGCCTTCTGTATTATATTGAGTTTGGCTGCATAGTGTGTCTTTTTAATAACTGAAATAAGCCATCGTTTTGACGTCATACTGTTTGATTTCTCCTTAAATGGTAGTGTGATTTAAACGTAATTCTTCGAAACGGAATACTAATTAGTTTCCACAGTTAAGGTGTTTCTGTTGAATGTCTCCGTTAGGAATTTGAACTCTTCTTAAAATGTATCTGCTGTGAAGATACGTTGGATCCTTTTGAATAAGCATTTTACTAAACTTCGTTTGTACTTTCATGGACGGAAACTATGAGAATTTAGGAACTGTCCAGTTCACATGGGTTTTCTGGTTCGACCTCTTTATCAGTCCCTTCTAGTTAATAATATTTCACGAAAACGAAGCTAATTATTATTTTCTACTTCACATGATAAACTGATGTGGTTTCTGTCTATCTTGGAGACCTTTTTCATCCTGCTGTTTGTTACAATAACTAAGATTTCATCAAGGCTTTGTTGATTAAATCCTCAACCAAGTGTTCTACACGTGACATACTGATATCAGCTAACTATGGTATTGAAGGATTAGCCATTGCAATACCAACTTGTCGGAAATGTTCGCCTTCGAAATGAAGTGAATCTTATCGGTGCATAGTAGTAATAGCTGTTTTAAATATTTTGGAGGTATGGAAAATGAAGGAACATTCAAGGATATACAAACGCAAGGAATATAAGCTGTCTTGGTTAAAGACATATTGGTGAATAAAGAGTTTGCATCAAAACAATACATTGTCATATCTTTGATATTTATGTCACTGATATAGTCAATACGCTCCAAAGTATCTTTTAATACGAACTTACGTAGTTGATCTACAAGCAAAAACCAACAAGCTGACAGAAGAGACGAGGCAGCAAACGAAGACAGGAATTCAAGTGAATATAGAGAAGACAGAGGTTATGATGATACCAAACCAACAACAACAATCACCATCAACGGCAGAAACCTAAAGGAAGTAGTCTCTTCCATTCACCACCTAAACAACATCGTTTCAACTACAGATGGCACAGGAACAGGTGAGGACGTCAAAGCCAGGATCGAAAAAGCAAGACAGGCTTTCACCAATCTGAAATCAGTGTGGAGATCTTCTCCTCCACACTCAGCATAAAGCGTGAACAACATCCGGATTTCCAACACTAATTCAGTCAAGTCAGTGCTGCTATGTGATGCTTCAGAAACTTGGCGGCGCGTCACCTAAAGCACTCCCAACAAACTACACACATTCATCAACAACTGCCACCTACGCTGGCTCTATACTGAAGATTAGATGGATGGCTGGAAAGAATAAGCAACAAAGAACTCACTCTGGCTGGTTGTTAACGAACCAACCAACAACCTATCACTCAACAAGTATGCACTGGAAGGAAGTGGAGGTGGATTGGGCATACAGTGAGAAGACCATTCGGGGATATCATGCTTCAGGCGAGTTGTTCGAGTGGAACCGTGATGGGAAACGGCGAGTTGGGTTTCCGAGGCTAGAGTGAGATGGAGGAGATAGTGTGAGGAAGAAATGAGAGCTTGTGGGCAGTTGTGGAGGCAGGTTGAAAAGATTGGAGAGAAGAGAGTGGAATGGGGGCGTGCTACTGAAGCGGTATGTTCCACTAGGAACCCAAAGGAGAAATAATAAATAATAGTAATAAACTTGAAGTTTGGTGTTCAAACTGCTATTGCGTATTCATGACCAGCGCTTTGTTCACTTTTGTCTCAACTTTATCGTTGCCCTTCCGATATTCAACTGTTTCATTCTCAATCGGAAGTAGATAAAGTGGAAATCAACATTCTTAGTTTATGGCCAATGAGGCAGAAATTACTGAACTGGATATTTTGTATTATGCCACTGTATGGTTGGCATAAATCTTAATGAATAGTTTCGTACCTAATGGAACCAATAAGTATTATCTATTTCATCTTTGACCTAGTGTATTCGTACGTTAGTTAAAAGTGTAAATAAATAATATGACTTTTGTTCTAAGAAATAAACCCTACAGTCACACATCAGTCCTTATTTTTTGATGTTTGCATGATTGAGTGAACCGTCGCCAGCGTATTCAATTCAAGTGTATCGTTTTTTTAAGCAACATAATAATAGCAGCATCATAAAACACCTGATCATCTCAAATTCATCCCTTCACCACATTCTTCCCAACTAACTTCTGATAGTTCGTTGACTTACAACTCCAAAGTATGTTTATATCGATTTTTTCCATCAATACATTATTAGTAACCTGTACGCAGCTGAAGAGAATCCAACAAAATTCAATTTCAGATGTAAATTTTTTCTGACTACTGTATTTGAGTTCATTCATTCATTCATTCATTGAACCCATCCAAATGTAGCCAAGGTGACAGTAAATATTCCTCTGAAGAACAACCAAACGCTTCCTGACTAAACGAAGCTCACAGTATCAAATCGAATACAGTTGATCTATCTACGGGATTACTAATATCAGGATGGATTGAACAAGCATGGATACAATATCTGGAATCAGTAGTCATCCCTCTCATCAAACAAAGTTTTGAATTCAGTATGCTGACGGCACATTCGTGATTCTCAATGAGAATAAAATACAAAATATATTCTGGCCAATCAATTAAATATTTGTAGGAATTCACTTCACAAACGAGTAGGTAGTCAACAAAGAGATCCCACTCTTAGATGTCTTCATCGGTAGAACACATGACGAGACGTTACAAACTCATGTGTAGACGAAACCTGCACACACATTGGTCAAATCTTGAAATCCAATACAAATCATCCTACAATCTATAAGAAATGTTGTACAAAAACATTATTCTCAAGAGCCGAATCAAATTACAGAACTGAAGCAATCAGAAAAACCGAAGGGAAATAACTGAACTGTATGAGGTATTCCAATCCAATGGTTATCCACTCAAATTTATTGGCAACGTTTTGTCAGTGGAAGAAATGACACGGCAATTAACTCATATCGATAGGCATTTTACTCTATCCTTAATCGAAGATGTCTCAGAAACTGTCAACCATTTGCTTCTTCCATTCTGGATTGGTTTACCATACAGACCATGATGTGCAAATCAGTGGTATCATTGCAAAGTGATGACAAGAGAAATATTATCTACAAAATCAACTGCTAAGAATGTTCACAACTCTACGTTGGTTAGTCTAGTCATCAGATTACTCAAAGAATTCATCGACACCAAACTAGCATGAAGGTGATATTGCACACTCCTCTGAATTTCAATGCACACAGACAATCATAATCATAAATTTGATTGGGAGAATGTGAAAATCGTCTGAAGTGTAGATTCAAGTCACATGCCATTCGATACATGAATATATACACCATCTACAATCTACTTCAGAAGGAAACAGCCATCCATCAACCAAGTGCTCATTCCCCATACAAATCGATAATAAAGCAGAGTGTGACAGTAACAAATAGCAAAATTCCACCCTCAACAATGTTTACTTCCAGCGACATTGGATGAAACGTGTGGTTAAATAGGTCCAGGTGTGATGGAAATCTCTTCCCTAACTTACGACTGGACAACACTCAAGGTTGACGAAAACACTAAATAGACATTTGTGTATGAATAGAATATGCTTCACTTGTCTATGAAGTTAGTGGTCAGGATGTCAGTGAGGATGTTGATGAAATGTTAAAGACAACATATCAAGTATAAGAACACATCAAACCACCATCAGATCCTTCATAAATGCACAGCGCATTTTGTTTCATTAGGTAGAAGCGAATTTGCAAAAACAACGTCTGTGCGTTTTGCACTGTCATGGATGAGTTGCTGACAGTGGATGACTTCGTAGGATATCTGTTCTACACCACTCATACTGATTTATGTAATAATATGTGATTATAAGGATATATGCTGTCGTCGTAATGTCACCACTCTGAAAATAACAATCTAGTTATCAGGTCAACTGTGAAGCATATGCTACATGACACAAAGCGAACCACTGAGGACTGAGCAACATGGGGAGTGTACATGGACCATTTCATTCTTCCTCTACTGCTTAGATTCACACAGTTCACAATGCTACCTAATTCTATCCAATGATCAGTTTGCACATTCATCCACTTACTTGATATAAATTCTCATACAAGAAAGAATTGAAGTTTGCATGACGGAAGAATTAATGAACTACCTGTTGTCTACGTACTGAAATACACTGATTTCTCATAACAGTTGTAAATGAATCGAATCGTCGTAATTTCTAGAACTCGATGCAATTTGTTTTTGAAAGTGGACCGATTTACAAATACTCCCCAGAACATCCAGACCTGTGAGTGGTTCGATTATTTACTTGTAATGTTATTAAATAATCAGTTAATTAGAAGGAATACCTAAATCATAACACGATTCAAATCAGAGACACCAGAACCCTTCAGATCCTACCGTAATTAAGGTTTCTTTCCGGTTTCCAGTCCATTTTGTTAAGAGACGTCTATCAAACTAAAGCTGTCTCTAGTAGAAATAAAACAGATAACTAGGCGAAGTCTAAATATTTCCTGAAATGTTAATTATCAGTTTAAAATTGTCGATAAAGTCTTTGCTTGATCTGGAGGCTCCACTGAATTCCATTATATACTCACATCCGACTACACTCAGAGTACTGCTTCATTGACTTTATCTTGAAATATGTATATTTTAGGAGAGCTTCATCCTGTGATTGAAAAAAGACATAAAATAGAGACATGAAATACGACATCAAGATATGATTACTCAAAAGCTTCAATATCCAGTGATCACATCTAAGGAATTTCGCCTAACATAGTCCATTGTCGCTAATTGTCTAATGAACTGATCTTGACATTCCATACCGTTGACTTGATATACTCCTTCAGCAATATGAGATATTTCATTTTGCATAACATTCTTTCCAGTGACTTATCTAGGTATGTTCTTGTGGGATCTATTCCATATTGTTACTTTCTAATCGGCCAGTGAATTCTAAAACGCAGTTCCTACATGATAGTGCCATCATTCAACTTATCCTCACCAACTGTGTAATTGTGACCAGTCGATTGACTTGGCATTTGTCTTTGCAAATATGAGAGTATCCATTATTCGGCAAGATTGTACAAAGCATCTTCTTTGAGTTTCCTTGAGTATGGCTGTAATGCAGCCAGTCGTGACTTGCTTATTTTATGTGTTGTACACTGTTTGCTGCCAGCATCAGGAATTATTTCATTTGTGCATAGATCCTCAATATACCTGTGTCTCTCACTAGTTTATCTTCATTTATTCTTTGATTGAGAAGACTGAGAACTGAGTATGTGCGTATTCACTAGTCAGTGTGGGACAGCTGATTTCATGTTGTCAAGTCTTGAGTGTTGATCTGATTCCATTGATCTTGTTAGAGTGTAACCAGCAAGCTGGTAGGCTCTCTGTCACAGTGCAGTGTGATGGATTTTAGTTGTTGAAGAGCGTTTCACAGCAGCCTAGCTCGACCTATGTTTCGTTATTATTGCAACTAATCGATATGATGTGTTTTCAATTTTGAGGGAAATGATGACTCTTTTGATATTCGAACCCCATTACGTAGTGTTGCAGTCAACAATGTCACCACAGAGCCATTTAGGTCACGACTGACTTTTCTCAAGGTCTACCACTGTGATGGTAAGATTCCTAGTTTTGTGACCACACTGCAAGAATGTTCGATACACTTCGGTCAGTATTGAGGATTAGACAGGATGAAGTTGGTTGTTCTTCAGAGACCGATCAATGTGCCTAATTCAGTTCTACAGGAGATTATTCGCTAATCAACTAGATCTGTGGTAAATTTGCTGACCACAACACTGATTTTCATGGGTTCAAATTTCATAGGTGACATCAGTTGAGTCGGCTTTGCAGATACGCCTTGTTGATATGTGCCGACAAGCAGGAAACGTAGATAAGACAAGGCTTCCCACTGGTTACCTCCAAGCAGGTAAGTTCCATCATGTTGAGTCTATGTGCTACATCTATACGAATTGATGCCTAATTGGTAACCGAATCATCCTCGTAATCAATACAGCGCAATGTTGATGGGAGTCTGTCAGTCAAATTCACAATGTATCCTTTAAGTTGAGTATTGCAACATCGTGGTATACGTTTTTCTACGGTTAGATAGTGCGGATCAAATGACAGGATGCCCTACCTGTTTCGCGTTTACTTATCCAACTACATATTTATGTGTAATTTTTAACCAACGACAAAAACGCTTGAAATAGCCTTGCGACTAATGAATTTAATGCAAAAACTGCCATCCAGTTATTCAAAATGTTAGTTGATTGTAACCTTTGAAATTTCTGTGTAGGTGTTTTCAGTTGCTACTGTAAGGCAGTATAATTTCAACAACAAACAAAACAATTGTACTAAAACTATGCCCGTCACACAAGAAGTGGCTTTCGCGGCTCGGTGGTGTAGTGGATAACGCGTTGGCGCTTTAAGCGATCACTACTGAGTCCCGGTCCCGGTGCGAACAACATCACTCACTGGGAAGCAGGCACACCCAGCTGACGAGTCCCAAATAGGACGAAATCAGCATGCCTGGACTTCACTGCTAGTCATGATCTATCATTGACATAAAACAAAGAATACATCAAAACAAAGAACGCATAGTGAAGAGTCGTTTTTTTTAATGATATCGTTCTCTAACTGTACAATCGCATATATAGATTCTATTCACCTAGCAACAGAAAAGGAATGTTTCATGAAAGATTTTGAATGAAGTTCAGATTGGATTATAAGTCAGGAGATCGGTAAAAAGAACTACATAGTATATGATTACTAAATTAAGTTATGTAGCACGGTGAATATAAAGAGAAATCAGAATTATAGGAGTAGAGGAATTTTAATAGGTAAGAGGATTTGAATGAAAAGATTATCGAAGGTAAAAATGTTCTTATAGGTTATGTCCACTGCAACTCAAGTGGATGGACAAATTTTTTTGAATGCAGAGTTCAGGTTTTAAAATATTTGTAATATTACTTCCTTACTATCATATAAGGGTATTATTGAAATGTTGTCGCAAACCATTTTGTTCACATACAGAGTGAAGAAGGAGATTGTAGTGGAAAAAAATTGATTTTTCTACAAACTCATCCTCTTAGGTGTACATGATAAACCCTTGACGTTGGTCATGTCTGAGAAAGAGGTTCTACTTACTTCTCTTGAACATTCAGTGACCGTTTGAACTCTGGAACTCCTAATGCTTCGGCTATGTTCGACTTGGTTTCATATCATATTTGTTTTACACTCCAATAACTTTCGACGAAAAGTTGTTGAAAACGTCGTAAAGTATAAGAATTGGAACTCAAAGTGAAATCTTATCAGCTCAGTAATTAATTCGACATTTACTTCAAAAACCGACTCTTTAATGCTGAAAAACGTTAAGGAAACACTGAACAGGAACTTTCTAATAAAGGAGTACTTTTTACCTGCACATAGAATAACGTCAACAGATTATGTTGCATGAGGTTGGATGTTACTCATTATGGTGTTATACAAACTGGTGCATAGTTGATATCCAATGCGTTTTGAGATAGTACCTGCTGTTACATTTAAATAGTATTCTGTTCTACCCGTAATCAATAAGAATGAGAGCAACAGCTAGTCATTTAAAAGTATCTTTAGTGCATCCGCCTTTTATTCTCATTCTTTCACATCCTGATTGACCACCTATGCTTTTAAGGCCTTGTATATTTTCCACATATTTTGCTAAATACAATATAGTTATGCATTGTTTAGGCTAACAATCTACCCTTTATCTTTTGTCTGAGTCAGCTCATGTGACATTAGTGGTAGTAGAAGCAACCTACAAGTAGTAATTCGGCGTTATAATAATAGATGGGACCAATGTTCGGGATTTCTCTCAACCGACTAATCGTAGCAGCAATTAGAAAGCCTCAAATAAGGTTAGAACGAGTAACAACGGCTATTCTGTAACACCAAAGATACTACGAAATCACGAACCAGTATCGATTACTGAAACATTTTCCATATTTGTCCTTCTAGTACAGTACCAATCACTCCTTACCTTTTAATGTTAGTTCACAGGTCAAACACTACACAACACATGATTTTGTCTCAGCATTTACATAAAAAGAGTGGAATCCACCCACCAATGATGACAGTAGGCTACATGGCAACTAGAAGCAAGGTACGCAGTCTTAGGAGCTGAACGGAACCAAAAATGTCTGCAGAAGTTCAGTTAATAGGACCTTTGCTTCTATCTGGGACACTTTGACACTGACAATAGGACCTAATAGATATAAACATTTATCAGTAATTATGCCGATATGATGCCACTACTAGTGGTTTTATATCACTGACTGAACCAAAGTTATCGATCTCTGTTGACATATAGGCTCCTGAGTGGATGCTTCGGTATTGTCTGTAGTTTCAGTTTGATAGTAACAGTGAATAGTGACTAGCAGTGGAATATACAGATTGAACAATTTGGTTCAGTCATAGATGGTAAATTACAAGGAACAGTATAAAAAAATCCATACTCATTAGTCTGATGGATAACGCCCTGGCGTTTGAAGCAATCAGTCCTCGGTTCGTCTATTGGTGGTGACAACAGAACTCAGTAGAAAGCAGATACAACCAGCCGATGAGTCCTCAGTAAGACGAAGCCCACGTTCTGGATTCAACCGTTAGCTACTACCCATCATTATTCTTATAATAAATAGAGTTTATGATGAGAAACACCTCTCAAAAATTATCTGAATAGCATTCCAGTTTGAACGAACAAAGTTAGAAATATCAACAGGAATGGAATAAATTCTATGTGGCCGGAGAATGTTCATGTATCCACTTCAGTGAGTGGACGATTTTACAGAAGAAAGGAAATTATATCTTTAATCAGTAAATGTCTACTGTATATTACTATTTATTGACATACTTGTTATTCTGCGTTGTTTTGTTGGATCGAGTTGTTCGACCTCTATTGGCATATGGGCTCCTATGCGGATACCTCGACATTACCTGAATGTTAATTATGATAATTTGGTTGGTTGTGGCTAGCAGAAGAATCCACGACGCGCGTTTCGTCCTATTTAGGACTCGTCAGCTGGATGTACCTGCACCCCAGTGATGTTGTTTTCACAGGGACTCGGAACTCGTACCCATCGCTTCAAACGCCAAGGCGTTATCCACTATGCCACGGAGGAACGATAGCCACTTCTCGCACAACGGGTAGTAGTTATTACTATTTATTGACATACTTGTTATCCTCCGTGGTTTTGTTCGGTCGTTCCTACGCAGCATAGTGGATGACGCCTTCACGTTCGAAGCGATGGGTACGAGATCCGACTCCCAGTGGGACCAACATCACTGGGGTGCAGCTGACGAGTCCCAAATAGGACGAAACGCGCGTCGTGGATTCTTCTGCTAGCCACAATCAACCAATTTATCGTATACTGTATATCTTGGTAAAATAAAACAGTTTCCAACCGAGTTTAGATTGCGTTCTTCGTACAAATGCATAGTCACTTTATGTTTGTGCCCAATTTGTCCCCCTCGCCCGTCCGGAAACAAATATACACTCAACTTCTATGGTATGTGACTTTTGTATTTTAAAAAACTAAAGATATAAAAGAGAAAACATTTGAAGGGAAGTTTGAACGCTAATTTTTCCCTATATTTCATAAGGATTCAATTTTAACACTAATCTACTTAAAAGAATCCATTTCGGATATATACTGTTCATACTGAACAATGAACAAAGCGGATTTTCAATTCAAAACGCTACAGATTAGTGAGTAATACTGATATTCCCATCAGTTTTCTCATAGTTACGACCTTAATGATAAAATCTACAGATGATGCTTTGTCATGTAATTTAGTCATATCAATATATATTATCTGAATATGAGCAGTGAGTTCTGATCAAATTCAACTTGATATAACTCAAACAAGGGAACAGAAAAACTAATTAGCCTCTATTGAGGACAGACATATTGTACATATTTAAGGTCAAGGTGATTGTGTGGCCGTACGAAAACGTTATTTTGATCCTGGATGTTGTCTTCTTACATTATGCAAATATATATATATATATATATATATATATATATATATATATATATATAAACGCCTTAGTTTTTTAATTTCCTTAAGCCCTAGGGATACATTTTCGTCTTTCATGATACTTTTAATTCTGATTGGTCACTAGAGGGTAACCAATTTCATATTGTCTAGTCCTAAGTTCTGACTGAATTCTATGGATAATTTCGTCACATGGTTAGCAAGTTACGGGGCTTAGCATCACGGTGAACTTTGATGTATTGTAGTTGGTTAGAGGTCACTGGTAGGAAGTCCTGTTTGATCTGGGTTTCATGTTTGCTTGGTCTCATCAGCAAAAATGATCACATCGCAAAATGATCGATAAAATTCGTTCAGCACTCAGGACTGGAAAACATGAAATTAGTTGCCTTCTAGAAACCACTTGGCGTACCTAATTCAGCCTTGGAGGAGTTTATTAGCGGACCCAAATATCTTAATAATAACGTTGCTGGCTATACCACCAGGTGATAACAGTTCAAACCTCACAGGGGATCACATTTTCTTTGAGGATACAGATACGCCTTGCTAACGAGCGCCAAAAAGCATGCAACCAATGTCAAGGAGGGTTTACCGCTGATTGCCTTCAACCAACACAAATTCTCACTTTACTTAACTTGGATATTCATGAGGAAAAGAGTAAGCAGGAAGAACAGTGATGCGTATTTTTACTGCCATTTCTAAAGGTGTGGGTGAAAATCTACACCACAAATCTTCACCTTCATTCGATGTCATAGTGTCAGGTTGATATAGTGTTATCCTTCAGATCAGTTAATAGATAGAAGAGGTCGCTCTCAGCTGAAGCTGCTTTCACACTCTTTCTTTCAAAGTATTATCGTCTTTATTATATGCTTCTATCTTTCCATTCTGTTTTAAGTTGATCATTACAGTACGTTGTGTCATCAGAATTATCTCATCCATTTATCAGTTTTTCTACGTAGATTTATATCATGTTTATACAACTACCTCTAGTTACATCTTATCTTATCTCACTCAATCTAGGACATCTCTATATCTACCCTCTAAAAAATGTATTCACTTTGTTCTACAGAATTTCACTATCTTGATTCCTTCATATTTTATAATTCTCGGGTATGTTTTTTCCGATCAGCGAAACATCAGCTGGTGACTGGACATGTATTGTGTACAGTGAATTAGCCTCGTATATTGATTTTTCTAATATTTCCGTCGTTTAGTTAGTGAGGTGGTGTGAAGCTAAGGAAGAACTGGTGAAATGGAATGAAACGGAATCAACTTATTCTGTGACAGTGGTTCTTGCTAGTTTGTCCACTAATGTCAAGAAGAGACTTGGGCAGTGCGGTAGAGTATACTTCCATATTAGATGAGTGATAGATAGTGCCTAGCAGTGGAATCCAGGAAGCGCGTTTCGTTCTACTTGGGACTCGTCAGTTGGGTGTATCTGCCTCCCTGTGAGTGATGTTGTTCCCACCGGGACTCTAAATTAGATTATTTATTTGATATAGCACGTAGTGATGCAGTATTATTTACTGGATGAAGTTCACAGTAGAATTTATTCCTCATATTCATATCAGAGTAATCATACAACTTTCAATCTTCACTTATACACTCCAACAGTTTTTCATTTTTTTATATATTTTATTGATTGTAATATGAATCACTCCGGTTTCATATGTGAAGTGTCGATTCAAGGCACAAGGATCCATTATAACTAGGTGAGGAGAAAATTCAATTACACAATCTTTGTTCAATGAATCCACGCCTAATACATACATGTAACAGGAGAGATTTATCAAGGATAGAAGAAATTTGGAAAATTTCAGTGACATTTAAGCAAAAGAATGAAGAACTGTTGAAGTGTATGTAAGTGAAGCTTGATGTGATTATCAGCGGTAAACTCTGCTCGAAATATAATTCAGTAAACAATAATCAGTGGGACAGTGGAAGATGTGGTAGAGTATAATTCTAGAGATGGCTTCATTCAGAGTATTAGATCAGCTGTGAACTTTTTAAAAATCTTATCCATAACTGTGTCTGCAGGTTTTTTGATTTCCTCTGGGTGAGTATCAGCGGTTTAATTTAATGCCCAAAACTAATAATCCTGGTAGAATGTATGATACCATTATGGTTCATAAAACAGGTTATCTATCCTATTAAGCCAATAGTTGACTCTAGAAACATACCAATATATGAGTTATTGAAATATTTAACGACAATACTATGACCTAATAGAAATCGCTCAAAATTTAGGCTCACCATTATGTTTAAATTGAAACACAGACTAAATAATATACAATTAGAGGAGGGAAAAAAGATAGTCAGTTTTGATCTAACAGCCTCTATGCAAATATACTAGTTGATATTGGCACTTGAGGCAGTCAGAAATGAACTTACAACTAACCGTGAACTCAGTAACAGGAATAAGATTGTTTAACTCCTACGGTTTTCAGATTTCAAAAAAAATATGTATAAAACAAACAGAAGCAGTAGCGATGGTATATCCAATATTCCCGATCGTAACAGACATATTTATGGACAGTTAGGAATAATTAAGATTGGAGATTAGGAACATTTCAACCCACCCGAAAAGTAGGGTGACAATATATAGATGACGCAATTACTGTACTGAAATCAAAACACATCCAGGTTTTTCTGTCACACATTAACTGGGGAGTAGATTCAATTTAATTCACTTATGAATTAGAAAATGAAAAAAGAGAATTACCTTTGTTGGATTGCTTAATCAAGAGGAGAGAAGATGGGAAACTAACACGTTTGAATAGATATTTATATTTCACATCATTTCACTCTATATCTGTCAAAGTAGGCTTGATAAAATGTTTCAGTAATCAGGCTAGGAGTTTGACTAGTAAGTCAGAAAGGCTGAATTACTATTATTTTTATTATTTGTCTTTTGGGTTCATAACGGAACATAGGGATTCAGTAGCACGCTGCCATTCCGCTCTATTCTCTACAATCTTTTCAACCTGCCTCCACTACAGCCCACAAGCTCTCATTTCCTCCGTGCACGATCTCCTCCATGTCACCCTCATCTCAGACACCCAACTCGTCGCTTCCCATCCCGGTTCCACTCGACACCCTGGCCTGGCGCCTGATATCCCCAATCGGCCTTCTCAGTGTATGCCCAATCCAATACAATCCATCTCCACTTCCTTCCAGTGCATACTTGTTCAGCCATAGCTTGTTGGTTGGTTCGTTGCCAGCCAGCCAGCCAGCCAGCCAGCCAGCCAGCCAGCCAGCCAGCCAGCCAGCCAGCCAGCCAGCCAGCCAGCCAGCCAGCCAGCCAGCCAGCCAGCCAGCCAGCCAGCCAGCCAGCCAGCCAGCCAGCCAGCCAGCCAGCCAGCCAGCCAGCCAGCCAGCCAGCCAGCCAGCCAGCCAGCCAGCCAGCCAGCCAGCCAGCCAGCCAGCCAGCCAGCCAGCCAGCCAGCCAGCCAGCCAGCCAGCCAGCCAACCAGCCAGCCAGCCAGCCAGCCAGCCAGTCAGTCAACCAGAGTGAGTTTCTTCTTGCTTATTCTTATTATCCTGATAATCCATCTTATCTTCAGTGACGAGCCAACGTAGGTGGCAGTTGTTGATGAATGTCTGTAGTTTATTAGAAGTGCCTTTCGTAACGCACCAAGTCTCTCAACCATCACACACAAGCACTGACTGACTTCACTGAATTCGTGTTGAAAATCCGGATGTTGTTCACGCTTTATTCTGAGTGCAGAGGAGAAGATCTCCACACTGATTTCAGGCTAATGAAAGCCTGTCTTGCTTTTACAATTCTGACTTCGACATCCTCGTCTGTGTCTGTGCCGCCTTTAGTTGAGACAGTGGAGCCTAGATAGGTGGAGGAGGCTACTCCCTTTAGGTTTCTCGCATTGATGGTGATTGGAGTTTGTTGTTATTGGTGGTGGTGTTTGTTGGGTATCTTCATCATCTCTGTCTTCTCTATATTCACTTGAAGTCTTGTCTTCACTGCCCTGCCCTGCCCTACCCTACCCTACCTCACCTCTTCTGTCAACTTGTTAGTTTTCGCCTGTAGATCTTCAAGTTTGTGTGACATCAGACACAAGTCATCGTTGGTGAAATCCAAATCTTCTAGGTTCTTTTCCCCAGTACAGTCCAGCCATCGGCGTATCACCCTCTTCTCACAGCTCCTCACTGTCTCTTGCATCATCCAGTTCAGTCGATCACAATCAGGAATATCATGGGTGATAGCAGGCGGCAGCCTTGTTTTACTCCTGTCTTCACTTCTGCTTCAAAGGTATCACTGAGTATCCCATTGTGAATTACTTGGCTGGCATGTGGCATCTTCATATAGTTGTTGAATGAGGCTGATAAAGATTTGTGATATTGCGTAGCGTTGAAGCAAGCAGCTGGCAAATTACTTGTCGATCGACACTGTCAACGGCTTTCTCAAATTTGGTGAAGTTGAGGTGAGGTAGAGAAATGACTCCCATTCCATGTTCTATTCTATGATGACGCGAAGCGTTGCAATTTGATCCACACATCATTCGTACTTCCTGAATGCAGCCAGCCAGCCTGTTCTAGTAGTAGTTTTGAATGCAGTGCATCGTTTAGTCTCTCTAGGATGATGTGGCATAATATTTTGCTTGCTTTGGGTGGACAGGGACAGGAGCATGATTCCTCACCAGTTCTTGCAAACGCTGAGGGCTGCCCTCTTCCGGCGTTTAACAAGGTAACCTTTCTTCCAATCTATGTGCAGGTACCTTCCCTTCCTTCCACACCTTCTGCAATAATGGTGTGGTGTGAGCATGTCCGCTGTTGTCTCTGAGTCTATTTTTAGTGCTTCTGGTGGAATTCTGTCTGGTCCTGCTGCTCGTCCGAATTTCAGTAGTTTTATGGCATTCAGGACTCCTGCTTTCGTCGGAGGACATATGTTCAGTGGTAGTTCTGCCGTTGCAGGTGGTCGATTCAAGAGCTTTCTCAAGTGGTCAGCCCACTGTTTCCTTTGTTTCTCCTCTTTGGTAACTAAGTCTTTTTCGCTACCTTTCATTGGTTTCGTCTGCGTAGATCTCTTACCGGATAGTAACCTGGTTATTTGACATAATGTTGTCAGGCCTCTGTCTCTCCTACCTGCGGCCTGTTCCGCTTCACTTGCCAATGTGTCGTAGAAGTTTCTTATAATCAGTTAGTTTATCATTATTATCTTCATTATGACCCTCGTCTTATTCTCCACCTTCTTTATATCTTTCTATCAAGTGGACACTCAACATTCACATTTCTCATCTACTAACAGTTTTTATCTGGACAAACTCCTTGTCTTCCTCGTTATTTCTACTGTCTAAAAGATTATTACTCAACTACTTTTTATTCATGATCCCGGTATTTTTAGCACCAGGTTAGTGATGCAATTATCCCCTATACTTAAATAATAGACTGTTATTAGTTTGTGATATATATAAATACGATTGTACAGCTTTATAAAATGATATAGTCGAAAAGAAAATTTTTCTCCGCTGAATTATCTCTTCTTTTCTCTATGACTTTCATAAATCTTTACAATGACTTGACAAAACCTGATTTATGTAAATGTGGATGCGTGTACAAAGACCTTCAGATTCCATCCCTTGTCTCTCAACCAGTTCCTCTATCATAGAGAGGGCGGTAATATAACAGAAAGGTGTATTCATAACATCAACACTATATATATATATATATATATATATATATATATATATATATATATATTACAGTGGCCTGGGCTATTTCCAGACCTTCCTATATATAAATCCCATTGATTATAGTCTATTTAACCAACCTGATACTTACTTTTTGATTCACGTGTTTTCTCCCAAAGTTTCGAATGACAGCGATAAGTTGAAAAAGGCTTTAGTGTGTTTACTGCTACTTATGAAGATTTTGGTAATCTAATTTTTTTTCTTATATTCATCCTAGAATAATGTTATCCTTCAAATTAATAGAGTGGTAGAGTGACTGCTAAAAGTTATTCTTTCTTAAAGAACTTGTATGCAATGGGTGACTCAATTTGTAATGATTTGTTTTTTATCAAAATACACCTATGAAGGTCAACTTTGAACGTAGAAGATAACCTTGGATGTACTGTTTTCACACTCATAATTGATAGACCTGTAAATAACAATAACAATAACAATAATAATAATAATAATAATAATAATAATAATAATAATAATGTGTTTTTAGAAGCTTCTTATTGATGCGTTAACCTTTTCAACATAGAATTAAATGTCATCGTTGACATTAGGTGGCGGTTCGCGCTATATCGTGAGCTAACAGAAGTTGGAAATATGGAGCATTGGATTCTGACCCAGTGGCTCAATGGTAACGCGCTGGTCGCGGAACCTGAAGGTCGTGGGTTCGATCCCTGCTGGTGGGGTCATGGGTGCGCACTGCTGAGGAGTCCCATACTAGGACGAAACAGCTGTCCAGTGCTCCCAGGTTTCCTTTGTTCCTTCAACTGATGTCAGTCTTCGATGAATAACAACTTGAAATATTTCCAAATCTCCACAACCCCCTCAAAATTTAATAAAATTAAACGATAAAGTGAAGAAATTTTTGACGTCGTTGAAATATTTTCCTGTGAATTAGTTTCGTTGACAGCTGTCTAATATTTTAACGTTTATGGATTTACAGATGCATATTCTTTGGATGGGTGAGAACAGGAGAGTGTCAACAGATGATTTTATCAACCTACACACATCATCATGACAATATAATGAAGAAGTTGAAAGAGTATAGAGTTTCATTTGTTAAACACATAAAAAGTTAATCATATATACACAATGTTGTCAGTAATTCATAGCGTTAATTACAGAGTTTAGAAGTTTAAATTGAGAATACTTTAGGTGAAGTATTGAGCATATGAAGAGTATCCATGGATGATTAATTTATGAACAAGTATTCTCGATGTATACAAGGCCAAATAACTGACTTTACTTCTTCAAACGATTCAATACGTATCTTTTTACTCGATGTAAAGGAAATAATACACATGCTATAGTTAAGTAGAGAATTCAGTACATCACAAGATGAACTAAATGGATATTATAAGGCCTAAAAAAAGACAAGGAGCTATTACATCGCACTTGTCAGAATACAAATTAGTTTGAATTTCCTTAACACAGCAAACCAATTAATCTCACTAAGTAGTCATTGTGCAATCATCTGGTTAAGTAATTGCTGACTACTTAAAGAGTACAAAAGTAAAATCTCAAAGAAGAAGTTGCGTACCGAACTGCCTGGCAGATTATGCAAACAAAACTGATTTTATCAAGCTATTTAGATGCATCGGCTCGTTATTGCAAACAGCTGAGGTACTGCAGTCTACAAACCATGTCTTCGTTCACAGGAGAGAAAGTTAATGGCTTTGAACGAACCACCGTGTTGTATTCAGTGTTTTGTTATTCATCTCCTTTATGTTTTTCGGCTATCACTTATCTCTTTTTAGTTTGTTTATAAGTGACTGAACAGACTTTTTATTTGTACTTGAAGAACATCTCCAACTCTAGAATATTCTCAAACATTCTCAGGCATTACGAAGAATTCTCAATAAGGCTGGCTGGCATTAGAGTGGCATTCAAACCAACAAACTCACTCAGAAACAACCATTGTAGGTTAAAAGATCCTATCGATGCAATTAACCAAAATAATCTGGTCTACCAAATCCCTTCCTTTGCAATGATTACGAGGTCAAGTACATAAGTTGGTTGGTCAAAGTAGTCGACTAGGGTCGATTAGAATAACAGAGAACAAAAACTTAACTAAATCAAGATTTGTAGATCCTTCCTAATAAGATAAGAAATCTGAAGAAAAGCTCGACTATAGCTCTGCATGTGATGACACACAATCAGACAGTAGGGTGGTATAGGGTGACAGTGTTGGAAACTAAGTTGTTTGGTTGGAGGGAGAGATTGATAACGGAATCTTTGTTTATCGAGTCAACATCAAATACATGCAGTCGAAATGATTTTGCACCCGTCCCAGATATGTGGAAAATTCTACTACTCTTGTCATCACAGAGAAGGCGAGAAGATTAGGACTATATAAACTCTGTCTCGATGTTGTTGAGTTACCTGATATGAATATGGACAATGCATTGTGTCCGAAACGTTATCCAGTAAATGTTACTGTTTCACTCTGCGATATTTCTAGCAAACAGACTAAAATGGAATTCTCAGACGCTCCGTTAATAGTCACGCAAATAAGCTTTAACTCATAAATCTTACAGGGTAAAACTTCACACCCTTTACACCCATGTCACAAATCTTTTCGTCCCTCCAAATACTCTGACTTTATTTGGTTCACTTTACTACTTGTCTCAAGTTCTAACACATATAGTATCGCTACATTGACTGGTCATGAAAGAATAACCAATGTCACTCAGTATAAACTTGATGGATAACTAGATTTTATCTATAACATTAGGTATGTTCTAACTGATCTAGAAGATTTAACCATCAAGGTGGATTCTAACTGATGTGGGAGGCAATCGGTAAAAAGCAATTCTCTGTGTCGGTTGCTTGCTAGTTGTCACTTATCTTCAAAACCTATTTGCAGTCTCTAAGAACTAGTATCCCTAAAGAATTTATAACCCATGTCACTGAATGTTTCATCCAGACACATTACCCTAAGATATTTCGGCTGTAATTGATGCCTTGTACAACTTCACTGTACAAACTAATTGCTCATTGTATCATCATCATGGAAATAATAAACTCATCCAACCAGTTATCAAACACAAACCTATCTCATTGTCTTATCTGCTTCATACATTTCCGTGGAGTCATTATTTAGAATAAGATAATCAACTTGTAAATAATTTACAAATTTCACCTTACACATTGACACTTCTCACAATTGAGCATTCTTTTTATTGAACTAGCCAACTGTGGTGTCAATGTCGTCAATGTCCATTGCAAACTCTACTGACACCACAGTTAGACATTTGAAAAACTACTCAGCTCTGACAAATATCAACATGAACAGTGTACTTTGTAAATTATTTGCAAATTAATCATCCCATTTCAGATACATCGGTTCATGCAAGTCAGATGATTTGAATTGATTTGGTTCTGTGAACTGATATGATATTCGAAAATCATTTACAAAATCAACTGCAATAACTGTAGTCAACACCACATTGGACAATGTGGTCACCCACTTCACATTCGTCTACATGAACACCAATCGGCTATTCTCAATGTGACAACATTTCATCACTCACCACTCAATGCATGTGGATAACAACTGTGGACATGAATTGAATGTGGACAATGTATAAATGTTGGATGAAGAGAGGAAACACAAAGAATATGAGAGAATTCGTAGAAGCTTGACATTCAGGTCAGTCAGTCAGTCAGTCAATCATTTAGTCAGTCAATCAGTCAGCGATCAATAGATGTATAGACATAGACCCGATCTATCCACCGAAGAGAGAAATGATAAATGACGGAGAGGTCAGAGGTGAAGCAGAGGAACAGGCAACAGGAAAATCGATGCAGTTAGTCAATGTCACAACAATCGGAGGAGACAACCAATCACAGATGAGTTCGTCAAGGCAAGTAACTAAATGACTCATGGATAGATATTGGTAGCTCAGTTCATAGTGAAATTGGTGTAGCTGATGATGTCATCCAGAAAGACGATGAAAGCTCCACGATTGACCAACCTAGTTCCCAGTACACAATGCAAGCAAGACCATTCACGGGAGCTTCAAATATTCTCCGCTATTTCAAAACTAGTTGACCCTTGAGACAAAATACAGTACGTGTCGGTGATCTGAATGTTTTTCTAAATAAGCACATAGGGATGACTCTCAGAATCAACTTGTCCTTTTTATGGTCGTATTTCAGTAGTAGGTCAGCGAAAATATCCACTTTGAAAACCATTAATCCACATCTATAGAAAAATCTTCAACTATTATATTCACCGTTTCTTTATCATTACCTTTCGAAATGGTTTGCTTTTGGTTGATCAACATTTGTCTATATTTAGAACTTTTTCGACGTTTTTTGACGTAACCAGATCAGGTGGGTTTCAGTTTTGCTTAAGTGAATGAAATTCAAAGAGAAATAGTTTGATTCACTTCGTGCGCAAATAAAATGCAAATAATTTTTCATAGAATAAAATGGCATAGATATGAATTACGATACCGAGGAAGTATAAAAGTAGAACACACCAAAATGCGTAGTTATATCAAAGAATTCCGTCAATAATTAGCAAAATTTGCAAACTATATATGTGAAAAATGTATACAGTTGTATACGATACAAAAGCTCCATTAATAACGATTGTTAATCATCTAAAAATTGAAACTTTGATGTCAGATGGTTGAAATCAAACGGCAGAATGTTGAGAAAATTAAACTTTATGGTTGTTGACTCTCGTCAACTATATTTGCAGTGTCTAGAAGATTGGCTCACTTCATCCAGTCACACTGACGGCAAACAGCAATACCAATACCTCTAATTTAGAAGCAGTATTCATCATGAACTGACATCAGTTGGGGAACCATTGGAAATCTGGGAGCACTGGATGGCTGTTTTGTCCTAGGAAGCTGTAATGAGAAGCCATAACCTGTGGGTCGGATATGAAGTGGATGCTAATTGAAGACCTTGGGTGACAGTTGCGCTATGTTGTGAATTAACAGAAGTTGGAAATTGTGAACCACTGGAAACCGACCCAGTGGCTGAATTGTTAATAACGCGTTCGCTGTGAAACCTGAGGGTGGTGAGTTTGATCTGTGGCTGGGTCGTGAGTGCGTACTGCTGAGGTGTCCCATACTAGGACGAAACAGCTGTCCAGTGCTCTCAAATTTCCAATGGTTATCCAACTGATATCAGTTCATGATGAGTACTACTTCTAAATTAAAACATCCCCATTCATCTCAAAAATACATTATCAATGTCTCTGATTGCAGCACTAGGTGGCACATGTTAGGATCTCTGGGGTATATTAGTTTCCTAAAGTTTACAGATACACTGTGTTGCTAATTGTCGACCAGCATGTAACCGACGTCAAGAATGGCCTCCTGTGAATTGTTCGAAATGACCCAACAATGATAGACCCATTTTGGTAGTAAGTATCTTAGCCTAGTGAACACAGTGCAAAGGCAACCGACAGGTCCTTTTCAGTATCTAGGACTAGACAACTTGATCTTTGTTGCTCTCCTGTGACCAGTCAATACAAAACAGAAAATAATTCTACTAAGACGCTGAAAAGTTCCCGTCACATGTACAACACATATCCCAGGGAAGTTTTATACATAGAATTCAGAAAATAACCACCAGCTTTAGTTCTCTTTGATTTTTCAACTAACTTATAAACATCCTCGTAACATGTTTGGTGATTTACTGAGTTCCTAAGTTTCTAATATATA
Organism: Heterobilharzia americana; assembly: GCA_944470555.2. Classification (NCBI taxonomy): domain Eukaryota; kingdom Metazoa; phylum Platyhelminthes; class Trematoda; order Strigeidida; family Schistosomatidae; genus Heterobilharzia; species Heterobilharzia americana. Next base: position 88,892,850 of record OX104127.1, read on the forward strand.
TTCCCATTGCTTTTGTCTATGGATCTCTAAGAAGTAGTATTTGCACCTGTAAGCTTAAAATCAAATTAATTTTTCTGGAGATCCAGATGTATGGAATAGTTTTTAACACTTATTGTATGGGACAAAGGACGCTGAATGCTGAGTGTTAATATCAACGGAGATATGTGCCCATTTAAAAAAAACACCTCAGTTGTTAAGACTTTTTGATTGATCATGGGAAACCTTCCAATTTACTCCTCAATATAATGGATAGTTTTGTATCATTCATCCCATTGATGCACTTCGCAGAGGATATTTCTGTGTCGAAAGTGTCAGCTGACACTGTAGGACACTGAAGCCTTATCATGTATCATGTCCATCGGTGCTTTAGTTTGGACTTAAACTAGAGTTTCAATGCTTAAAACATTAGTGGCTTGTTACTAGGAAAGCAGTCAAACTTTTTTTCTATTTCTGAAGTATAAAACAAGAAAACTAACATGGGGGTGCAGATTTCGATTAGACTAAAACATCAGCTTGATATCCCAATACCAGCAGTTAATGTATAAGAAAGTAGACTTTCTCTGTTTACCAGTTTCAAAACTAACTTTAATTTTAAAACTCAATCCAAGACAACCACTTTCTACGGTCAATGAGTGGCTCTTATTAAAAGATAAAAGGAGGGCTGATGTATGAGTTGTTGTAAGTAAGACAGTTTTATCTCAATTGTAGTCTAGATACAATCTTAGCGAAATGACAGTTAGCCTGTTACCTAATTGTGGCAGTTAAGTTAGCTGACCCGTTTTCATAAACGACTTAAAAAACAACAATTCAAACTGATTAGGAAAGAAAAGTAAGTGAATAGCAACTAGTTTTGACATTCATTTCAATGTTATTACTTCGTGATTATATACAGAATATCGTCAACCAAGATTAGTGTGAAGTATATGTCGTTCCAATTAACCACGGATGTATCTTGGTGGTAAATGTTTGAATCTGAGAGGCATCTTAAGTTTTGTGAATATTGGTGACACTTCATAATGGTTAGCTCACCAAGCCTTACTGTTACACACAGGAATTCTACCTGATTGTCTTGAACTGTCTGTCAACAAAACCATCACTTCTTGCTACGACCACGTTACCAATGAACCTCTACGTTGGAATCTAGGAGTTCTGGTCTTCACACCTCACTGTAGAAATCAAAATCTTCAGTTATAACTTCTGGAAACCCATTTCAAATCAACCCATAGATGGGTATGGGGCAGCAAATTCAGTGATGGTTTATACGGACTTTTTGACTGATATGTAACTATCATAACCAACCAAAATCAATCGGAGAAGTATTGGAAGCCTGGAAATATGGGATATTTTTTTTCTCATACACGACTTTTCACGAAGCTGTGAGTGTACTGCGCTGAAGAGTTCTAAACTGGGATGCAACAGCTCATCACTGCTCTTAGCTTTTCAGTGCCTCTCACATTCTTCATACGTGATGAAAACTACTCTTGAATTAGTACATGATTGCCATACGGGCATGTATGTTGTATGTAAGCCTCAGTGAGTGAATTTAACAATGAAGCCTGAATGAGAAATTTAAATTATGCACCTATATATGTACTTCTATGACTAATTTAGTAATAACTAGTGAACGAGATAGATTTTTCGAATGTTTAATTCAAGCTCCTGAGATGCTGAATTCGTTACTTACAAAGTTCCAGATACCTATTAAACTTTGTGGTTAATATTTTCAAAATCAGATTCCGTTTTCCACAACATACATGCTCTTTGATGTGAGTGAGAATTTCGTGAGATAATTCGTCAGTATAACAGGGATTTCAGTTAATTTAGCATAAGCTGTGGACGTGATTCTATGTGCCGACCAAAAGTATTCTTTTTTCATGTTAATTAAATCCTTTCAGCTCGAATGGTCTGGCCGCTGACAAAAATCGTAGCTTGAATATGAAAGGCCTATTCGGCATTCACTAACTTGTGTCATCTCTGGTGCCGGTGGGTGAGATACCTGACCATTTATTTGCCAGAGGATAACTATGCTACGCTGCAGTCCGTTCTGTCCTGTAATACGACTGAGACCTTACCATTTAAAGTAGAAGACATGATGAGGTTACAGGTTTTTGATCGCAAGCTTCTTCTCAGCATTGCCCGAGTTTGAAGGAATCACTGTGTAATCGATTTTAGGGTCAGGTGAAGTGTACTAGGCAAGAAAGTTAAGTCGACTGATGAAGTTATGAACCTTCATGGGCTGAGATAGCTTGGCTGCGCATGCCGAGTCACCGCCTACCTCAACGTACAATGTTGAGTAAGATGAAGTTGGAATATGATGGAAGGACTAAGAGTCGACACCAGTGCCTGAAGTCTTTGACTGTTGATCTGAGCCATGTAGGGAGATACAAACAGCCTGACTGGGGTCCCCGAGATGAAAGGATTCAGTGGTTGATGAGTCTTGATGATGTGACTGAAAATTAGCTACAATGGTGAGGATATATTCCCTCCTTGGCATCTTCTACAGCTTGAATATTTGCACCAGTCTTTATCTTCGATGTTCTCATTAACGCATACACCTTTTTCTACTTTGATACCACTCATTTTTACCCATTTATCTTTCATGCACTACTGTGAAGTGTGGTGACAGTCTGTATGAGACCTTAACTTAGTTCATATTAATACAAGCAGATTGTTACGGACATATATGTAACCATTAAAGTGTAGAAATATTAAATAGAGAAAATACAAGGTATACTAATGAATTTTTTGAAGTTTGACTGTCACTGTCAAAATGACAAAACGATATGGATTCATTTTGATGACCATTGAAGCAGTACACAGATCAGAGTTAAAGTCAGAAGGTGGAGACTTCAAAAGAGTCTCAAAAATCCAATTACACCATTTTGGTGATTGGATGCAACAGGCAAGAAACCCAGTTTGACCTAGGTTTCATGCTTGTTTGCATTTGTTAGAAAGGCATATCTGCAATCTCAATGGAACTGAGATCCCCACTAATTTTCGAACATCCCTCACCCAGTGTTGTAATCAGCAAGGTTAGCACTGAGGTATTCGAGCCTCAACTGATACTTTCCGCTTATGAAGTTGTCTAGAATAACAATGAAAGCTTCATGGTTAAACCTCTTAGATGAAAGAATGCAACGCCAACAACTTACCAGTATATTTGAATAAATGTTGCTGCCTTACAGTGGATGATTTATGAACTAATACTTTAAGTAACTGGGCAGTAAGTGAATGTTTACTAAAAGAAATATATTTCTGAAATCTTAATGTAGGTATAGTACATAAGCTTTCGTTGTGTTATTCTGATGAAAATGTGTTTGCGAAATGATCTTGGTGACTAGCTGAGGAGTCCATTATGCGCATTTCAACCTGTTCGGGACTAGTTAGATGGATGTGCCTGCACTCCAGTGAAAGATGTTGTTCCCACCGGGGCTCACACTCACCACCCTTCGCTTCAAACGCCAAGCGTTATCCTCTAAGCCACTGAGGCACGATAGCCACCTTTTGTGCAACGGATGTCAGTCATTGTAATGACACTTGTACCTTCCCTTTGCTATACACGGCGTAGTCTCATGACCATTATTGACAGACGGGCTCTTATGTAGGTGCTTCTCTGGGACATCCAGCTGACGAGTCCTAAACAGGACGAAACGCTTGCTCTGGATTCCTCTGCTGGTCATCAAGATCAGTATAATATCGTGAATATGCGGGCAGTATCGAGGCATTCGTATAGGAGCCCATGTGAGAACGGAGGTCGGGCGAGTCGGCCCTGTATGGCACCGAGAAATTACAAGTACCATTACATCTGCTTGGAAGTTTTAATAACTGCTTTTGAGTATTTATATAAAAATAAACGAATACATAGTGTATCAGCCAATCAGAGTGAAGCCAGTGTCAGGTATCTTTAGCACAACCAATTAGGTTGGTCTCAGTAGAACTTCTGTTTTTCAAATAACATGCTTGTTATGATTAGCTGTTGGTAATTTCTTGCCTTGCCAGTAAAGCAGGTTGAAGAGGATGAATAAATTTGACAGTGATGGTTCATTTAATAGCGTGAAAATTTTGAAATGTGAGGATTATAAGGAAAATGTAGAGACATCGAATTTGTGAGAAGACCGACTACATTAATGCGTAATAATGATAGCTACTAGCATTAATTATTATTACACAATCTAAAACTTAGGACCGAAAATAAGGTGAGCAAAGGTTTTAAGTGCGTTGGATTTAGTATCGACTCCCCTGCAGTGCCCTATGATTCTCTTGTGGTGATTTTATCCAAACTGATTAGTAAATATCTGCCAATGTAAAATGAATTTCAACTTCACATTAGATTAGTAAATTTTAATTGGATTCGATTAAATAAATGGAAAAAAGAGAACGGTAACATCAAACACGTATCCTGTATGAAAATGTTTCAGACTTCAAGGTTTCATTTATACATTGGCACGCAATTAATTAAAACGTGTTATAGCATGCAACTTTCTTTGGTAAAAAAGAAAAATATTCTCCACCGGCTGATTCAAATGTATGTTTTTCAAAGGAAAAAATTGTATAACCAAGCATGTTTTATTTGGTCGAATGAATATGTTTCTATTCCATATACATGCACCGGATGATTGGTTTATCTGGCGAGAGACAGACTACTGTAGGATTTATGTTACCTAAATCACAGTTTTTGTTTACAGTATACGCCTAAAACATAAGTGAGGTACGTCTCTAATTTTAGCTTAGGTTGACTTGGATCTTTAGTATAAGAGTAAAACCTGTGAACTGTGGTAAAATATAGTTTACTTGTATCTTCGGAAGATTTTCCTTCAATCATCACTAAGCAATAGTATATGAGGAAACAGAATTTTAAACAACTTTACAATGGAGTTAAATGTATGCGGTTACAATGAAATTTTGAAGGGAACAGTGAATTTTCAAAGAGATTTCAGTTCCCTAAAACACTTAGTCCTACATAATATACTGCTGACTGACATAAGTAGTCAGGGCCTAGCTCATCACTGGTGTACCCAGTTGGATTCAGCTCACAAAGCCGAGTAGTTTAAGCCACCTGAATGAGAAAAATGCACATTTAGTGTTTAAATCATTTTGATCTGGCTAGCCAGTGCTGGTGATGCATGTCTGTGATATAGAACTACTCGTTATCAGTCAGTAGTATATTAAGTTCAACTTCACTCTCAAAATCTCAACACAAATTCTTATGTCAAGTAGATCGCATTATGTGAGTTTTCACACTACGGTTTGCATATTTTTATCAAACACCAAACTTAATTTATCTCACATAGTTTTTATATTATCTTAAATTGAACGAGGATGAGTTTAGAAACTTAAATTGCAAATTAACTACCATTTGATGCGTTAAATGCAGAATATTATCAAAGCAACAAGTGATATTATCCTCTAGACTAACTTTAAGGCAGGGAAACAATATATGAAAACTGTAAAATGCAGAATTTCAAGATGAGCAATCTATTGACATTCATTTCTACTCTAAATTATTCATTGTATCCATTAAAGAAGGTGTAACTGGGGCTTGACAATCAGTTTTACCTCTAAATTCATGATGTTAAAGTGGAAAACTAACAACAAACTGTATTCATCGACTTTTGAATGTAATCCAACATAATATACTGGTCTATGGATGATAAGTTAATATAAGAGTAAAACTTGTGCACTGTGGTAAAATGTAGTTCCACTTTTAATTGATTTATTGGATTTATCACACAGTGAAGGAACGGTATTGTCATTTACTGGATCACGTTTCGGACATCATTTATTGTCCATAGTCACATCAACATAACCATACAACTTTCAGATAAACTCTATATAGTCCATGAGCTTACACTACGAACTAAGGTATCAGTAGATGATATCATGTTAGGAGTACAGCTTTATGTAACCCCTGCAATACTTAGGTTTCAGAATAAAATATACAGACAAACAGAAGAAGTTTTCATGGGATCACCAAATATGTATAGATAGTTGGGAATGAATGCCTGTCAATACACTTAGTCCTGTCCCAAAAATATAGTTTCAATATGTACATGACACATTTACAGTATTGAAATTGGAGTGCATAAATAGTTTTTTGACACATAAATTCGGTAGTCAACTCAATCGAATTCACTCATGAATTAGAAAATAGTGAAGGGGAATTAGCGATGGTGGATTACAGAATAAAATGGAAACGAGATGGGAGTTTTGACACTAGTGTCCTCAGAAAACTTTCACACTCAAATAGTTACTTAAACTTCAAATAGTCTCACCCTATGTCAGTTGAAGTTGGCTTAGTAAAGTGTCTGATCAACAGGGGTAGAAAACTCACTGGTGAAACAGAAGATTTAAGACAAGAAAGCAGATCCACTAAAGGCACCTTACTCACCAATAATTACCCTCTCAAATTAAATAATAAGTTCCTTAGGAATCGTAAGAAAAGTATCACTAATATTAGTGCTGTAGGTGTTAATAGAAATGGCAATACTGTGAAGAGAGAATCGGAAACCTCTAGGGTGTTACCATACTAGGAAGGTAGCTCAGAAACAATACTTAGGGTTCTCAGCTAGGCCAACTGAGATAAGAGTGGCATTTAAACCTACGAACTCACTTCGAAATAAGCTTTGTAGGTTAGAAGTTCCTTCTGATCCAACTAAGAAGAATAACTTAGTTTACCGAATCCCTTGCAACGATTGCGAGGCCAAATACATAGGTGAAAGTAGTCGACCAGGGTCAGTCAATTAGGCTATCCGCGCACAAAACCCTTACTAGGTCAAAATTGGTAGATTCTATCTAGTAAGGTGATTGATTTAGAAGAATGCTCAGGCATAGCTATGTATGTGATTACGCACAACCACAAAATCGAATGGGACAGGTTGAATATTCTTAAAACTAACATAACAGGGTGGAGAGAGAGATTACTAGCTCAATCTGCATTCATCGAGTCAACACGTAATACATACAGCTACAGGAATGACTCAGCACCTGTTCCGGCTATATAGGAAATCTTCCTGCCCCTGACATAAAGTAGGCGAAGAAATTAGGACTATAAAAAGGATGTCTGAAAGTTGTATCATTATCTTGATATGATCATGGACAATAAATTATGTTCAAAAGGTGATCCAGTAAATGACAATACTGTTCCTTCCCTGTGTGATGCATCTAATAAATGATTTAAAATGGAATGGCTTGGATCGTTTTTGTTTAACTCAGTTTCCTTTGGTTTTCTCTTACAGAAAGGGGTACACTTTGATAAGTGGGGCAAATTTCGCAACATTCACACCAGGTGTCCTTAAGCACAGAAAATGTATGATTCTCAGGTTTATTTTCTTAAAGTTTTCACAATATACCTTTCAGAATAGCCTTAGTCATGATAAGGCTCACCATAGTAGGTTTAAGGTAAGGAAAAACTGCTTTTGAATGCACAAAGGAGGTTTGAACTTTCATTTGGTTAGGGTTTCAATAAACCCATCTCTACTGTCTTGACTGTCTAAAGGCTGTTTGGGGGTTAGTCCTGTGACCAGCTTCTATAACATGTTTTCCTATAGACGACTGTTTGCCCCCGGTATATTTATGAGGTTATTTGAATGAAATTATCATGAGATTAGGTTTAGAGACTGACGAAAGTAATAAAATAATTCAATCCTCTACAAAGTCTTGCTTTATGCTTATATCACTACTTCCAGGGTGACACGTACTATGCCACAAAGAACACACTGTTTTTGAACATTTGTACAAAATATTAATGATGGATAGTGGCTAGCAGTGAAATCCGAGGCACGCGTTTCGTCCTATTTGGGACTCGTCAGCTGGACATGCTTGCCTTCCAGTGAGTGATGTTGTCCCCACCAGGACTCGAACTCGGGAGTGATCGCCATAGCATTATCGACTGGACAACCGAGCCACGATAACCATTTCTTGTGCGACGGGCATAGTTTTAATGTTGTTCCTTGCATTACAAATAATAACACTAGTTGCAGAAAATAACTAATTTTGATCCCAGGGAATCGTTGACAGTGATTTCCAAAATCCACAGAAATGATATTTATAATAACTGTGTGGAATTCACAAACATCTGGAAGGATTTACTTCTAATATCTAATTATCCTTTATTCATTGAACACGTTTAACATATTAGGGAATAATTTTTCTGCCCTCAACTTTTTTTTAGACACCAATGATTATAACTAGAACATTGGAAATGTTATATGTGATAAGCGGTTGCTTGTTAAACTGGTTACAAATGTGTATCGTATGTTTTCCTTCCTAAGTTGGCATTACTTACCCATATGGTGTAGCGTGTTAAAGCTGAAATCTCTTCAAATTCGCATTTCTGGACTATATAAGGTCAAGCGTATAACTTTAATGTCAATTTGTTTCACTTCAATGAACAGCATAACATTTTGGTTATTTGAATTTTGAGGGAGTTTTGGGGATTTGGAAATATTTCAAGTTGTTACTCATCGTAGACTGATATCAGTTGGAGGAACAAAGGAAACCTGGGAGCACTGGACTGCTGTCTAGTCCTAGTATATGAATGCTCAGCAGTGCGCACCCATGACCCCGCACTCCAGGGATCGAACTGGTGCTGATTGGTGACTAGCTTCGACAAGTATTTCCGAAGTTCCAATGAGAAAACGTGACCGGTAGGGATAAAGCCTGACGGTCGTGAGGACAGTTACCCAACGATGACATTGGGTGGTGGTTGCGCTAAATCTTGAGTTAACAGAAGTTGGAAATATGGAGCATTAGATTCTAACCCAGTGGCTCAATGATAACGCGCTGGCCACGGAACCTGAAGGTCGCAGGTTTGATCCCTGGAGTGCGGGGTCATGGGTGCTCACTGCTGAGGAGTCCTATACTAGGACGAAGCAGCTGTCCAATGCTCCCAGGTTTCCTTTGTTCCTCCAACTGATGTCAGTCTACGCTGAATAACAGCTTGAAACATTTCGGTTATTGCAATTTTACGAAATAGTATATTGATAATGAGTGATAACTGAAAGTGAAATGAAAACCTGAATTGTGACAGGATTTGAGCCAGTGGTTTCTAGTTTACCTGTCCCATGCTAAGCCAACTGAGCTACCACATGAAGCTTCTGAACACATCTTAACTTCATGTGAATGATTAAGTGTTTTGCCTCACTGCCATGTGAATTTGTGATGCTTTACTGTCTGGCTACCTAGCCAGAGCCTCTTATCTTAAACCAAATCGAGCTGAATTATGCAGGGTGAGTATCATAATGATGATTAGTTTAACTTCATGAGACAGCTATGGTTCGACTGTATGTAGCAAAATAATATTTTATATTTCACCATCACCAGTATTATTCTCACCTGTTTATAGAAAATTGAATATCAAAAAGCACAATATTCCTCTGATAGATCACTATCGAGGTTTATATCAGTTATCACTGAAACAGTCAATTACTTGGTTCAGTTGGATAACCCTACTTATTTGACGTCATGACAAGATGATAAAATCGTTAACTGCTGCAGGTGAAGGGTTGAAATTTAGTATTTATTTATTTGTCTCTTGGGTTCCTAATAGAACATAGGGATTCAGAAGCATGTCTCCATTCCACTCTATTCTCTACAATCTTTTCAACCTGGCTCCACGACAAACCACAATCTCTCATTTCCTCCGTGCACCATCTCCTCCATGTCACCCTCAGCTCGGACACCCAACTCGTCGCCTCCCATCCCGGTTCCACTCGACACCCTGGCCTGGCGCCTGATATCCCCAATCGGCCTTCTCAGTGTATGCCCAATCCAATACAATCCATCTCCACTTCCTTCCAGTACATACTTGTTCAGCCATAGCTTGTTGGTTGATTCGTTGCCAGACAGACAGACAGCCAGTCACAGTCAGTTCTTCTGGCTTATTCTCATTATTCTGACAATCCATCTGATCTTCACTTACGAACCAGTGTAGGTGGCAGTTGTTGAAGAATGTGTGTAGTTTGTTGGAAATCCCTTTCGTAACGCGCCAAGTCTCTCAACCATCACACACAAGCACTGACTCACTTCACTGAATTCGTGTTGAAAATCCGAGTGGTCTTGCTTTTACAATTCTGACCTTGACATCCTTGTCTGTGCCTGTGCCACCTGTAGTTGAAACAGTGGAGCCTAGATGGGTGGAGGAGGCTACTTCCTTTAGGTTTCTCCCACTGATGGTGATTGGAGTTTGTTGTTATTGGTGGTGGTGTTTGTTGAGTATCTTCATCATCTCTGTCTTCTCTATATTCACTTGCATTCCCGTCTTCGCTGCCCTACCCTGCCCTACCCTACTCTGCCTCACCTCTTCTGTCAACTTGTTAGTTTTCGCCTGTAGATCTTCAAGTTTGTGTGACATCAGACACAAGTCATCGTTGGTGAAATCCAAGTCTTCTAGGTTCTTTTCCCCAGTCCAGCCAGCGGCGTATCACCCTCTTCTCACAGCTCCTCACTGTCTCTTGCATCATCCAGTTCAGTCGATCACAATCAGAAATATCATGGGTGATAGAAGGCGGGCGGCCTTGTTTCACTCCTCTCTTCACTTCTGCTTCAAAGGTATCACTGAGCATCCCATTGTGAATTACTTGGCTGGCATGTGGCATCTTCATATAGTTGTTGAATGAGGCTGATAAAGATTTGTGATATTGCGTAGCGTTGAAGCAAGCAGCTGGCAAATTACTTGTCGATCGACACTGTCGACGGCCTTCTCAAATTTGGTGAAGTCGAGGTGAGGTAGAGAAATGACTCCCATTCCATGTTCTATTCTATGATGACGCGAAGCGTTGCAATTTGATCCACACATCATTCGTACTTCCTGAATGCAGCCAGCCAGCCAGCCAGCCTGTTCTAGTAGTAGTTTTGAATGCAGTGCATCGTTTAGTCTCTCTAGGATGATGTGGCATAATATTTTGCTTATTTTGGGTGGACAGGGACAGGAGCATGATTCCTCACCAGTTCTTGCAAACACTGAGGTCTCCCCTTGTGTTGGATTTGTGTTCACTTGTAGTTGTGTGGCTGGGGATGGTATTTCTGGACGAAGTGCAAGTGGTGGTTGACTCAACAGCTTATTGAAGTGGTCGACCCATCGTTTCTTTTGTTTCTTTTCTTTCATAATTAAATTTCCTTCATCATCTTTTATTGGTCTCCATCTGCGTTGATCTCTTCCCTTCCAGATAGTAACCTGGTTATTTGATACAATGTTGTCAGGTCTCTGTCTCTCCTACCAGCAGCCTGTTCTGCTCCACTTGCCAATGTGTTGAAGAAGTGTCTTTTGTCTTCGCGCGCACTCTTCTTCACTTCTTTGTCCAGTGTTTTACACATTGTACTCAGTTCCTCATGTCTTTGAGCGTCCATGCACTGGTTTATCTGCTGCTTCACCATCACCATCCTCCTCTCCCTCGTCTATCGGCTTCCATGTATACATCGAGATCCATTCCTTGCCCTGTCTTTTTCTTCTTCCTTCCTAATACAGTTATGCAGGTTTCTTTCCACATAGCTTTCAAAGACTTCCAGTGTTCTTCCACACAGGTTTCTTCAGGGATGTTCCTCGATATCTCCCATTCCGTCTTTATGGATGCCGTGAAGATGTCCTTGGTAGCTTCGTCCTTCAGTTTCCGAGTGTTGTACTTGAACTGTGGTCTATCACCAACTTCCTTGAAGACTTTTAACTTGATTTGGAAGGTTCCTTGCACTAGATAGTGAGAGATGTGAACCTACATCTGCTCCTCTTCTTTACCTTGTGTCAAGTAGGCTGTCTGCGTCTCCACTTTCTTCACATTGAGATGAAGTCGATCTGATTTTCAGTGTAGTGTGTCCTGGTGTTTGATGAAATCCATGTCACTCGCTTTGTCGATATCCTTGTGCTTGAACACACTGCCTCTCCTCCAATCACCAAATCGTTGAATGCACAGAATTCTGCAAACAATTCTCCATTCTCGTTCATCACCTCACCTCACCGAGCGCTTCTCGACCCATGGTTAGTTCTCTTCCTGTGTTGTCCCCACCCCCCACCCCCCAGTTTGACATTCGTGTAGCCCATTAGAGTGGATTTTGATGTCGCCAACTGGAGTGGGGTCTTGTCCAGTGTTGATTGGAGTTGTCTATAGAATTCCTCCTTTTTCTCTTGATCTGCATTATTTGTAGGTGCGTAGTGTAGCATTGGCATTGTGTGATTGTGACCTTCCTTCCTTTTGAGTTGAACCTTGCTGTGATGATCCTGAACCTGCAGGAGGAGATTGGTTCCCACTGCATAAGAGCCTTCGACGCTATTGGGGACATCATGGTAACCACTCCAAAACTCAGTGTGCTCGTGGTTGTCGTTGGAGGGTTGAAATATTTCACTTAAATGATTTTTCGAATTGCGTAATGGTAAGATGCTACTGGTTCTAGTGTTATTTTACAGTCAGAGGTCAAGTGACAAACTAATGAGAATTAACAGGACTACGATGGCTGTTTCACTCCAGTCGGAAATACAAAGTTTAACGCTAATGTAGAATTTTCAGTCTGATTAAAGCAGATGTCGAAGTTTATCTGAAGAATGTGATCACACATTTACTTGTCAAGTCAATATATATATATATATATATATATATATATATATATATGTATATATATATATATATATATATATATATATATATATATATAACTTAGGAGTGGGAGGACAAATACAACAGTTAACATAATAGGGGATTAAAATTAAGAAAGATGAGAACAAATAGGAACTGACTATCTGATACTAATCTTGATAAGAGAACAAAGTTTACCAAGGTAGGTACAGTGGAAGAACAACTTGTTTCTGTACACATAAAGGTAGCTTAAATTAGTGTATGGCTATGTCTTCCGTAAATCACAGAATACGTCCCTGACTGTTTCCATATAAAACTTTGAAAGGTGTTTAAACATTAACTTAGTGACCTTTTTCTATGATATGTTTAGCTATAGATGAAAAGAGTCGTCTCCCACCCACGTTTATCACTGTTTCACACTCCATTTGTTTTTGAGGACATTTATGTAGACTTTTTACCACCCTCAACTAGATTGCTCCTCCCTATGTATGTGTGACCACACACATATGTAAATTGGTAAACACAATGGGATGTGGAGCAATCGCTGATGTCACTTTCTGTTTGTTCTCATCTTTCTTAATTTTAATCCCCTATTGCATCAATTGTTGCATTTGTCCCTCCACTCCTCGGTTTAATATATATTGACTTGACAAGTAAATGTTTGACCAGATTTCTCGAAATGTATTGCGCAAATACATAACATTGTTCAGATAAACTTCATCTTCTAATTACGCTATCGAAATTCATAAAAGTGACTGTTTCAAAGAAAGCAGATGTCGCATGTTTTTTGGTGTGCATCCAACCCCTTGTAAAAGCCTCTATAAGAAACTCATATTTGGTACTGTAAACTCTGAAAGAAGAGTACAACAAACAGAAATTGTATTCCGGATAAAGAGTGAAGGTTAGGCATAGGGTATAGGTTGTGAACTTCACTTAGGTAGTTTGATGGCAATAATAGCTAGTGGCTAGCGATGGAATTCATAATGTGCGTTTCATTCTACTTGTGACTCGTCAGCTGAGTGTGCCTCAAATTGAGTGGTATTTTCCCTCTGAGACTAGAAACCAGAACCCATTACTTCAAATTTCAGAGTATTATCCAGTAGGGTACTTAGTCAAGATAGACATTAATTGTACAGTGGTACAGTTTGTTGTTATTGCTCCTAATTTCCTATTGTTGACTACACTGAATGAATTGATCTGTAAGGAATACTTTCCTACATAACCAAGGACGATATCCAGAGACTACATGTATTGGTAGCATGTTTCGGTTAGGTTTCCTTCAACTGGACCCTATTTCAACTAACATTTCTCATCTAGATAGATGGTAGCTTTGTATGTGAAGCGTATGGCTAAACCACATCGATGGCTGACTTTTCTTCCCTGTCTACCACTTTTCACATATCTCCGACATCTCAAACTAGATTTCATTGAATGGCAGTGGAGCTGTATCGCGAATTGACAGAAGTAAGAAACTGTGAACCACTGAACTCCAACCCAGTAGCTAAGTGGTTAAAGTGTTTGCCATGAAACCTGAAGGTTGTTTTCTGTCCCTTACAAGTTTATGGGTGGGTTGTGCCGAGGAGTCCCATACTGTGATGAAACAGCTGCCTAATGCTCCCGGGTTTTCGACAGTTCTCTAATTGATGTCAGTCTATGATGAATACCTGAAAATTAAAATCCCCATTAATCTAAAAATATATTTCACAATTTATTATTTAATCAAGGATTAGAAACACTTCGATGACATGCATCATGCATTCCACCCCCAACTAGCTAGATTCTATAGCTAAAAAGTAGCATATGTAGCCAAGCATATCACCAGTGTCCGAGATGACCTGGTTCCGTAATATTCGTATTGCTCCAATATTGGCAACGCACTCCTTTTTAAGTCACTATTTTCCCTAAACACTAAAGAGTGAAGAGTTATCTCACTAAATTTTTTTGAACACTGGTTTGACTGAAAATCCTGACCTCAGTTTAATACTACAAAATGTAATACTGTGGAACAGTGTCATTCGTAAAGAAAGTAGTTCTTACCAACATTGTTTGACACTAGATGTTCCACTTATGTTGTGATGTTTTTGTGTTAAACTTTAATAATTATTCTACAGAAGGTCTTTTGTGGTTTAGGTTTTGTGTTCACGCATAAGTTTCGCCTGAAATCTTTTGAAAACTAACATCTCAATGGATGAACACCAGAGTAATTCAATGCTGAAGTGGATGTTGAATTGCTAAAGTACTCAGGTTATAAATGATCCTCTGCGATAGTCAATCATATAAACAAGTTGATCACAAGATGTTAGATGGTTGTGTTTATCAATCTCTAAGTGTTTACCGAAGATGAAATCTTGTACAAGCTAACACTTTTTTCTGTAAAGTCTAAAGTGTCCACTGCATACCTTTCAAAAATACGTATCCCTGTGGTTTTAAGAAGACCTTCAATTTAGTTGAACTTGTCTGCGTTTTTCACTTGAAAAATACTATTTAAACAGGAGGAGAGAATAGAAATTTATCACCAAACGGTCATTAGTTAAAACAGATCATAGTTAATCTTTTTAGAGAGAGTTAGACATCTTAGTCTGTTTGCTAGAAATATCACACAGTGAAACAGTAACATTTACTGGATAACGTTTCGGACACAATTCATTGTCCATATTCATATCAGGTAACTCCACAACAACAACTCCTTCTCTGTGATGACAAGAGTAGTAGAATTCTACATATATCTGGGACAGGTGCAAAATCATTTCGATTGCATGTATTTGATGTTGATTTAATAAACAAAGATTCGGTTATCAATCTCTCCCTCCAACCAAACAACTTAGTTTCCAACACTGTCACCCTATCCCACCATACTGTCTGATTGTGTGTCATCGCATGCAGAGCTATAGCCGAGCTTTTCTTCAGATTTCTTATCTTATTAGGAAGGATCTACAAATCTTGATTTAGTTAAGTTTTTGTTCTCTGTTATTCTAATCGACCCTAGTCGACTACTTTGATCAACCAACTTATGTACTTGACCTCGCAATCATTGCAATGGAAGGGGTTTGATAAACCAGATTATTTTGGTTAATTGCATCCATAGGATCTTTTAACCTACAAAGGTTGTTTCTGAGTGAGTTTGTTGGTTTGAATGCCACTCTAATGCCAGCCAGCCTTATTGAGAATTCTTCGTAGTGCTTCTGAGGTGCTTTTCTTGTATGGTAACACAGCAGAGGCTTTGAATTCTCTCTTAACCTTGTCGCCATTATTACCACCAGTAGTGGGATTATTATTAATAACATCTGTATTACCACTACTACTACCACTGCTAAGATTTTTCTTTCTTTCATACTGAAGTCATACTGAAGTTAGTGCTGATGATGTCGTCTAGCAAGGTGATGAGAGCTTCACGATTAAACAACCCGGCTCAGAGAACACAATACAACCAAGAGTTTTCTACCTATTGCTTCCACGATGCTGAGTCTCCTAGCTTGGTCATCACATTGTAAAATGATGGGTAAACTTCTATCAATACTCATGAGTAGATAAAATGGAATCGGTTACTCTTAAGTGATTGATCCATAAAGACAAAGTCTGTTTCCCGGCTACTTCAAGACGAAATTCGAGTTCAGTTGACTTGGTTAAAGTTATCATAAAGAATCTTTTCTTGAAATTCAATTGCTCTTGTGAATATATTGGCAATTTTAGAGTATAGGTTAATGAGATTCCACCAAATACTTCGATAAAGCTCTTCATATTTAATACTTATAATGATGCACTAGTTGATGCGTGAAGCAAAGCGTTTTTATGTCAATAATGGAAAAGAAAGTAATAAATAAGTAAATAAATATCTTCATTCTCAGGTTATGAAGTTAACATGAGAGAAGCCAGTTTACAGGCCTCATCAAATTGATAATTTCAGAGAAACATAAAAGGTTTTAGCAGTATTGAATGATACAGAGGGAGGACATTAAACTCTATCATGATACCAAGTGTCTGAATGTTATGAAAATAGCTGGAAAATATCACTTTACAGTACATATACATCTTTCTGAGTTTAGATCATTTCTGCTCACAATTCTTTCTTCACATCAAACGGCGCAGTATTTAATATTTGCGTTGTGAGTAGTCGACATGATTGACCTATCTACAAGACCAAGTGTTTTGTCAGATAAACGTCTATTTTAACAGCAATTCTTATGTTCGTAGATTTATTGACCAATAATAACTCACTTCAATGATTTTAGGAATAAGTAAGTATCCATACAATCATTTAATCCAGGTGAATGTCTAAGTTCAGGCGTTACTCACTCTTCAAGTGTTACCTTTTCCAGCAATTCAGATTGACAATACTAAAAACATTTGTTGTGGTGCAAGTAATTAAAGACTGGAAGCATCTTTGTTCAAAAGTGGTGAATATTACGCATGTGTAAACCTCCATAGACTTCACATTAAAGTATGCAACATTGTCAAGGAGATACATTAGTTGTTAGTTGACTTCTATTGGATGATTTGATACAAGACAAAGTACTAGAGAAATCTGTTGCATAGCATTATTATGGATGTGTTGCCTTTAGGTAAAGTGATCTCTCGGGTTTGATTCTTTATCCAGATTTCCGCTGCATTTGTCATGGACCAGAAATCTGAGACCAGTTATTGTGCTTGGGTTTCGTATGTGGTAGCATTTAGGGTACTGGTAGAGAGGTGAGTTGGTTGTTAAGCTGTTCAAGAAACAGGAAAATTGGGGCGAGCCAGTTGGATACCTCTAACATCAGTTTCCAGTATTAGGTGTGAAGTAGGATCTCCAGTAAGTTGATACGTTTTGATCAAACTAATGCTTAGGACTTTCTCATCAGGCTGATACTGAAAAGAGAAGAGAAAAGAAAGCGCAAGGAGAAACTGGACAATGGAATACCACGTAAAACAAACTGGGAGGAGAGAAGTTCTTGTCTTTTTAAAGTCATTCGAGCTATATGTAAACTTTAATTTATTCATATGAGAATGAATCTTCCTTTTTTTTCTTATATGAAGTTCGCACGAGTTATTAGATAGGCAGTTCTTGTTGGTAAACTTAAAGGGAACACTGGTTATGTTTTTGTACTGCACAATCCGACCAGATGGACTAGTAATCAAACACCCTTTATGAGTCCATTGAGGTAAAAAGTACTTGAGATTTATGATAGCTTTACTCTATACATTTAGAGGTCCTAGTATGCTTTCATTAGCCCAGAACGTATATATAGTGCCTAGGCGAGTGATACACTGATCATCTGTTAGGAGCTTATTAAGTGCAGAACGAAAGGTAGATAATGTGCCTGCGGTACGTATTTCCTCAGGAAGTCTATTCCAGATGTGAGAGAACTTATTGATGAAGAAGTTTCTTCGCAATTTGGTCTTACAACACTCATTTTCCGCTAATAGGTTGTGATTACGTAAATAGTGAGTAGATGTTACAACTATTTTAATTTCCGGGCCACATGAGTGCACTTGCTTACGAAGTAATTTATAGTAAAATATAAGATTCATTCTAAGTCGCCTCTTCCAGAGAGGTTCCAGTCCTAGCATGTTGCATCTCGAGATGTAGTCTAGGCTGCAGTCAGCTCCTAGTGTTCTTAGTGCAAAGTGGCGTTGTACTCCTTCAATTTTTCCTTTGTCGCTTATACGAAGGCCACTTAAGATAAACGGGCAGTACTCTAAAATTGGAGAGATGCTCACTTTGTAGAGTAGGACCCTTGATTCAGTGCTATAAAAGTTACGGACGATGCATCCAAGGAGTCTACGTGACTTAGATGTGATACAAGCCGTCTGCTCAGAGAATGTTAAGTCACTGGAATATCTAAGACCAAGATCTAGCACTGAAGAACGTCTAGGTAGCTTTTGTCCACATACTTCGAGAGACACATCTAGGTTATCGCTGCCTATGCTAAGCCAACCACATTTATCAATCTTGAACTGGAGATGGGACTCGTCACACCATTTAGCAACTTCACCTAATTCTTGTCGAGCAGTAGATAGCGTATTACCTAGTTCATGGGTGTGACATGAGTATACAACCTTAAGGTCATCAGCGTATAGGAATGTTTCCCCTACAGTGAAGCACTTGCACACACTATTAATATAAGTTATGAACAACAAAGGTCCAAGGACACTACCCTGTATTACTCCACTAGTTATGAGCCTAGGTGTAGACTGCATAGAATTTACTTTGACGATTTGGCTCCGATCACTAAGAAATGATTTTAGCCAATGAAGTAAAGGGTCATGGATGCCAATCGATTGTAGCTTATCAAAGAGAATACTGTGTGGCACCTTGTCAAATGCCTTTGATATATCAAAGTATAGAACAATGACGATTTTACGTGCCTCGCGGCTACTAGTGATAAGGTTGAAGAAGTCGAAATGGCAAGTAACGCAAGACCTGTTTTTAATGAAACCGTGCTGAGACTTTGTGATGAGGTTTTCTCTAAGTAGGTAGTCAGACATGCTGCTCTTAATCACTTTTTCCATGATTCGGGAGACGACTGGCGTTATGTTGATAGGTCTGTAGTTCCCAACATTCGCTTTGTCACCGGACTTGTAGCGAGGAATTATAAAGCTAGTTTTCCACTCGCTGGGATACTCCCCACTTTCCATTGATAGTGTGAATATCTTAAGCAAGAACAGCGGCATATCATCACCACTGTTTCTGATGACTATTGAGTTTAGGCCATCTATCCCCGTACCTGTCGATAGTTTCAGGCTTTTGATAGCCTCAGTGATACTTTTGACAGTGAACTCCACTCTAGTACATGAACTAGCGGTAATTGGAGTAAAGCTAGTGGGGTTGAGGGCATTAGGGTTGAAATTAGCGAATGATTCGCTAAACAGTTCACTAATCTTGAGGGGATCGTTGTGTACCACCCCATTATGTAGTAGATAGGCTACATCCGTTGATGGCTTCAGACGTTTACTCAGAAGGGATGTCAACTTGTGTATTCTAGAGCCACTTTTGAGAGCGACGATCTCTTCGTTTACTGCGTGTTTCGCACGTAGTGTCTTGATAGATTCGTAAGTCTCATGAATTAAGTGCAGTGACATGAAGTCTTTCGACGAGTGGTAATGTGATGATAATTTCCTAAGTTTATTGCGGAATATTTTAGGAATATATGGGTCTGGCTCCTTATAAACCCTAACTGTTTTCACGGGAGCAACAGTATCTAGACACAGCTCTATATTTCTGTAGAAAAGTGAGAGTGTGTGTGTTAATGAGGCTGTGGTAAAGTAGTCATCCCATGGAGAGCACCTGAGTAGCTCGATGAGTACTTCCCACTCTATATTCTTATAGCTTCTATGCCGAGTATAATTTGAAGATTGTTTATTTTTCTCATTGGGAGGAAGAATTGGTAAGCAACAGAATACCATCCTATGGTCACTGTTAGAAAATTCGCTACTAACGTGGGTAGTGACAGGGATGATGTCACAGCAAAAGACTAGGTCCAGTATACTATCTCCACGCGTGGGTTGCTGAATGTATTGCTTCCAGCCATAGATATCTGTGACAGCAAGCATTTCATCAAATCGTTGTGGGCCGCGACCGACCTCCCAGTTAACTTCAGGTAAGTTAAAGTCGCCTGCAATCAGTTTGAAGTCAACAGTGAGGGATCCAGCGTGGGCAAATGATCTAGCCATCAGTTCATCATTTTCTTTTGTTGAACATGGTGCTCTATACACACAGCCTATGAGGATTTTGTAGTTGGTACCGTTTATAACGATCCAAAGTGAGTCCGGCAGATCATTGAAGATATCATCTTCAATCTTATTTGAGGTAGCAAGGCTACACACATAGATCAAACAGCCTCCACCACGCTTGTGGTCACGATTAGTGCGATACAGAGTATAACCATCTATACACAGGTCCACGTCTAGGATTGAGTCAGTACACCATGATTCAGTAACTAATAATGCAGTGGGTTTGGTTAGCAAAACTATTGTTCTAAGATCGGATATTTTCTTAAGTAACGAGCGGGCATTAATAAGTAGAAGCGTGAAAAGGCTACTATGGCTTGCAAAGTAACTTACTATGTCTCTTAAGCCTCGGTAAGCGGAAGAATTTCTGGTATTCAGTTCGCTAGACGATGCACTACCTATGTCTCGGACGTGACAGGACTCAACAGTGGGGTGTGCCGGTGTGACTGGTGAGTTTCTGTCTCTCACAAGTATATGATTACTTAGTTTTTCACGGCACTTATAGGTTGTTAACGTGCACCTCTTCTTTACTGTTGGCGTAAGGTATGGTTTATGACCGGTGTAAGTCGAGGAAATTGGTTCCAGCCCTGTGTTATCAGGGGGTCGAACGAGCCTAAACACCATGGGTCGTACATATTGTGCGGGATCCGAAAAAAATCTTGGTAGGGTTCATAAGTGGGGAAGTTTCTTGCAGGGGTGTACATCTGTTCCCAAAGTATTGACTAGGATTATTAAGATGCACAGCTGAACAGTGGTTAGGTGTTTGTGGTATGTAGGACATTTGAGCGTTCGGTACGCTACTCGGCACCACGTTGTGACCCCTGTGATTAAAGGGACGTGGTCCGAAGGAGTGTCTCGTGTGATGCAACCTCGAGTTGTCGTGGCACTCATTTCTGAAAAGGGGTTTGACGGAAAACTTGCCCTTTGGGTTCGTGTATTGCTAGTGTCTTAGCTATGAAATATTCTTCTCCGTCATTAGAAAGCACGCGCCTGAAATGGTCCTTCTTCAAAAACGTTTTAGCTTTAGATGGTGAGGTTTCGCCCGAACTTCTGAGTTTTCTGTCACCCAGCGGTCTTCTGTTTATGGTGACCTTAGGGGTACCAATGGTTTTCTTTTTACGAAGGATCAGGTTCACTTGTAGCTAGATTTGACTGAGACTGTTGTATCGAGGAAGAGGTATATCCAACAGAAGTACTGACCATGTCAGCACTTTCTGAAGGTCTGTTCGTGCACACAGCAGCCTCTGTGTTTAAAGGGGATGAACTGGTCAGACCACTCCTTTTTTGTTTTCTGCGTTGGCACGTGGTTTTGTCTTGTGCAATAGCAATATTTTTAAAGCTGCTATGTAACCTTATGTGGTCTTGTAGTTTAATAAATCTTTTGGCGTCAAATGAAGTAGTGAACTTGAAGATCATGGGGCAGCTAGACTGCGCTGACTTTTTGCGGAGGCGCTTACAGTCACAGTGTATTCCTGTCATACCGCATGAGTTTAATACCTTTGTCTTAACTACATCCAGGGGTAGGGTATCAGGTATGTTATAAACGATGGCCTGTTGGGACGACGATAGTCTCTTCATTACCTCCGTCGCCAAGTGGTCTATTAAGTTTTCTGCTTTCACTACATGGTCTTCAACTAAATTCTCATGCTTCCCTAGAAGATGTGCTAATGGATAGAAATCCTCAACTATTCTCCGAATCTCTTCCATCATGGTCTTAATGTTATCGATTTCTTTCCTGTGGTCGTTAATACTGCTACTCATGACTGATATGATGTCTTCAGTTCTGACAAAAGGCGTGGGGCATACCAGATCATCGAGATCTGAGTTACACGGAGTAACAATGCTTCTGTCACACAGAAGAGCACTGGAATGACCAAGTCTTTGCTTTTTCTCACTAGAGCAGTCGATTTTAGAACGTTTAGCCGTAGATCTTCCCATTTAAAAAGACGTTAAAATCGAAGCTTATTGTTAAAATAGAAAAACAGCGAACGGCTATACGTAGTATACAGAAACGTTGGTAACACAGTATATGAGGAGAATAGCAGAGCTGTAAGCCAAATATAAGGAATGGACTGGAATATTACTACAAAAATATAGTAATAAGTAGTCAGACACAACAGGAAATCTGCAAATTGATATAATCAAGAACCACGTAAAAAAGAAGCGTATAGATTCGACCTTACCGCGTAGTAGTGTTCGCTTTATCACTATAGAATCTATAAAGAACGCTTATGACATCTTCGTTTATTGGCATTCTTGAGTTAAACACTGATTAGTTGGAATGATGAGACAATTGGCCAGTTTCTACATACAAACATCATAGGCCTGTTAGCTTCAACTTTTAAATGAACTTAGCTTTTCGTATTTAAAGGTACCAGAAGTCATATTGTTAGTTATTTTTGTGGATTCCTAACAAATAGAAACCAAGTCTGCATACATTTATGCCTTTTTGAGTATAAAATGTGTCAAATAGAAATTCTACATGCTTGAACAGCTTACGAACGACAAAATTTACAGGAGAAAATGGTGTGCAAAAATCTCCATTACAACTCCAAAGACGATTTAATGAACAGAGATGATTTTCTTCTAGAGTTAGTTCGTCCTTCACAACTTACAGTTATATGCCTAAATTGTTCAAGTACACGAAATAAATATATTATCAATGTGACAATTTGGAGTAGTTGTGGTTCGAAAAACTTGTATTATTCATACTAGTCGACGATTTAAGGTGAAATGAACGTTTGCATTGCTGCAGGATTCGAACCCATGGCCTCTGGCTGCCACTGAAGTGAAGTTAAGATCTGGCCAACAGCTGAGTACCGAAGGTGACTTAGTAGAGCAGAAAATCGGTAATCTGAAGGTCACTGATTTGAATTCTACCACAACCCAGATTTACATTCTACCTTCAACCATCACCCTGCACTAATTAAATACCTACTGATAACAATAACAAAATAAAAGATTTTATAACAGTAGACAATTGAAATTAATGAATCTTCTTCACTACTCATGAAGATGAATGATAAACTTGAAATTTAAGTGATTCATTTGAATAAAAATTTGTAATATACTAAATATGAAGTTTCAGATATTACAGGGAATATTAATTCAGGGTAAACTTCTTTCAGTGATCAATTTATGCTGATGAGTGGTTTTGACTACAGTTAAAAAAACGATTTCCATCCACTCTGACCATGAACTTCATCATTGAAGCATTGACATATTTAGAAGTCACAACATACTGTGGTGGGCGTTGCTGATATGAATGGATATAAGTAGTATATGTTGAGAGGGTGGCAGAAAAAGTGGGACAGTAATTGTTGCATATGGTACACTTTGCATTTATACCGTCAGTTGCAAAATATGCATCATTTCCTCTTCTGTTTCTTTCTTGATTTGGTCTTCATGCACCTGCCTTGTCTCTTGCTTTTCTCTTGGCGGAATCCTTACCCATTGCTGGTGATTCCCTATGATTTCTGCCACACTCTCAACATATACTACTTATACCCATCCTTATCAGAAACGCCTACTACAATACTATCTAGAGGAAATAGAGTTCAGGTCATCATGTGTGAATTTATTAATTCTGTAACTTCCTATTGATTAGTATTATACTGAATTGGATTCTTCAGTTTATGTTGACATGCAGACCTCATGAATAGATGCCTTGATATTCATTCAAGTCTCATATTGGTGCTATTCACCTGGAGATGACTAATAATGGAATCCAGATATGCGTTTCATTTTCTTTAGGACTCGTCAGCTGGATATACCTACCTATCAGTGAGTGATGTAGCTCACACTGAGACTTAAAGCCAGAACCCATCACTTTAAATGACAGAATGTTAGTCATTAGAACTAAACTGTTAGCCACCATCAAGCGAACAACATCAAGGATAAAAATCTGATAAATACTAGTTTCATCAAAACAGTACCTAATTAAGGGCACACAAAAATAGGTTAAAGCAACGTAATAAGATTGTTTCAGATTATAGAAATGGATGAATATGTACAACGTGGAAGTTGAAAATTAGTTTAGATCGACTAGGACACTTAGGAGTTTATTAATCCTAAAATAGGCTAAGGTATTTAAAGCAGGAACATTCATTTTTGTGTCCATATAACATAGGTTGTTCCATCCGAATTGCTGGCAGTTCTGCAGTCTGGAAGATTCAAAGATGACATCATCCGGTAAATTGGTAAATTTTCGAAAATGACTTGTTCATTTCCATCATATGCTTCATTGAAAGGAAGTGGGCTACACATTAGTGTAGCTGTTGATGATCGATATTTGATCTCTTCCATTAATAAACTATATTCTTTTAGTCTAAAGTTTGTCAAAGATAAGAATCCTCAAGAGAACACTGAAAGAAGGATACTTTCAGTAGTGTTGTTTACTGTGAGCTGTAGGATGTGGAAAAGAAGCTTTCAATTGTCTGTCTAGCCTAGTCAGAGTAAACCTTAGAAAGAAATGAGTTGTTAAGATTTTTCTGCAAATGGAGTAACTGACCGCTTTTATTAACTTTGTTGTCGTGGCTGGTATATTTGTTTTTGTTTATTGGGTTTTGCGCTATCTCTAAGATTGAAACCATTTAATATTTGTGAAATGAACACTGATATAATACCAGTTAACTATCAGGTGGCAAGATGAATACTTTTTTCTACTGATGTATTAAGGCAGTTGCGCATAAGAACTTGACTTTTAAGATGCAGAAACAATCAACTATCTCCAGAAATACACAGTTTATACTGAGAAATCTTACCATGGTATCCTATGGAGACGAAAATATTCAGAACATATAGTGTGATCTGATCGACGGCATAAATCATGTCAAAATTGGTAGGGTGAATATGCACGTAATATACTGCTGACCAGTATGAGTAATTCTAGACCCCTCACACCAATTAGCAGTGCTTGGTAACCACACCAAGATGATTTAAATACCGAACGAGCGTTTCTGCCATTTATAGCCAAGCTTATCAGTGGTGTATCCGGGTTGATGAAGATCAGAAAGCTGAAATGCTCAAACCACCTGAATTCCTACTATTTGGTTGAACTGTCAAGGGCTACTCATGTCAGTCAGTAGTATATCACGTGCAGCTTCCTGCTCACGATCTTGACATCAGTTATGCTGTTGGAAAGATCATATTATGTGTCTTAAGTGTTTCGGTTTTTATTGAAAACCATTCTGGGATTCATCGACTTGGACTGCAGACTGTCGTAAACACGATTTCATTCTAAATATGACCGGTCAATTCAAGTAGCTAGCTAAACATATGACGAATGTAAAAGAATTTCTATAGGCTTGGAATCAGAGTAACTAGGGTACTAACAGGGATTTAAACAATGACTTTAAAGACCACACTGGTGACTGCTGAAATAACTGATCAAGCTTCAATATTCCATCTGGGAAGGAAGTTTTTCATAGGATAAAGAGGGGTAATAGGTTATCTCAGCAGTTGTGAAGGTGGCCTTTGAAGATCAGATGAGGGAAATAGGTAATCATAATGGATGTAACCAGTATACAGAAGAACTGGAGGCAACTCAGGTCACCACAACAAACTACTAAACCACTTGAGATGAAATCAATGAAGTTAACTTCATTTTCTTTTTAATTCCTATGAGTTGTTTTGCCTAAACTGAAAATAAAATTTCACAGCTAAATGAACCAACTGAGAAAAGAAACAATGAAAGGAAAAAGTCGCGATGATTTGCAACATTATAATTTGTGCATTTGTGAGAGTGAGAAAAGAATGAAAGAAGAATATATGTTCCTGGAGATCTACTGCACTCAGCATAAAGTGTGAACAACATCCGGATTTCCAACACTAATTCAGTCAAGTCAGTGCTGCTATGTGATGCTTCAGAAACTTGGCGACGCGTCACCTAAAGCACTTCCAACAAACTACACACATTCATCAACAACTGCCACCTACGCTCACTCGATACTGACACTGAAGTTCAGATGGCCAGAATAAGAGGAATAAGCAACAAGGAACTCACTCTGACTGCTGACGAACCAACGAAGTAAGAATCTATCACCCAACAAATATGCAGGAGAAAGTGGAGATGGATTGGGCATACACTGAGAAGACCGATTAAGGATATCATGCGCCAGGACAGTCGCTCGACTGGAATCCAAAGGGGAATTGACGAATTAAGGGTCCGAAGCGAGGGTGATATGGAGGAGATGGTGTGAGGAAGAAATGAAATCTTGTGGGTAATCGTGGCGCCAGGTTGAAAAAACTGCAGAGAAGAGAGTGTAATGATGGTGTGCTACTGAAGCTGTATGTTCCACTAGGAACCCAAGGGAAAAAAATATTTAAAAAAATAATAATAACGATGTCCACTCATTGTACGACTGGCATAGTTTTGATTGCGTAGCCTGTGATTTTTCATTATAGACTGAGTTGAAAGGGTCAACCATTACTAGCATATGAATTCCTACATGGATACGTCAATATTCCACACGGAGTAGCTGTTGTGACTCAGCAGTCTTGTGGATAACACTCTGGTCTTTGAAACGATGGATTCTGGCTTTTAGTCTCAGTGGTAGCATCGCTCACTGAAATGAAGGCAAATCCAGATGACATATCCTAAGTGTAATGAAATGTGCATCCCGTATTCTACTAGTAACCACTGTTTGTCATTATTATTAAGGTGAAATTATCACGAATACCAAGGGATCCGTGCAGAAATTCATCCATTAATAACAGCCGATGAATTTGATATAATCAACAACAGAAAATTACAACCCATAATATGATTAACTACGCCAATACATAAAGGTATAAGAAATTTTCATAAATAATACTTTTCTAGAACACAGTGTGAATACATTCTTAAGCAACATACTCTTCTTTGCTTATGTAATTGGAGATAATACGGAAAAGTGGCCGAAATAAACTTCTTTTAACCGTGTCAACTGAGACCCCATGTGTCTTTTGAATAAAAACCCAGAAATTATAGTGTTTTTCGATATTTTTTCCAGTTGCAGAGTTAGACTATACTTATCAATTTTGCGGTATGCCGATTCAACCAGTAGTTCCATCATCAAGTTACCCTTGTGTGAGTATTAGTTTGTTGAAGCTATATAGTCAAAAGATTCTTCCTAGTCTATATTCAGTTATTGGTTGTATTAATCAACTGTGTTCATCCAATCAATTTCAAGAGAAGATCAACTACAATCTAAATAAATAGGTGGTACCTTCTTTGATTGCATCCCTGGGTGGTGCGGTTACATCCATCACCTGGAGGTTGTCAATGAATACAGGTGGTAAGCTTCAAAAGGAACGGAACTTAGGTCCTACTGGCCGCTTCCATCTATCTGACATCATAGAGACATTAGACTCATGCATACCAAATTCACAGTCTGTTTGGAAACATTAGTCTTATACAATGCACAGAACACATAAAGGATGTCACAGCTTATGTAGTTATCCTGAATGTTCTGCACATCCCATCCCCGACAACCAGTGAAAAAACAGCATTTCCATTCTAAAGAAAATAGAACAACAATTTGTTAAACTGTATGTCAGAATATCCAGACTCGAAGGTCAGTTAATAACATCATTAGGAGGTGGACGTGACAATTAGATGATTGGATACTGAGTACGGAGAGGTAAACATGTTTAGATACTTCCACATGAGAATAAAATTTGAGCGTGTGCTTGTAAACTGACTTTAAACTCCTAATCTTAAAGAATGTTTGTCTGTCCTGTCAAGTTGGCGCTATACCAGGAACATATTATTATCATTATTGTTTTCTCTTGGGTTCCTAGTGGAACATACAGCTTCAGTAGCACACCATCATTACACTCTCTTCTCTGCAGTTTTTTCAACCTGGCGCCACGATTACCCACAAGATTTCATTTCTTCCTCACACCATCTCCTCCATATCACCCTCGCTTCGGACCCTTAATTCGTCAATTCCCCTTTGGATTCCAGTCGAGCGACTGTCCTGGCGCATGATATCCTTAATCGGTCTTCTCAGTGTATGCCCAATCCATCTCCACTTTCTCCTGCATATTTGTTGGGTGATAGATTCTTACTTCGTTGGTTCGTCAGCAGTCAGAGTGAGTTCCTTGTTGCTTATTCCTCTTATTCTGGCCATCTGAACTTCAGTGTCAGTATCGAGTGAGCGTAGGTGGCAGTTGTTGATGAATGTGTGTAGTTTGTTGGAAGTGCTTTAGGTGACGCGTCGCCAAGTTTCTGAAGCATCACATAGCAGCACTGACTTGACTGAATTATTGTTGAAAATCTGGATTATGTTCACGCTTTATGCTGAGTGCAGAGGAGAAGATCTCCACACTGATTTCAGATTGGTGAAAGCCTGTATGGCTTTTCCGATCTTGGTTTTGAGATCCTCGTCTTTGCATGAGCCGCCTGTAGTTGAAACGATGTTGCCTAGGTGGTGAGTGGAAGAGGAAACTTCCTCTAGGTTTCTCTCTTTAATAGCACTCTGGGAATCGAAACGATTGGTTATGGTTCCGAGTTTACAAACATATTATTGTTTGATGAGTACATTTATAGTGGAGCGGTATAACCTGTATCCTGTTCGAGAAAACCTTACCACGCTTAACATTTGTTAGGATTGCTTCGTATAAACTAATCTGTTTCATTATGTACAGATACTTGTAATTTCCCATTGTTATTCTGGATAGAAGCACTTGACTTCTGTTTGAAGATGGGAACCTATACGGATACCCTGATATTACCTGATCATTCATTTTGTTGTAATTTACTTGGTAGTAACTAGCAGTGGGATCCAAAATACAGGTTTCTCCCTCTTATGGGCTCGTCAGCTGCATGTTCCTGCATCACTCACTGAGGTGGAGGTACATTCAGCTGACGATCTCCGAATAAGTCAAAACGTACATCACCGAATTCACTGTTTGGTATTGCCTAACAAATTACAATATAATCGGTTTCGGTCTGTAATCATAAAAGAAGTCGCGATTAACTCGGTTTTCTTTTCCACCATCCAAGAATTTGGCTAATGCCAAACACAATACCCTTGGGTGATCATTTTTTTATTCGATTTAATAAGCCTCAAATAATAATTATACTATATCTGAACAAACTTAGCCGACTGCGCAGTTGTAGAACACGGTGAAAGACATCGGTTGCAATCAATATTCCCTGTAGCTAATAGTTAGCATTAATGTAAATATTATAAATAATTGTAACATATTAACAAGC
Organism: Heterobilharzia americana; assembly: GCA_944470555.2. Lineage (NCBI taxonomy): Eukaryota > Metazoa > Platyhelminthes > Trematoda > Strigeidida > Schistosomatidae > Heterobilharzia > Heterobilharzia americana. The sequence goes on from OX104127.1 coordinate 88,922,319, forward strand.
ACTTATAATGTAACAGATGTTTTGAGTAGATTTTACACACCTATAGACACATACATCCACAAACATACACAGATACACGCATATGAAAAAGAACACATTGCGTTTGTTACAGACGTTTTATTGCGTAATATTGTGCTTTGATTGTAGTCATAATTAATGCTTGAATAAATTCGATTGTCTTTTTTGTTAGACATTTTTGATTATTATTATTATTATTATTATTATTATTACATTATTTATTAGTATTTTGTTGATGAAAATTAATTGTCTGTCAACTAGGCTAAGCCTTCAGGCAATAGTTTCTTGGTGTACATTCATGTTGAAGTAAACCACCACCTATCCACTGAATTATTATGTCAATAGGGGGTTCAATTAATGCGAATACGCATATTTCTCAAGCTTATGTGTAACGTATTCGATTCAGTTGTATTGAGTGAGGAAAAACCAAATATTAATTTTGACCGTAGTATTCATCGTCGTCTAACATCAGCTGGAGGACCAGTGAAAACCTGAGAGAAGTGGGCAGTTGTCTCATTCTAGTATACAACTACCCGACAGTACGCATCCAGGATTTCCAGGTTTCACAGCCAACATGATAACCATTCAGCCATATTGACTGATCCAAAACAGCAACGATGAATGCTGTAGTTTTCAACAATGGAGATTGCCTATCCCACAAAACGTTTACAAAACATCAAACAGAGGTTAACGGTCACCATGAGAAAGCTTTCACTTCACTCAGTATCGATTAATAGGGTTATATCTTAGATGTTATTGTCAAATATATGAGGCGGAATTGATCTACTTCAAAGAAAGCATTTCAGTGAGTCCAAAACAAATGATGACCTTTTTCATTGACAAGTCGTCTGGTACATACAGTAATACAAGATAATTTGATGCGAATACAGTCTTCAAAGGTGGTGAAAGAAATAATCCCGGAAGTGAAAGATTTCACTCAACTATTCCTGGTGTTATCGGTGGAAGCATAGTAACAGTCGAGCGTTTCTTACATTGGTCACAAAGTTTATCACTCTATTATAGGATGTGAAGAGATTACTGGTTTTCAAGCCCAAAGGTCTTAATTACGTTGCTTGTGTACAGTGAAATCACTATGTTATTAATGTCGAGGCTAGGCTAAGTGTCCTAGGTAAGGCACACAAGTCAGTCTGCGAGGTTGTGAACGTTCTATAAATGACTTACCTTGAACAACTGTTGCATATGTCTAACTGCGACTACCTTTATTTGCAATATTATGCGAAATAGGTATACCTGTTTGATTTATAAGACATAGTGATACAGTATCATTTAATTGATGACGTTTCGAACACAAATTATTGCTGATTTTTATAGTCCTGACACCTTTTATTTCCTATTTTGATTGGTAGTAAACTTTCCCATTTCTCTGGTATACGTGTTGCATCATTTCCATTACATGTCTTGCGTGTTGAATCGATGAACAAAGATTCAATTGTCAACCTCTCTCTCTCCACCTAAGTATATTCGACTTAAGTACTACATGGGGCTTTTATCCCACCACATTGTGTGACTGTGTGTTAATGCATGCATTCCACTAGCCGAGTTTTCTCTAGATCTTTGATCTTATTCGAGTCTGTCATTCTATATTTAGCTAAACTCCTCTATTCCGCTGTTCTAACTGACCCCAACCGACTAGTCGGACCTATGTACTTCACATTGCAATCATTACATAGGATTTGATAGATTAAATTATTTTGCTGAATTCGTTCTATCGGATCCTTAGGCCAGCCGACACACCTTATCTCTGAGTGAGTTTGTAGGTTTAAATACCACCCTAATCACAGCTATCCAGAGGCTCCTACATTCAGTTTCTGATATTCCTTCCTCATCGGGTAACACAATGTAGACTGTGAACTCCTCTCTACTCATCTTACTCTTATCATTTCTCTTCTTATGTGTTCCTGCAAATTTCTCAATAAACTGAGGAGGATAATTATTAATTATTAGTGCTTCCTTCATGTGCTTCACTTCCTTGCTTAGGTCCTTGCACTGACTAGTCAGTCTTCCAGATCCATCATTTAGACACTTCATTATACTTGCTTCAACTGACATTGGATGAGATGAAGTGAAGTTTAGGTAGCTGTTGGAATATATCACGTTTCTGTAGATGGTAGTATACAAACCATCGTCTATCCTTCATTTTATCCTACAATCCTACATATATAATTCTAGAACAAGATATTCAGCGAACAGACTCTTTTCAACGAATTCATTTTCAAGCTGTACAATCCTACATATATGATATTTGAAAAAATTATATCCTGTGAGGAAAACTAAACACTATATGGTGATGACAATAATAATAGAGCGGATGATGACATATATAATTCACCTTGCTCATTCTCTACCTCATAAGTGAATTCGATTGCATTATGCCTACTACTGACTTCATATGTGTGAGGAGGTTTTCGATATGTTCCGATTTCAACACAGTGAATGTATCATCCACATATATCCACCAGATCTCAGATGCAGGAGCAAACACTTGTAAAGCCATGTTTTCCCAACTATCCAACAGTATGTCTGCTCCGATTGAAGATGTTGGCGATCCCATCGCTACTCCTTATGTTTGTCTGTATATTGTGTCCTGAAAGTTGAAGCCTATGGAGGTGAGGCACAACTGTACGCCTAATATGATCTCATCAACCGATATCTTAGTTCTGTGAGTAAGTTCTGAGTCAATATGCAGTTGACTTCTGACTGCCTCCAGTCCCATATTGATTCGTATTTTAGTATAAAGACTTGTCACATCAAAACTAACCATCTTTCATCCTTCTCTAAATGCAGGTCATTAAGCCTTAGTTTCAACTTGTAAGAGTTTACTAGTCTGGAATTTGAATGCTTTCTAATCCAACATAATATCGATGCTAAGTACTTTGCTGGTTCATATATTCAGGTATTTCTGAAGTCAACTGTGGATCTAATGGGATGACTTGGTTTATCAACCTTAATAGTGTCATAAATTCTGTCGGGTTTATCAGTTTTAGGCATTAAATTAGACCATTTAGACTCACCTAGAGATGGTTTTAGTCAGTGTTTCAGATCGGTTGTAGATTTCCTAATTTTATTCATGATCTCTTCATGTGGTCGTGTTTGGATATGTTCGTCAATTTTGTTGAAGTAATCCAAGTTGTCCATCAGTACAGTTGAATTGCCTGAATCAGACTTAACAATTACCATGTTATTGTCATTTCATAGATTATTCAGAGATGAGTTTTCAAGTTTAGTCAAGTTTCGTTGTCTCTTCTTTTATCTTTTTAGTGTTAAGGCATATTGTGGTGTAAGCTGTTCAGCATTTGTTGCATCCATGGAGTTTAACGTCACTTCTATGAAAGTTATGGCATCGGGTTTTAGATGACCTATCGTCGCATATCGTGTCAATCGGTACGAAGCTCAATACTTTCTCATCTGATTGACACTGGTCACCGAATTAATATTTGTAAAGCCTTTAAAGTTATTTGTCATGTTCCTTTTAATCTAACCCATGCTCTAAAGGAATCCACCTAAACAAGCCAAGTCTGTGTGTTAAGAAGAAATTCGTACAGCCTCTTTCTTTGTCTTGGCCAACTGTATAGCAATCTATTACAACAAGACTCTTCCTTTCATTCATCCCAAAAATGATTATAACTTATATTTTATTATGTCCATCATTGTCATAAGGCATTATTATTGCAGTTTTGGCCACCATGTTCTCTCGTTGCTGTCTCTAATTATCGTCAACAATTTACCACTTAACGTAACAATTCATTTTCTCTTTATTTTCCCGTTAGTGATTATTATAAAAAATATCATTTGTATAACAATCTGTTTGAAATTTCACAAAATGTTACTACTATAATTATGCTATCCTTTTTTTCTCTTTTCCCTAAAAAAGCTTGATGGAGACTTCCGTGCGAAACTTCAAAATAATTTGATTTCAGACTTGCTGTGATTTACACAAATACAATCTATATCTTATGTTAGTCTATGCATTAGTTAATTGTCTCACCTGGTAATTTACCACCCTTCTAATAATAATAATTTGTACTGGGTGATAATTGAAGTTGAGATGAAAATCTGGACCGCTACCGAACTCGAACCAGCGTCATCAAACAACTCTCATCACTAGATTCGTATGTAATTTTAGGTTTTAAAAATGCTGTATATTAGTGTACAGCCATTGATAAGGAAATAATTGTATGTAGACATTTCTTCGCTCACACTGTTTATTTTTACTGAATCTTTGTTCATCTAATCAACCCCCAACACATGTAATAGAAATGACGCAACACGTATACCAACGATACGGGAAATTTTACCATCAATAAAAACAAAGAATAAGAGGTGACAGGACCATAAAAATCAGATGTCGAAAGTAGTGTGATTACATTGATATGACTATGACCAATGATATATGCTCGAAACGTCATCAGGTAAATAATACTATTTCAGAGTTTTAAAAATTCCCATCATGTAAATTAGAACAAGACATATAAGCGAACAATATTGTTTTCAATCAGCTCCTCTTCAGGCTTTACTCTAATACAAATAGCTTTATATATATATATATATATATATATATATATATATATATATATATATAATTAAACCAATCATGTAAATTTGTCGGTTGATGTGATAAATATTTCATATAACGATGGAGATAATAATACAAATAATAATGAAATTTTGAGGGGGTTGTGGAGATTTGGAAATATTTCAAGTTGTTATTCATCGAAGACTGACATCAGTTGGAGGAACAAAGGAAACCTGGGAGCACTGGACAGCTGTTTCGTCCTAGTATGGGACTCCTCAGCAGTGCGCACCCACGACCCCACCAGCAGGGATCGAACCCGCGACCTTCAGGTTCCGCGACCAGCGCGTTACGATTGAGCCACTGGGTCAGAATCCAATGCTCCATATTTCCAACTTCTGTTAGCTCACGATATAGCGCAAACCGCCACCCAATGTCATCGTTGAGTATTTGTCCTCACGGCCATCAGGCTTTGACTCCACCGGTCACGACTTGTCATTGGAACTGTCCAGTGCTCCCAGGTTTCCTTTGTTCCTCCAACTGATGTCAGTCTTCGATGAATAACAACTTGAAATATTTCCAAATCTCCACAACCCCCTCAAAATTTAATTGAACTAGTGCTCGTTGGTGACTAGCTTCGAGAAGTATTCCCGAAGTTCCAATGACAAGTCGTGACCGGTGGAGTCAAAGCCTGATGGCCGTGAGGACAAATACTCAACGATGACATTGGGTGGCGGTTTGCGCTATATCGTGAGCTAACAGAAGTTGGAAATATGGAGCATTGGATTCTGACCCAGTGGCTCAATCGTAACGCGCTGGTCGCGGAACCTGAAGGTCGCGGGTTCGATCCCTGCTGGTGGGGTCGTGGGTGCGCACTGCTGAGGAGTCCCATACTAGGACGAAACAGCTGTCCAGTGCTCCCAGGTTTCCTTTGTTCCTCCAACTGATGTCAGTCTTCGATGAATAACAACTTGAAATAATGAAATTAATAAAAGTGATGACGTTGACTAAGTCACTTGCAGTGTAGATGATAATGATGATAAGAACCAAGATAGCAGCATGAAGATGTAGACACTCCGATAATCAAAATGGGTCAAAAGCTTGTAAAAATAAAAGTTACGTAATACTGAAGGGTAAGGTAAGTGGATAAACAAAGCCTACACAAATACAGTAGGTATACGAAAGAGGTGAAGAATAAGAAAAGGAGTAGGAAAAAATAATAATAATGAAAATAAGTCAAATGAACAAATCTAATAGGAAAAAACATTCTACCACGGTGACCAAGTTGTACACTTATATTAATGAAATAGGTATGGAATGAAAAATGGCTTAGAGTGATTAGACCAGAACGTGTCAATAGTCTATGAGTTTTCCAACCATTAGTCTGAGTCATGTAGGCAAGTGTGAACTGATGACTGGGGTCCTGAAGACAGCACAAACCAATGGTTGAAGACCCTTAGTGATATGACTGATAACCAGTCACAATAACATAAATATATTTTAAGTTGCTATTCATCGTAGACTGATATCAGTTGGAGGAACAAAGGAAACCTGGGAGCACTGGACAGTCATTTCGTCCTAGTATGGTACTCCTCAGCAGTGTGCACCCACGACCCCACCAGGGATCACCCTTTGACGTCTGCAGTTTGAGGATTCTGAGTACCTTTTACCTCCTGATTCCACTAACTCCTATACACTTTTGCTGATTATGTTATCACTTTTCTACCTCACATTTTCTTTTTAGACTATTGTGAAGTCTTGAAAACTTAACTATTGTACTTTTATGCAGGATTCTATATTGGTTTTGTCTTATCACTTTAGATGTAACTAAGGCATTTAGCTCTCATAAGCAAAATGCTTTTGGTAAGGTATTTACGCCTACATGCATAAACTCAAAGTTCAACGAATGAAATTATTTTAAATACTTTAACAAGGTAGTGGAAACAAGAGCAGCAATTGAAAGCTCAACTGCAAAATGGATAGCCCTGATGAGTTGTACAATATCTTAGAGATTTGTTTTATTGTGTTAAATGTTAGTTCCATAGACTTTGTCTAATTAAATTAACCAGTAACCATGTTAAATTAATTTCATTTATATTAAGAATGTGAGAAAAATTTGGTTAAAAAGTAATTTGATTACCAAATAAACACGAATCATTGTACAAATGATTTTAGATCACGCAAACAAGTTCATTCATAATTAGTTTAACCTTGTATGAGAAATAGTCTTGAAAGGCCTAGTTTAATAATATGAAAATATTCACTTTTTTTCCTTTCTTCTCTTTGAAGAAGAGGAAAAACTAGGTTCCATAGTCAGCTGATGTTTAATATGTTACATCTTCCCATTCATTTTAGATCCTGGAATATGGATATGATTCTAGATTCATAAAAATGTTCATTTTCGTTAATCCGAAGGTGTATTTTGGTTTCAAGCCTTTGTTTCTGTGGTTACAACTCAAGGAAAACGTTGAAAGTCACATTATATCACAACGCCTAGCTAGAGTAGTCAATAAGATGTTTCATGCAGGTCGGTTTTACATATCACTCAATACTCGCCCAATGTTCAGTTCGAGACTAAAGGATAGCCTACCTATTCTTAGCTCCTCATCTTGCATAAATCAATTTAGCAGTTCTTGTGGAATTAGTCACACAGGGTGTACGATACGAGAGCACTTACCAGCTTGTTACGGAAAGGGCGAACTGAAAGTGATGAAACGTTCAGTCCTTGAGCATCTAGTCGACATAGGGAATCACATAGATAAAGCTTTCAGTGTCATTCATTTTTTTTCCAAAAACGACACCACATGTAGCTTGTCAACACCTGCTCAACATGGATGAGGGTGTTGCAATAAGACTAATCAAGCTTGAACTCTGCATTCATAAAGAATATGTCCAAGCGTTACTTCTTTCTTGGCCTTCAGCAAACTAAAGGCGACTCTTGCCATCTTTTTATTCATCATGATATCATTCATCTGTATATGTATCATCCCAATGTTGACTAATACAAAAAAGACAAATCGATTTCCTTACAATCTCTGGATGTCACTCCATCTTGAGAATGTACCTACTCCTAACATGGCTTGTTTTTTTGCTGTACAAATGCCTTTTATAATTTTAGAACCTGAAGAGAATTTATTGAAAAGAATATTCTTCGTTCAGATTGCTTTTTAGGAAAATATTGTCCCAATCTATCTTCACTAAATGTTTGTCTGCTAAGTTCACCACCTCACTAAAAGTTGTTTCTGTCCAAATTTTAAGGTTGTTTTAGCTAAGAAATGACGGAGGCAGCTACAAGTAGTAGCATCTGTCAAAGACATGAACTCTTTTCATATTCACTTACTTTTATCATAGAGATACTTCTGAGAGTAACACTTTCCTTTACCTTTTTTTGTAGAGAATCATTTTTTTCGACATAAGTTTTCTTAACCAACTTAGAGTGGTAAACATATTGACAACACTCAAACTATTGATCTTAAAAAAATATTTGCATACACTTCCTACAGTTACTTCAGAACTAATCGATCTCTGTTCCTAATTTGATCATAGGAATGAACCATTTGAAAGCGTTGAAAACTTCACTTTTAATTCGATATCAAATAAGACTCAATGGGTTGTCGTTTGTGAGAGTTTCAACATTGGTGGAAAATTCTAAATTTGATTTTTTTAACTCCCTACTTTGACTAACCAGGTACTTGAATGTCAGGTGAAATTGGAGTGTTCCACAAGTTAGTGCACTTTCACACGAGTACATGGCTATGAAATATGACCATAGTAATTGTGCTACATCGTGAACCAATCAGAGTCGAAGACGAAGAATTATTATGATTAATTTGAGTGACTGAATTTTTTTTCATTGGAGGTGGTTATCCTGAAATACATCCTGTATGGGCTTGTAAGGTCTACAATAACTAAAGAATTATAACAGTTTGTTCTTTTCATGAATTTATATAAAGCATTCAGAAGATTAATACTGTGAGATGATATTATCTCATAACAACTAACATGGTTTACCATAAGAAGTGCTCATTAGTAACTTGCTTTGAGCTGAGATTCCCTAAGTTTTAATAAAGAGTCGTGAACCGTGGGGCCAACCAAGAAGAATATGAGGAAAGTTACTCAACGACGCTGAATGTAGGTAGCACTATACCGTGAAGTGACAGAAGCAGGAAATATGGATCATTGTATTACGACGGAGTGCCTCAATGGTAACGTGCTGGTCACGAAACCTGAGGGTCATGGATTCGATCCCTGGCGGGGTTATGGGTATGCACTGCTGTGGAGTCCTATGCTAGAATGGTTCAGGTTCTCAATCTGAAATCAATAAGTTACTTTTTAGTATTTACAGTTAAATACCCATTGTCGATTAAAGGTGAGAAGAAGATCAGGGCCATGGCAGGATTTGAATTATTGACTTCTGGGTTACCTATTCTGTGCTCTACCATCTGAGATACGAGAGCTATGCAACCATTACACCAGGTCAGGTAGTCGAGGGCAGAAAAATGGTAACATCCATTCTTGCCTGAATACATAATACTTAGTGTGTGATTAATCCGAGGTACTTCTATAGTCTTTAATATCTTTGGATTGAAGTTATTTGAAACAGTTGACAAACAGTCATTGATACTGATTTTGTGACAAGTCATCAATAAATTATTGGCTATGAAATGATACTGGATTTCAATTCAGGCTAAATATATTTGGTGTAATCATGTGGATCGACAGCTATTGAGGAAGCAGTTCTTTACTGGGTTTTTAGCATTTCTCTAACTGGAATCAATAAGTAATCAGGTACAAATGAATTATGGTTTTGAGTAATATAAGTAGATTAGAACCTACTCACTTCGATCTAAAGATGTTGTCAGCTAATGTTTTATTTATTATTTATTATTATGAGTCCCTTGGGTTCCTAGTGGAACATAGGGCTTCAGTAGCACGCCTCCAGTGACCTCTGTTCTCTGAGATCTTTTGAACCTGGTCCCACGACAGCCCACAAGCTCTCATTTCCTGCTCGCACGACCTCCTCCATGTCACCCTCGGACGTCCAACTCGTCGCTTCCCATGGGGATTCCACTCGAGGGCCTGACGCGTGATGTCCTCAGTCGGCCTTCTCAGTGCATGGCCAATCCATCTCCACTTCTTCCTGCATATTTGTTGCGTGATAGGTTCTTGGTTGGTTCGTTCCCAGAGTTCCTTGTTGCTTATTTTTTCTGGCCATCTGATCTTCAGCAGCGAGCGTAAGCAGTTGTTGATGAATGTCTGTAGTTTATTGGAAATACCTTTCGTGACGCGCCAAGTCTCTGAGCCATACAAGAGCACTGACTTGACGTTGGTGTTGAAAATCCGTATCTTGTTCCGCATGCTGAGTGCAGAAGATCTCCACACTGGTTTCAGGCTAATGAACGCCTGTCTTGCTTTTCCGATTCTGACTTTGACGTCCTCGTCCGTCCCGCCTGTAGTTGAAACAGTGCTTCCTAGATAAGTGAAGGAGGTTACTTCCTTCAAGTTTCTCCCGTTGACGGTGATTGGAGTTTGTTGTTGTTGTTGATGGTGGTGGTGCGGTATCTTCATCACTTCTGTCTTCTCTATATTCACCTGAAGTCCCGTCTTAGCTGCCTCTTCTATCAACTTGTTAGTTTTTGCCTGCAGATCTTCAAGTTTATGTGACATTAGGCATAAGTCATCGGCGAAATCCAAGTCTTCTAGGTTCTTTTCCGTCGTCCAGTGTATCCCCCTCTTCTCGCTGCCTACTGTTTGCTGCATGATCCAGTCCACCACAATCAGGAATATCATGGGGGATAGTAGGCAACCTTGTTTCACTCCTGTCTTCACTTCAAAGGCATCACTGAGCTTCCCATTGTGGATTACTTGGCATGTGGCATCTTCATATAGTTGTTGAATGAGGCGGATAAAGGTTTGCGGTACTCCGTAGTATTGAAGCAGTTTCCAAATTACTTCTCGGTCGACGCTGTCAAAGGCCTTCTCAAAGTCGATGAAGTTGAGGTGAAGAGAGCTGATTGCCATTCTATGCTCTGTTCTATGATGATACGAAGCGTTGCAATTTGGTCTGCACATGATTTGTACTTCCTGAAGCCTGCCTGTTCCGGTCGCAGTTTTGAATCCAGTGCATCCCTTAGCCTCTCCAGGATGATGCGGCTTAATATTTTACTTGGGGTGGACAGGAGAGTGATTCCGCGCCAGTTCTTGCAAGCACTGAGGTCTCCCTTCTTCGGCAGTTTGACAAGGTAACCCTTCTTCCAATCGTCAGGTACCTTCTCTTCCTTCCACACCTTCTGCAATAGTGGTGTGAGCATGGCCGCTGTTGTCTCTGCATCTGTTTTCAGTGCTTCTGGCGGTATTCCATCTGGTCCTGCTGCTTTCCCGCATTTCAGTAGCTTTATGGCGTTCAGGACTTCCATTTTCGTTGGGGGATTAATGTTCACTTGTAGTTCAGCGGCTGCAGGTGGTATTTCTGGACGAAGTGCAGGTGGTGGTCGATTCAAGAGCTTCTTGAAGTGGTCGGCCCATCGTTTCCTCTGTTTCTCTTCTTTGGTAATTAAATTTCCTTCTTCATCTTTTATTGGTTTCATCTGTGTTGGTCTCTTCCCTGATAGCAACCTGGTTATTTGATACAATGTCGTCAGGTCTCTCTTACCTGCAGCCTGTTCTGCTTCACTTGCCAGTGTGTCGTAGAAGTGTCTTTTGTCTTTGCGTGCACTCTTCTTCACTTCTTTGTCCAGTGTTTTATACATTGTGCTCAGTTCCTCTTGTCGTTGAGCATCCTTGCACTGGTTTATCTTCTGCTTCACCATCCTCCTCTCCTCTATCAGCTTCCAGGTATCCGTCGAGATCCATTCCTTGTCTTCCTTCTTCCTTCCTAATACGGTTGTGCAGGTTTCTTTCCACATAGCTTTCAAAGACTTCCAGTGTTCTTCCACACAGGTTTCTTCAGGGATGTTGCTCAACGCGTCTCCCATTTTGTCTTGATGGCTGCCTTGAAGATCTCCTTTGTAGTTTCATCCTTCAGTTTCCGAGTGTTGTACTTGAATTGAGGTCTATCACCAGCTTCCTTGAAGGCTTTTAACTTGATTTGGAAGGTTCCTTGCACTAGATAGTGGTGTGAGTGGTGTGAACCTACATCTGCTCCTCTTCTTGACCTTGTGTTAAGTAGACTGCGTCTCCATTTTCTTGAGATTGAGATAAAGTCGATTTGATTTTTAGTGTGTCCATCTGGTGAAGTCCATGTCGCTTTGTGGATATCCTTGTGCCTGAACACACTGCCTCCAATCACCAAATCGTTGAATGCACAGAATTCTGCAAACAATTCTCCATTCTCATTCATTTCACCTAGCGCCTCTCGACCCATGGTTAGTTCTCTTCCCGTGTTGTCCCCTCCCAGTTTGGCATTCATGTCGCCCATTAGAATTTTGATATCGCCAACTGACGTCTTGTCCAGTGTTGATTGAAGTTGTCTGTAGAATTCCTCCTTTTTCTCTTGCTCTGCATTATTTGTAGGTGCATAACATTGTATGATTGTGACCTTTCTTCCTTTTGAGTTGAATCTTGCTGTCATGATCCTGGAGGAGATTGGTTCCCACTGCATGAGAGCCTTCGATGCTCTTGAGGACATCATGATAGCCACTCCCTCAGTGTGCTCGTGGTTGGCGTCTGGGTGACAATATCGGAGTAGATTATTGATTCTCCAGTTGACAGTTTGGAGAGTCCACTCCCATTCCATCTGCTTTCGCAAATCCCAAGCACTTCGATGTTATACCTTCTCATCTCCCTTGCAATCTGGGCTGCCTTACTGGGTTCAAACATGGTGCGGACATTCCATGTCCCCACGTTTACTTTCGCTTTCATCGAGGGAGAGAAGACACATCGGCCTAGGCAATTGGCTTCCCGAAGGCTTTCACCAACTGGCGTCATTTCGCCTCTCCGATTCCAGCGGGGAATAAGTTTGTTTTCATTTTTTATATTTTGTTTGTGCTTTGAAGTTTGTTTAGCGGTTAGATTTGTTTTACGGGGTAGGGTTGCTAGCCCTATGCCCAACCTTCCCTCTTTACCCGGGCTTAGGACCGGCTAGTAACTGGTAAACTGGTTAACCAGGCGAGGTTCAGCTAATGTTTACATCATTCTAATTTGATTAGCGAAATTTGCAAATAAGTATACATGGTTTTCAATTAGTCATGTTATCCAGTAGCATATTTCTTAAGCTGATAAAACTTGTGTACCAGAAATCACATTTTCCACTCTTAACTGTTCAGTTGCCGGTGAAAAAAATTCTGTTGACATCATATCAAATCTTTACACTAGAAAAATATATAAATTTGCGATTGTACCGATTTGAAAATGAAATCGCCGATTAGAGACTCTTCACTGAAATATACTTGTTATTCTTTCATATCCTGATGGGTATATTTCACACATTGAAATCTAACAAGGACCCTACGATAGTGAAGGAATTCAATGGGTCTCTACGCCAATCTGTCAAGCTTGCTGAAATTAATGCGAACATAAGTTTTGTTAACGACTGTATAAAAAAAACTGTGCGTATGCGGAATAGTTTTGAAATGCTTTACGTAGAAACCATATCTATCCAAATGCTAAGTCTCTCAAACGTTACTCAATGAACCATACTGACTCCATCATCTCACGCATCGCAGAGTTAGAACGAAACATCTTACAACGATCCTTTTCGGTGCTCATATTGTCGCCAAACGAACACAAATTATTCACCACAATTACCAAAAAGAGAACACAATCAGTACAGTCTCAAATCTGTCGAAATCCAGCGTAAAATTCCCAATGATCCCAAAAGATTTGTATTCACTCATTTTTTAATATCACTATCCAAGTTATAGTTAAAGGTCTTATCGTTAGGGCTGGAATTTTGTAATGTTAACCAAAATATCAACAAACTTCCTACATATGTATAATTTGAAAACTTAATTAACCAAACTAGCTATCTCCCGACTTCCGATTAAGAGTTTCAATGCTTCAAATCGACTATTACAGACTGCTGCTATCAATACCTCAGCACAAAATCAAAGGGCCTCAACTTTTCAGTAAAAAAGCACAGAGAACAACTGAAACAATTGGGATGATAATAACAGTTCTGGGTAAGGGTGTGTATGTGTGTGGTAACATTAGACAGAAGTTTCTATATTGACGAAATGATGACTCTACTCTCGGACGAAAACAAATTATACGAACCTGCTAACGAGAAAAATAAGACGGAAATGACTGAACAACAACTTACCGGTGTTTTGAAAAGCGTTAAAAAAATGGTCACTTAATAACCAATGATCTATACGAACTCATCAAACCAACAGGCTCCACAATTCCACGACTTTACGTATTACCAAGAATTCATAAGGCTGGTCTACCGTTTCGTCCCATTCATGACATGTCTAAATCTCCTTAGCATCCAATCGTGAAATGGCTAGCCAAAATCCTGGAGCATGTAAGAAGATGAATCACCATCCATTCTCTAAATGATACTTTTGAATCTGTTGATTTCATAAGAGACGATGTATGATATCACTCGATATTGAATCACTTTCCACCAATGTTCCACTTATCAAAACTATTTCATTCTTATGCAGATACGTAGAAGATAACAACATAAATTTTGGAATACCGAACCCCCGCCCTAAGAAATTGTTATTTAGATGCACATTCAACGTTCAGTTCACATTTAAAGACGTGATTTATAGACAAAAAGATGGAATCGTCATGGGGTCCCTACTAGGTCAATTGCTAGCAGAGTGCTTTATGAACAGTTTGGAAAACAGAACCTTGGAATCAACGATTGAAGGTTTTCAGCTGCACAAAAGGTACATAGAAGATGAAGCCATTTCTAGGTGAGTCAAAGTGGTTTAATTTAATGCCGAAAACTAATAATCCCAGTAGAATGTATGGTACTATTAAGATTCATAAGCCAGGTTATCCCATCAGGCCTACAGTCGACTTTAGAAACACTCCGACTTACGAGTTGTCTAAATATTTAGCAATGGTGTTAGGTCCAACAAGAAACCACTCAAAGTCTCCACTTACCAACTCTTATGACTTAAAACATAGGTCAGACGACATACACTTAGATGACAGTGAAAAAATGGTTAGTTTTGACATAACTAGCCTTTACACAAACATACCGATTGACATGGCTCTGGAGGCAGTTCAAAATGGACTTAAAGATGACAAAGAACTTACGCAGCGAAATAACCTGCTGATTGAGGAAATCATACTAGGAGTACGATTATGCCAAACATCTACAGTTTTTAAGTTACAAAATAAAATATATAAACAAACTGAAGGTGTTGCCATGGCATTACTAATATCCCCTATCGTCACAGATATATTGATGGATAGCTGGGAACAAGTAGCCCTTCAAACATTTAATCCTACTCCAAAGATATGGTTTCGATATGCAGATGATACGTTTACAGTACTGAAATTGGAACACATCAATAGGTTCTTGGCACGTATAAATTCAGTATTAAATGCAATCCAATTTACCTGTGACTTAGAAAGTGAAGAAGGTGAGCTAGCAATGTTGGATTGCAAGATTAAACGAAAACAAGAAGGAAATCTAGAGACTAGGGTCTATAGGAAACTTTCCCATCCGAACCGCTACTTAGACTTCGAATCCTCCCACCCCATTTCAGTCAAAGTAGGCCTAGTTAAATGCTTAGGTGATAGAGGGGAAAAGCTGACTAGTAGATCAGAAAATCTACGACAAGAAATTAGACACATCAAGAACACTTTGTGTCTCAATAATTGCCCACTAAAACTTATAAATAAATTCATAAGAAATCGAAAGAAAAATATTACCAGTGGTAGTAGTAGTAGTAGTAGTAGTAGTAGTAGTAGTAGTAGTAGTAGTAGTAGTAGTAGTAGTAGTAGTAGTAGTAGTAGTAGTAGTAGTAGTAGTAGTAGTAGTAGTAGTAGTAATACAGATGTCATTAATAATAATCCCACTACTGGTGGTAATAATGGCGACAAGGTTAAGAGACAATTCAAAGCCTCTGCTGTGTTACCATACAAGAAAAGCACCTTAGAAGCACTACGAAGAATTCTCAATAAGGCTGACTGGCTGGCATTAAAGTGGCATTCAAACCAACAAACTCACTCAGAAACAACCTTTGTAGGTTAAAAGATCCTATCGATGCAATTAACCAAAATAATCTGGTTTACCAAACCCCTTCCATTGCAATGATTGCGAGGTCAAGTACATAAGTTGGTTGATCAAAGTAGTCGACTAGGGTCGATTACAATAACAGAGCACAAAAACTTAACTAAATCAAGATTTGTAGATCCTTCCTAATAAGATAAGAAATCTAGAGAAAAACTCAGCTATAGCTCTGCATGCGATGACACACAATCAGACAGTAGGATGGGATATGGCGACAGTGTTGGAAACTAAGTTGTTTGGTTGGAGTGAGAGATTGATAACGGAATCTTTGTTTATCGAATCAGCACCAAACACATGCAATCGAAATGATTTTGCACCTGTCCCAGATATATGGAAAATTCTACTATCCTTGTCATTACAGAGAAGGGAGAGAAAACTAGGAATATATAAAGACTATCTCGATGTTGTGGAGTTCCCTGATATGAAAATGGACAATGAATTGTGTCCGAAACGTTATCCAGTAAATGTTACTGTTTCACTGTGTGATATTTCTAATAAACAGACCAAAATGAAATTACACTCGATCATAGTGCCCAAGTTTTACACTTATATACATAGAAGATACTTTTATTATCTGTGATCATCAATATGAATTGACTCACGTTCCACAAATATTGAATAACTGCAATTCAGCAATTAGATTCACCCTTAAGGTCCAAAATCGATCTTAAATTCACTTTCTTGATAATAACAGTTAATGGAATGTCAAGTAGACTGATTCACAGAAAAAAAAATGGAGTCGTCAATTGATGAACTGTAATAGCTGGGTCCCTGTGAGTATAAGCGAAATCTGATTACATCTCTACCCACTCGCATTAGACAAGTCTATAGTCCCAACGTGTAAGAAAAAGGGATTTCTGTTCTAAAGAAAATCCTGACAGAAAAAGGGGTTCCTACCACGCCGCATAGACAAACACAACATGCTTATGCATCGCAAAGAGAACCTTACCAACATGCCAAAAAAGAAACTATACATAAATGTAAACTTCAAAGGTAATTCTGCCGCTGACACTCTAGAAAAGGGGATATCAAAGTCCCTGAGGAGAACAATCTTTGTATCAACGTCAAGACTAGTATTCCTTTATCGCAAAATGATTTCCAAAAACTCAAAGGAGAACATTTCACATCTGACCGCCTCTATGTGCAAATGTCGATTTTGAAACAGTAGACAATATTTGTAGCTCAGATGGATGGTCTTAGTTGCATTGTGTACTGAGAACTAGGTTGGTTAATCGTGGAGCTTTCATCGTCTTTCTGGATGACATCATCAGCTACACCAATTTTACTATGAAGTGAGCTACCAATATCTATCCATGAGTCATTCAGTTACTTGCCTTGACAAACTCATCTGTGATTGGTTGTCTCCTCCGATTGTTGTGACATTGACTAACTGCATCGATTTTCCTGTTGCCTGTTCCTCTGCTTCACCTCTGACCTCTCTGTCATTCATCATTTCTCTCTTCGGTGGATAGATCGGGTCTATGTCTATACATCTATTGATCGCTGACTGATTGACTGACTAAATGATTGACTGACTGACTGGATGACCTGAATGTCAAGCTTCTACGAATTCTCTCATATTCTTTGTGTATCCTCTCTTCATCCAACATTTATACATTGTCCACATTCAATTCATGTCCACAGTTGTTATCCACATGCATTGAGTGATGAGTGATGAAATGTTGTCACATTGAGAATAGCCGATTGGTGTTCATGTAGACGAAGGTGAAGTGGGTGACCACATTGTCCAATGTGGTGTTGACTACAGTTATTGCAGTTGATTTTGTAAATGATTTTCGAATATCATATCAGTTCACAGAACCAAATCAATTCAAATCATCTGACTTGCATGAACCAATGTATCTGAAATGGGATGATTAATTTGCAAATAATTTACAAACTACACTGCTCATGTTGATATTTGTCAGAGTTGAGTAGTTTTTCAAATGTCTAACTGTGGTGTCAGTAGAGTTTGCAATGGACATTGACGACATTGACACCACAGTTGGCTAGTTCAATAAAAAGAATGCTCAATTGTGAGAAGTGTCAATGTGTAAGGTGAAATTTGTAAATTATTTACAAGTTGATTATCTTATTCTAAATAATGACTTCACGGAAATGTATAAAGCAGATAAGATAATGAGATAGGTTTGTGTTTGATAACTGGTTGGATGAGTTTATTATTTCCATGATGATGATACAATGAGCAATTATTTTGTACAGTGAAGTTGTACAAGGCGTCAATCACAGCCGAAATATCTTAGGGTAATGTGTCTGGATGAAACATTCAGTGACATGGGTTAGAATTTCTTTAGGGATACTAGTTCTTAGAGACTGCAAATAGGTTTAAAGATAACTGATAATCAAGTCGATGAGTTCTATTAGACTTGAACATCTAAGTTTTGTGCGTTCTGAAAGTTTTGTGTTTGCATTGAGCACACAGTGTCCTTGGCCAATCGAAGTTCGTTGTATGTGTTTAGTGCTGTGACTTTGAAGGATGCCATTAATTCGTCGCTTTCTACGTTTGTGGTTTTGATGTTCTCTTAGAAGTGTTTAAGCCTGATGAAACTCATCGACCTTTGCCTGACAACATACTTCCAATTCAATGGCAAGATATACAAACTGATGAAAGCAACTCCAATGAGATCACCAATATCCGGATTAATTGCAGAAGCACTGATGCACAGACTAGAAGCCATCATCCTACCTGTCATCAAACCAAAATTCTCGATTCCCTATGTGGACGACACTTTTGTCATCAATAAAAAAGATGACATAGAAAACACTCACAGTTTGATCAACAACGTTTTCAGTGACATCAAATTCATAATGAAGAGGAAGTCAAACTACCAACTACCATTTCGCTTTCAATGATCACCTAGCATAAATACTTAAGGATTGAACTACTTGAAACATTGGATGTTAGAAGTCACGTGGCAGGAAATCCTGTCTGAAAAAGACTTTCTGCTTGTTGGTAGTCATCAGTGAGGCGTATCAGCAATCATGAGAAGGCTGGTGTTCCTTCATCGATTTAAACTTGCATTATTAAATGCTGAAGAAGTAGACCTAACCACTTCAGTATTCGGATCACGACTTATTCCATGTAGGACTGGATGAAGAAACCGCGTTAATCACCAGTGGAAACTGTGGTAGCTGTGTAGTCCTCGTGTTTGCAATTATACCTTGACAATTAGTGTAAACAGGCGCAAACAGAAAAGGCATCCTTTCATTCGACCCTCACCATCTAACCACAGAAAAAAGTGCACTACGAAGTTGCATTATTAAGCTTAGTGGATATATTGAGAATTTGACTGATAGACTTTCATCAACACTGAGGATAAGTTCGTATAGATGTAACACATAGACTCATCATGATGGAACTTATCTACATGGAGGTAACCAGTGGGAAGCCTTGTCTTATCTACGTTTACTGCTTGTCGACACATATCAGCAAGGCGTATCTGCAACGCCGACTCAACTGATGTCACCTATGAAATCTGAACCCATGCAAATCAGTGTTGTGGTCAGCAAATTTACCACAGATCTAGTTGGTTAGCGAATAATCTCCTGTAGAACTGAATTAGGCACATTGATTGGTCTCTGAAGAGCAACCAACTTCATCCTGTCTAGTCCTCAATACTGACCGAAGTGAATCGAACATTCTTGCAGTGTGGTCACCAAACTAGGAATCTTACCATCACAGTGGTGGACCCTGAGAAAAGTCAGTCGTGACCCTAATGGCTCTGTGGTGACATTGTTGACTGCAACACTACTTAATGGGGTTCGAATATCAAAAGAGTCATCATTTCCCTCAAAATTGAAAACACATCATATCGATTAGTTGCAATAATAACGAAACATAGGTCAAGCTGAGCTGCTGTGAAACGCTCTTTAACAACTAAAATCCATCACACTGCACTGTGATAGAGAGCCTACCAGCTTGCTGGTTACACTCTAACAAGATCAATGGAATCAGATCAACACTCAAGACTTGATAACAAACATGAAATCAGCTGTCCCACACTGACCAGTCAATACGCACATACTCAGTTCTCGGTCTTCTCAATCAAAGAATAAATGAAGGTAAACTAGTGAGAGACACAGATATATTGAGGATCTATGCACAAATGAAATAACTCCTGATGCTGGCAGCAAACAGTGTACAACACATAAAATAAGCAAGTCATGACTGGCTGCATTACAGCCATACTCAAGGAAACTGAAAGAAGATGCTTTGTACAATCTTGCCGAATAATGGATACTCTCATATTTGCAAAGACAAATGCCAAGTCAACCGAATGGTTACAATTACACAGTTGGTGAGGATAAGTTGAATGATGGCACTATCATGCCGGAACTGCGTTTTAGAATTCACTGGCCAATTAGAAAGCAACAATATGGAATAGATCCCACTAGAACATACCTAGAGAAGTCACTGGAAAGAATGTTATACAAAATGAAATATCTCATATTGCTGAAGGAGTATATCAAGTCAACGGTATGGAATGTGAAGATCAGTTCATTAGACAATTAACGACAATGGACTATGTTAGGCGAAATTCCTTATATGTGATCACTGGATATTGAAGCTTTTGAGTAATCATATCTTGATGTCGTATTTCATGTCTCAATTTTATGTCTTTTTTCAATCACAGGATGAAGCTCTCCTAAAATATACATATTTCAAGATAAAGTCAATGAAGCAGTACTCTGAGTGTTGTTGAATGTGAGTATACAGTGGAATTCAGTGGAGATAATCTAAGCCTCCAGATCAAGCAAAGACTTTATCGACAATTTTAGACTAATTAATAATCAACATTTTAGGAAATAATCATACTTCACTTAGTCACCTGTGTTTGAACTATACTGGTAAGGTTTGAATTCTCATAAGTATTCCACATCTTTGTGTATTCGTGAATGAGTAGATTGAAAGCAATGCTATCTGAAACACAATTCTAATATTTAGTTATTAGATGAAAATTGAGTTTACAAGCCAAAGGAGTTACGGATCCGCTTGTTTACATATCATCCCTCAAAAGTGTATAGACAGTCTTTTGTGAGACATGAACTTATAGGACAATAAAGTTCACATTGTTCTATTGACATCATCATTAGTTGTCTGAATGTCTACGCGAATCAGATGTTCTGAAGAATGACATCAGATTCTACCAATGCAAATGAAATCAGGTAACAGTCCCATCGAAACAGCCAAATGTTCTTTGTTTTACTCACAGCATTTGAATACCATTGACTTGTATTTAGCCTGCTTAGTAACAACTACTTCTATACACATCTCATGGTGCACTTTTCAAATACACACAATTAAATAAAACCAGTTATCATCCTGTTTTTTCAAGATTTCACAATTTGCATTTCTCTACAGAGCGATAACTAGTTTTACACAACATAACAGTAAATATTTCACAGTTCTAAAGTGAAAAAGAATGAATACATTAGATGGAGTTCAGTGACCAAAATTGACGTTATAATAACTTATTTGATATAAAATGTTACTTTAAAGAGAATTATTTGTTGGTCAAAATTTCTAAATTGGTCTCAAATATTCTTTGTTATTTATTATTTATTTGCCCTTTGGGTTCCTTATGGAACATAGGTATTCAGTAGCACATTGCCATTCCACTCTAATCTCTACAATCTTTTCAACCTGGCTCCACGACAAACCACAAGCTCTCATTTCCTCCTTGCACCATCTCCTCCATATCACCCTCACCCCAGACACCCAACTCGTCGCCTCCCATCCCGGTTCCACTCGACACCCTGGCCTGGCGCCTGATATTCCCAATCGGCCTTCTCACTGTATGCCCAATCCAATCCAATCCATCTCCACTTCCTTCCAGTGCATACTTGTTGAGTGATAGCTTGTTGGTTGGTTCGTTGCCAGCCAGCCAGCCAGCCAGCCAGCCAGCCAGCCAGCCAGCCACAGTCAGTTCCTTGTCGCTCATTCTTATTTTACTGACAATCCATCTGATCTTCAGTCACGAGCCAACGTAGGTCGCAGTTGTTGATGAATGTGTGTAGTTTATTAGAAGTGCCTTTCTCAACGCACCAAGTCTCTCAACCATCACACACAAGCACTGACTCACTTCATTGAATTGGTGTTGAAAATCCGGATGTTGTTCACGCTTTATTGTGAGTGCAGAGGAGAAGATCTCCACACTAATTTCAGGCTAGTGAACGCCGGTCTTGCTTTTCCAATTCTGACTTCGACATCCTCGTATGTGCCTGTGCCGTCTGTATTTGAAACAGTGGAGCCTAGATAGGTGAAGGAGATTACTTCCTTTAGGTTTCTCGCATTGATGGTGATTGGAGTTTGTTGTTATTGGTGGTGGTGTTTGTTGGGTATCTTCATCACTTCTGTCTTCTCTACCTTCATTTGAAGTTCCGTCTTCGCTGCCTTACCCTGCCCTGCCTCTTCTGTCAACTTGTTAGTTTTTGCCTGTAGATCTCCAAGTTTGTGTGACATCAGACACAAGTCATCGTTGGCGAAATCCAAGTCTTCTAGGTTCTTTTCCCCAGTACAGTCCAGCCAGCAGCGTATCACCCTCTTCTCACAGCTCCTCACTGTCTCTTGCATCATCCAGTTCAGTCGATCACAATCAGGCATATCATGGGTGATAGCAGGCGGCAGCCTTGTTTTACTCCTGTCTTCACTTCTGCTTCAAAGGTATCACTGAGTATCCCATTGTGAATTACTTGGCTGGCATGTGGCATCTTCATATAGTTGTTGAATGAGGTTGATAAAGATTTGTTGTATTGCGTAGTGTTGAAGCAAGCAGCTGCCAAATTACTTGTCGGTCGACACTGTCGACGGCCTTCTCAAAGTTGATGAAGTTGAGGTGAGGTAGAGATATGACTGCCATTCCATGCTCTGTTCTATGATGACGTGAAGCGTTGCAATTCGGTCATTCTAGTAGTCTCCAATTCAGGTTGGTGAGATAAGTTAAGGTTTGTTTTTGCTAGAGTCATAACGTTGAAGAGAATACTGGAGACAGCTTTGGTTTGACAGACGGCTCTTAACAGAATGGTCTGCAAGCCAGGAAATGTCTAAATTACGGTAGGATCTGAACAGTTCTGGCGTCTATGATTTAAATCCTGTTGTGATTCAGAGATTCCTTCAGATTTACTGATTACCTAATATTGCTTCAAGCAGATAACTGAATCCTTCACAAGTACTATTGTAAACTAAGTGAATCTATGCAGTAGAGGAAGAATGAAATGATCCATGTACACTCCCCATGTTGCTCAGTCCTCAGTGGTTCGCTTTGTGTCATGCAGCATATGCTTCACAGTTGACCTGATAACTAGATTCAGAGTGGTGACATTGCGACGACAGCATACATCCTTATAATCACATATTATTACATAAATCAGTATGAGTGGTGTAGAACAGATGTCCTACGAAGTCATCCACTGTCAGCAACTCATCTATGACAGTGCAAAACGCATCGACGTTGTTTTGTAAATTCGCTTGTACTTAGTGAAACAAAATGCGCTGTGCATTTATGAAGGATCTGATGATGGTTTGATGTGTTCTTACACTTGATATGTTGTCTTTAACACTTCACCAACATCCTCACTGACATCCTGACCACTAACTTTATAGAGAAGTGAAGCATATTCTATTCATACACAAATGTTTATTTAGTGTTTTCGTCAACCTTGAGTGTTGTCCAGTCGTAAGTTAGGGAAGAGATTTCCATCACACCTAGACCTATTTAACCATACGTTTCATCCAATGTCGCTGGAAGTAAACATTGTTGAGGGTGGAGTTTTGCTATTTGTTACTGTCACACTCTGCTTTATTATCGATTTGTATGGGGAATGAGCACTTGGTTGATGGATAGATGTCTACTTCTGAAGTAGATTGTAGATGGTGTATATATTCATGTATCGAATGGCATGTGACTTGAAATTCTCTCACAACTTTTGAATCTACACTTCAGACGATTTTCACATTCTCTCAATCAAATTTATGATTATGATTGTCTGTGTGCATTGAAATTCAGAGGCGTGTGCAATATCACCTTCATGCTAGTTTGGTGTCGATGAATTCTTTGAGTAATCTGATGACTAGACTAACCAACGTAGAGTTGTGAACATTCTTAGCAATTGATTGTGTAGATAATATTCCTCTTGTCATCACTTTACAATGATACCACTGATTTGCACATCATGGTCTGTATGGTAAACCAATCCAGAATGGAAGAAGCAAATGGTTGACAGTTTCTGAGACATCTTCGATTAAGGATAGAGTAAAATGCCTATCGATATGAGTTAACTGCCGTATCATCTCTTCCACTGACAAAACGTTGCCAACAAATTTGAGTGGATAACCATTGGATTGGAATACCTCATACAGTTCAGTTATTTCCCTTCGGTTTTTCTGATTGCTTCAGTTCTGTACTTTGATTCGGCTCTTGAGAATAATGTTTTTGTACAACATTTCTTATAGATTGTAGGATGATTGTTATTGGATTTCAAGATTTGACCAATGTGTGTGAAGGCTTCGTCTACACATGAGTTTGTAACTTCTCGTCATGTGTTCTACCGATGAAGACATCTAAGAGTGGGATTTCTTTGTTGACTACCTACTCGTTTGTGAAGTGAATTCCTACAAATGTTTAGTTGATTGGCCAGAATATGTTTTGTATTTTATTCTCATTGAGAATCACGAATGTGCCGTGAACATACTGAATTCAAAACTTTGTTTGATGAGAGGGATGACTACTGACTCAAGATATTGTACCAATGCTCGTTCAATCCATCCTGATATTAGTAATCCCGTAGATGGATCAACTGTATTAGATTTGATACTGTGAGCTTCATATAGTCAGGAAGCGTTTGGTCATTCTTCATAAGAATATTTACTGTCTCTTTGGTTGGATTCGACTAGCTTGAAATGACGAGTGAAGCCTCATCAACCGATTTTATCATTTCATGACTGCCCATCATTCAGTCTTTTATTCAGTCTAGAAATTCAGTCATCAATCTTATTGGCCGTTCAATGCCATTCACAAGGTGCTTCCGTTTTCTGCACAATTTGTTTTATAGATGGAAGAAAGATGTCTCAGGTAGTGAAACTATTGTTCTTCCAGGAATATCTATCTATCTTGTGAACGTTAGTTCGAGCGAACAACTTCGGTAAATCTTGTCTGTTTGTTTTCATATGCCATTGTTCTTCTTTTATTATTTGACCAATTTTACTGAATTCTTCAGTTTCCTTTGGATCCGGCTGTCCAACTTTTTAACTGGATTTTGTGTTAGTGTTTGATACGCACATTCATCGTTGGACAATTATATCATCTTTTTGTCATAGTCTGTTTTGTTCGTGATGACGGTTTTCCTTCCTTTATCTGGGAGCAATATTACAACTCTCTTGTCTGTTATTGATGGTTTCGGTGCATTTCTTTCCTTCAAGTTGATTTCTCTCAATTTTCTCTACAAACATAATGGATTGATTTAGCTCTTGTTGTTTTTCAACACTGTCCTTAGGTTAGTAATATAAACTCCACAGAAGCTCAGAAATCTAGTTTGCTTGCATTCCCAGTGTTGTATTTCCATTCTGTCTGAAGTAAATCTTACCCTACTGTAGATAGTGGGCGTTCTGAAAGACTCATTACATATTCATCATTAAATTCTGCTCAATAATGTGTATCTCTTGATTTACGTGCTGAAATACAAGATGAGTAGAAAGAGCAAAGAATGCGATGTAGAGGAAAACAAGCTTATTATACAAAGAGATTGATATCGTGACGAGAACCAGCAGTCATTTTTGTAGTGCACTACACAGGATCTTAACAGCAGCGAGGCCTTTTTCACTGTATCGGAGGTATCCCAAGTAACACAGTCCAAATTAAACAGGCGCCTGACTGTGCTTAATTCCGGTCGTATTTATCTATTCGTATGTATATGCCGAAGCAAATCAATAGGAAAATAAAGAGATGCGGTTACCAGCTGGAATTGTCAAGTACATGCCTAAGGGTATATGGTCTGGAGGATTAATCTTGCCACAGCAGTACTATAGACCATTACAGATTTAATACTGGTTTCAAAGTCGATACAATGGGATCCTTCACTGAAGTTGGTAGACGAAACTCTTCGCACTTACTTTCAGCAGCTGAAGCCGTATGAATGGGGATAGTTACCAATCTTCACTGGCATGAAAATCATTTATCTCACGCATTATTTGCTTACACAGTGGTTCTCCTTGGTTTGTATAACTGCGCCTACCTATATCTAACCTTGGTCTACTCAATCGGGAACTCATCCTGCAGTACTTTAAAGTGTCTTCAATTCGATTAATTCTTTTGTTGCACTCAGTTACTTCAATTCATAACATTTTAACTTTTTTTCTTATTTCCAAAATATGAATGGAAATCTAAGGAGCCTTCGTGTAAAGTATGCTAAAACTATTTTTGCAGTGGTGATTTATCTATTGAATTATTCAGGCAGTACACGGCTGATGAAAATCCTATGATATTAGATGATTAAATCTTATCCTGTAAATTCTGTTCTCTTTGCACTCATTACTCAAGGTCATTCAGTAAATTTGAATGCATTAAAAAGATAATTGGTTTAAAATCCTAGATATGGCTAAATAACCTCAAGGTCAGTAGCTTTATCACAGCAAGCTTATTGCTTAATGTAATTCGGGCAGTCACATGATCATTTCCAAATTTGTCTAGACCAAGTGGTTAATCAGGTGAGCTGAACAACAACGTCAATTATAACAAGGATACTGCATTCTTTTGTGTGAAAACCAATGTAGGCAAAATGAGAGTTTGCACACATTACATAAATGTCGAGTACGTAAGATTAAATGTACTATTTATCTTAGAATGATCGAGTGACTTTAAAGGTCACTCTAACATCTGCTAAAACAACCAATCAGTTTTCGATATTTAGTCTGTTAAGGTATTTGTTCATAAAATAAAGAAATGACTGATTATCTCAGTAGTTGTTATCATGGCCTCTAAAGTCACTCGAATAATTTGGATTGATGATAAACAGATGAGATTTTGGGCGTGAAGAAGCATGTATTAAAGCTTAGAACCTTGAAATATCCAGATGCCAACAGCTGGAACTGAATTATGAAAAGTAATATTTTAAAATATTATCAGTTGATTACCACCTTTCTCAGAAAATATGAACACTGAAAAGAGATTAAATCAAATATGACCTGAATTTTTAGAGAGGGGAATTACGTTCATCTTTATTGAATCTATCTACTTAATAATCTTTGGAAAGAAAATGTCGTATTTCAGGTTTTTAGCACATAAATAGAGTTTTGAGACCACGATATTGATCAAACTTGGTATGGCAGTTCTTGAAATACCAATTTTTAACAGCCGGTGACGCGTAGTTTGATTTCCTATTGATTACAGTGAGTACATATTCATTTCTTCCTCAATCCTGGAGTAGATTGAGAGTGAACGAAAGTTACTTGTGATAATCCTAAATTTTGTCTTTACTCACATGTATAAAGACAATTTAGCAGGGAATAAAATGGCACAGAAACAAAAGAGTGTGTTTCATTTACCTGATAAGTTTGTATTCTTATTTTGACTATCTGAGATAGCCATAGTCTGTCAGACTAGTATTTATACTGGGTGATGATTGAAGGTGACCGACCCGATGCTCCGGACCTCATAGGTCAGTTGGTAGAGCATCTGGCAGGAATCCCGGTGGTCGCGGGTTCGAATTTGACCGTGGTCTAAGTTTTCGTTTCACCTTCAATCATCACCCAGTATAAAGTTGGTATTCATCACGGAGTGATATCATTTAGAGAACCAATAAATATCTGACAGAACTGGACTGCGACAAGTTTGAGGGCACGCACTACTGACGAGTTCCATACAATGACGAGACAGCTGTTCAGTGCTTTCAGGTTTTCAGTGGTTCTCCAACTGAAGTTGGCCCTTTATGAATGCCAAATTAAAGTCAGTAATTGCCCACAGACATCCAAAATTAAATTACTCTCTGTCGAGTAATCTGACCAAAAGACAGGTTGAAAATGGGCACTTTTTGATAAGGTCCATTGAGAAGAAACAGCCAATGAAAATGCTCTAAGCATAAACCACAGACAGAGCAAGAACAAAACACCATCTTACTGTACTGCTTGACACTAACAGTTGGCCTAATCTGAACTACGCATTTCCATCCATCCCCTCTAAGTATACCCCCAGTAACATCCTTGACATATAGACTTACTTTCTTGAGAGATATTTTCCACTTTGGGTTTGTGAAAAACATGGTTTTATTGTCAGACAACAAACAGGTCACTCAAAACAGATTTATTTCTTTAATGATGCATATCCATAATCACCTTATGTGCTTTTCAACAATAAAATGGGAACGATCTTTGTGAAATTCACACAAACGTGGGCAAGCAATGAACCTTAAAAAGGATGGATAATTTGTAGCGCTTTGGTAGAAGTGTAACCGTTGATAGAAGGAGGTATGATGAAGAGGGATTCTAACCATGTATTTCGAAAAATCAAAAAAATATACATTAATACTGGTTACCATCAGAACAGTTTTGAGTTAGGTCTAGTGCAACAAATAGGAGAATCCGCAGCTCCTTGGGACCGATACCCCCCTTAGTGATCTAAATCCATTCCATTTGGTCTGTAGCTTTCCGCAGATTATCTCGCTGGTAATGTCTTTGAATACAAGACTGAGTAGCGCATGTTCCGATTCCGGATTACTTATCTACTCTGCGAATATATATTGTTCGTAAAAGTCAGTAAGCACGAAACCCTGTTCCATAAATTCCCTTTAATGGCCACCAACCACCTTGTTTCATGCAAAGCGCATCACACTGAACAGTCTTCTAGGTTGATAAACATACCACAGACTTGATCGACTTCATCAGATCAACACTTAGAACTAGATAAGATGACATGGACAGGTGTTCAACAGGTAGTCAACTTCGAACTGAAGTAAATATAAAACCTGATGAACAACCAGATGTCGTAACACATTGTCTTATTAACCTTTAACCTTAACTACATCGAAATCCTCATCAACTAGTGGGATTTAACCAAACTTCACAAACCTCCTATGGGTCATTGTGAAGACACTAATATGTTAAATATCTCAGCCAATGGGTATTTACAAGAAACAAGCCTAGTAGAATACTGGGTTGACTGTAAAAAAGTGAAGCGGCTCATAAAATACGTGGAACCTATGATCTCCAGAAAGTGTAGAGAAGTATACTGGAAAGTGGAATACCTACTGAAGAGTATAAAAGCTCAGGTAGAGAGCACACACCAATTACTGATTATTTTTCCCTTTCCTCATAAGCTGAAAGATCACTTAATCATTTCACCTAGAACTAGTTAATAGAAGTGGACGCAATAGTTCACCATTCTGTTGTATAATGTAACTAGGGAATCGGCAGTTTCAAATAGTCGAATAAACTGTTCTAGATCTTATCTGACTACTGATACTTATCTCAAAGACATCAGCTAGTATAATAAAAATGTGACCAGTTTAATGAAAAGATCAAATAAACACAACTAGGAATCAGTCTTCCCAGTATCAATACAACATACTATCTTTGAAAATTGACTTACTACCAATGCACAAATTGCATTTCTTGTTGAATTTGTATATCTCGGCCTTTCGTGGTTATTTCCACAAGATTATCAAATGATGCTCCATAAAAGCATGAAATACTTTCGTTACTTTATTCACCAAGTCATCTAGTAAATAGCTTTTGAAATGCAACCCAATAAACTCCTTTTCCTCATGTTTCCATTTTCAAAAGTGTGGAGAATTAGAAACAGTTAGGAAATAAAACAAATCATCCAAAAGTTGTATTTAAGTGAACAGGTTGTATGGAGGTATGTCTCGTTGGATTGTTAATGATAAATGCAGGTCGAGCAATTCACTCCTGTATAGTAGTGGAAAATTACAAGTACCATACAATGACTGATTCCCGTTGTACAAGAGGTGGCTATCGTGACCCAGTGGCTTACTGGAAAAAGCCCTGACGTTTGAAGCGATGGGTACTGGGATTAAGTCTCACCGGGAACAAAGTAGCCCACTGAGATTTAGTCACCTGCAGTTGATAGGTTACAAATAGGACAAAATGTACGTCTTGGATTCTCCTACTAGTCACCAAGATCAATATAAAATGTCAGTATACTTCAGAATTAAAATCTGACCTGATACCGTTGAATAACTGGAGCATTGGGTATATGGGTAACAAAGAAAACATAATAATAAAATCCTATATGAGCTAGAGAAATAGATTTTTGTCATTTTGTGAGGTCGTGGGAGCCACTTTTTTAGAGGGTAAGATCTGTACGAGTTATTGTATGTCTAAATAGTAAATGAAGACAAATCACAACACGTTCTTACCTGATAATAATACGGGAATAAATGTCATCGTCATCGCTTATTAGTCTGTGAGTTGAAGGTGAAAATCTAAATGTTTGTATGAATGTGAATCGGTGGTTAATAGACACTGAGAAATTCAGTTTCTTTACGTGTACATGTATTTCATTTGTGATTAGTGTGTGCAACGTTATTTGGGATATACTGTCTAAGTTAGTGGGTGGATAGTTGGGCCTTCCTTTCTGTTGAGTTCGTTAGGATTCAACATAATGCGAAATGTCTCAGCTATCCGTCTTTCTCTGGAGTCTCAAAATCCTTTCTAAATAATTTTTATATCGGTTCTGAGACTATGATAGATGGCATGAACAGCTGTTGGCGATTTGATTTGTAAATTCTCTAGTTCTCCAAGATCATTTCTAGGTAGTTTAGTGTGGCTTGTATCATTGAAGATCTGGTGGGATGATTCACCAATATAATAAGCATCACAATCGATATAGCCTAACCTGTAGACGCAATTCTATCTTCTAAATGAACTACAGCATTTCTGAGAGCGCTAGATGT
Organism: Heterobilharzia americana; assembly: GCA_944470555.2. Taxonomy (NCBI): domain Eukaryota; kingdom Metazoa; phylum Platyhelminthes; class Trematoda; order Strigeidida; family Schistosomatidae; genus Heterobilharzia; species Heterobilharzia americana. The sequence continues at coordinate 88,952,987 of OX104127.1, forward strand.
CTTGTAAAAGGCTCTTACTCAGCGTTTTCTTAAAATCTTTTGCAACTCCAGTTGTACATTGGTTGAGTGGTAGAACTACTCTACTAATCTAGGACTCATCACTTGGTGTTCTTCTTGGATTCTTTTGCTCAAAGTTTCTAATCTATCAAATGAATATTCTAAATACAGTTATTGGAATGTAATACACCTATTAGGTTTCTTACTTCCGTTTGACCATAACAGATATAAGTGAACAGGTTGTGAGGAGAAATAAGACGGGCTTATACTGATCTGGGTGACTATTAGAAGAATCCAGGGTATGCATTTCATCCTATTTGCTACTCGTCAGCTAGATGTACCTGCACTCCGGTGAGCGATGTTGTTCCCACTGACGCTCGAACCCAGTACCTTTCACTTTAAACGCCAGAGCGTTATCCACTAAGCCACTGGGGTGCAGGTACATCCGGCTTACAAGCCCCGAACAGGACAAAACGCCCGTCCTGGATTCTTCTGCAGGTCACCAAGATTAATGTAACATCATAAATATCTGGCAGTATCGAGGCATCCGAGTAGGACCCCATCTACCGACAGAGATAAACCAATTCAGCCCTGTATAGCAACGAGCAATTACAAGTATCATTACAAGATGTTGGAATGTTAACGATAAAGCAATAGAAATGAGTGGATTTGTCTAAAATTATTGATTAACTTTCACCATACTTACCTATGGCATTCAATCGACAGTCTGCAGCATGAAGCCAAATTAGATCAGCAGTCACTGATTTCTTTTTTATTGTTTCTAGGTCGTCGGCACAAAGCCTACTTGCACCTGTCGTCAAGGCATATAAACAACATTGAGGCAGCTAACTCTCGTTTAGAGAGTTGAAGACATACTTATCAGTGTTGCAGTCACGCATATCAGCTCTGCGCTATTCTGACCCCATTAGTTTCATAAATTACTGCAACTTTAGTTGTCTTGAGACTGGTATCGACACTTCTTCCCTACTCCTGTATAATGTGGATATCCAGCAAGTCATTAAGTTTCGCAGCTGTACAAACTAATCCGCTTTCTTTTTCGAGAACCCTTAGATCGACATAAACAAATAAGACTCTAATGATTTGTTGTATTTGAGTAACTTTTCAGAGATATCATTTTATGTGAGTGTACATGTTACGCAAAACTATTAGGAAGGATGGAATACATTACGTCTCTGAAAGCTGATGTAAACCATTATCGATTATAATGGATATTCTAGGGATCACTAGTCCTCTATTCTAACTAGAAATTCAGATAGCCAGGTGAATTATTATTTTTAGAATTCAAAGCATACGCTTACTGTATCTAACCGAAAATGATTGTGATTATAAGTTTATAACACGCGGCTTTTGATAGGCTTTCATTTCATTGAGCCTGTAGGTACGTAGTCAAAAAGCTGGGGATAGTTTTGGGAGTGATAGTTCACTAATCCAGCACGAAGATTACAGCTTTGTTTAATAAAAAGAGACAATCGACATATTTTATTAGTTAACAATAAGAAAATAAAGCAGCATAAAGATAAAAACTAAAAAGTGGATGAGTCCGTTTTAAAACGGATTACATCGCTAACATTGATGAACAAACGTCCTTCGATTACTTATGTGTGGCTCAGTTAGTTGATAGCTAGGTATCGTCAGTAAAGTTGGTAAATGAGTTATATTAAAAAGTGTGGATCCTGTTAAGTAGACGTCTGTCTGACCGTGAGCGAATAAGATCCCACCCCCCAGCACCAAAAATGAGACAATCAGCTGTTGATAAGTTTTATCAGGTAAATAGGTTAGTCTGTTAGGCAACAGTATGATTAGCCATTGTTTATTATAAGAAGTAGTGATATTCCATGGGTAATTTTAATTTCCTTCCTCTGCAAAGAGGACTCAGAAAAAATAATACTCGGTAACAATACTATTGAACAGGCAATCATTAGTGCTTCTTAAACAGTCGAGAAAAAAATTGACAATGCTATGAATATGGTGAGTAGTGAAGCTAAGGAAGTTTCAACAATCTGTGCTTTAGTGAAACAAAAGCTTTTTGGTTAATTGTGTTTATTACTTATGAGAGCATATATAAGTAGTTTGTAGTGAGAAGTGGTAAGAAAATTCGACTGATTCAGGCTCAAGAGAAATAAACAGGTAAGCTAGACAGGAGGTGAGAAAATAAGTGGTTTTTTTAAGAGAAACCAAGCGATACAAACAACGTTGGATATATAATTACAATATTTTGTTGCTACACATCTGTCTGTATATATCTTGTTCTCAATAGCTTTATAAGATCTAGACAGCCTGTAAGAATAACAATGTTGTGAATGAGAACAATAGGCTTCAATGAAAAATCATGGCTAGACAAAATGAAGACTGCAGAATAAATCCATTGGAAAGAGATCACTTCATTGGATTCCGTGATGTTAAGCACTTCAAATAGTTATCGTTTTACACAACTATGAAGAGTAGAAACTCGAAGATCTACAGGCGAAAACTAACAAGTTGACAGAAGAGGCAGGGCAGAACAGCGAAGACGGGAATGCAAGTGAATGTAGAGAAGACAGAGGTGATAAAGATACCCAACAAACACCACCACCAATAACAACAAACTCCAATCACCATCAATGCGAGAAACCTAAAGGAAGTAATCTCCTTCACCTATCTAGGCTCCACTGTTTCAAATACAGACGGCACAGGCACAGACAAGGATGTCAAAATCAGAATTGGAAAAGCAAGACAGGCGTTCACTAGCCTGAAATCAGTGTGGAGATCTTCTCCTCTGCACTCACAATAAAGCGTGAACAACATCCGGATTTTCAACACCAATTCAGTGAAGTAAGTCAGTGCTTGTGTGTGATGGTTGAGAGACTTGGTGCGTTGCGAAAGGGATTTGCAACAACTGCCACCTACACTGGCTCGTAAGTGAAGATCAGATGGATTGTCAGTATAATAAGAATGAGCGAGAAGGAACTGACGGTGACTGTGACTGGCTGGCTGGCTGGCTGGCTGGCTGGCTGGCTGGCTGGCTGGCTGGCTGGCTGGCTGGCTGGCTGGCTGGCAACGAACCAACCAACAAGCTATGGCTGAACAAGTATGCACTGGAAGGAAGTGGAGATGGATTGTATTGGATTGGGCATACAGTGAGAAGGCCGATTGGGGATATCAAGCGCCAGGCCAGGGTATCGAGTGGAACCGGGATGGGAAGCGACGAGTTGGGTGTCCGAGGTGAGGGTGACATGGAGGAGATGGTGCACGGAGGAAATGAGAGCTTGTGGGCTGTCGTGGAGGCAGGTTGAAAACATTGTAGAGAATAGAGTGAAATGGAGACGTGCTACTGAAGCCCTTTATTACACTAGGATCCCAAGGGACAAATATTAATAAATGAAGAATAGAATTTAAGTGATTTTAATTGAAAAAAAGATCTAATCGATGCACTCAATGTGATGATTCTTGCAGACGTTCTTTGTTGAGGGCTAGTTCCAACCATAAATTGGTACTAGTTGGTTTCACATCGTATCTTGTTCCGAGAATTTTCAACACTGTTCACAGTTGACCATCCCTGAAACGAAAATAAGAAACGTCAGTCCTTGTTGCTCGAAACTTCATAGGTATCTGTATTTCAGATAACTTTGTAAGAACAGTGTGCTTCATTTTCTCTTCTACTTCTATCTTGATTTGCTTTTAATACGCCCACATTGTCTCTTGCGTTTCTCTGAGCACAATATTCGCTCATAGCTAGTAATTACCTATGACTTCTACCGACCTCCCAACCTCTACTACTTATATGCATGCTTATCAGTAGCACCCAGCAAAACTTGACCAATTTGTTTTAATACGTACATGAATTAGTCTTTTTTCCAAGTGTTTAAATGTGAATATTCAATGTAGAAAAAAGAAAAACTCTAGTGAAAAGTTCTATTTACATCACTGTCACATGTAGAAGCTGTACAGTCACATTCAAATGTCACTAATATCCACTGTAATTCCAGATGTGCTATGGTTAGATCAGAAGACTGTATTTGCACTAAAATTACCTAATAATTTCAACGGTACTTAACAACTCAAAGCAGTAACTGTACCAAACTAAGTGCTAGCTGAAATCAAGGAATTAAGAACACAGAACGATGCAGAAGCCAACTAGAAACTACCATGTGAATTGAAAATACACATAACTGAAAGGCGGAAAAGCCTGGTTCTATTGAACAGCCAGTACCCAGAAACAAACTCATAAAGTCAACACCAAATTCTTCAGTTTTGACTTAGTGAACGTCAAAACAAATCGATCATTAGATCTATCGGAAAACATTAAGTTAACAGTTGACATACATACTTTTCTTTAGGATTCCTTTATTGTCTTCTACAAAAATGTAGTAGAATCTTCTAGATGGCCCTGGGAGGCGGTTACCTTGCATTGTTGAATCTCTTCGGATGGCAAAGAGATGAAAACCAGACTTGTTTGTCAAGGAGCAGCGTTTCCACTGGCTTATCAACATTATTTTAATTCTAAACAACATTACAACCTCAGTGTTCTGAAGTTTTCATTCTGTCATCATGCAAATTCTCAACAACCACTTTATTATACTGGTTACATATTCTACATCTTTCGATCGTGAATCATGCTTGTCTTGCCGTAGTTACTCGTTATTACCTTTAAGTGCTTTTTACTGTTTCCTACATATTTTTCGTTCCTATGTTATTTTTCCAACCGTAACTCTCGAAGAATTATATCCCATTGAAGACATTGACATTCCTCGTCATTTAATGTGAATGTCACGTAACGCACATAGAAACCTTGAAGATTCTGTTTCGATCTTCAACTTACAGACTACCTTGCTTTCCTGTAAGGCATTATTATCCAATATTCAGTGTCTTTTCATACTAAACACAAGTATATTCCTATATGAGTCTGTTAAGTAGTCGGCTGGACTTTTTCTCTTCTTTTTAACTTACCAAGATTTTCGTGCTGGTTGAAGAGACCATCATCTTCAAACTTGGAAAAGTTTACAGATTAAAAGGAAAATTGTCAACGACTGAGAGTTACAGTCAGTTATAGAAAATCGGGATATTCTCTTTTATAAGCTTAACTTATTGTTTTGTGAGGAAGACATTCTCTTAAAAAAAAGCCATCATAAACCATAGATTCTCAGACAGTTTTGCAGCTACTCTGCTAACTTTTCAGTGATGCCTTTCACATATATCTGATACGCTGAAAACGTTCACCACTAATTTTCTTTAAGTAAACACTGTTTTTCCATCGGTGTCTAAACTCACTATTTAAAAATGTATCATTTAGAGGTGAAGTGAAAGCAACTATCAAAAGGCAGAGCAAGTGTCAAATTACTACCTGACACTAATCTGCGCACACTTGTCGTTGGCAAATGGAAGAATTTTTAAATGGAAACCTAGGCAGCGGTAGAACTCCAACCAGCAACCTTCAAGAGACCGGCTCGGAGCTCTATCAAGTGGTGTGTGAGACCTTACTACTGACCAGATTTTAGCTTTATTTGGTTCACTGAGAGATCATACCTGACTGATAAAGGTCCTCAGTTCTACTTCAGTCACTACATAATGTCAGTGATATCATTCTGTCAAACCACGACTATCTAGGATAATGTGATTGATGATAAAGCTATTTTCTGAAACCACAGGCAACTGTATTGAAAAGCTAAAATAAGACGATCCACTATTCTTCCTAACACTAAAGTAGAACGAGACAAGGATGCTTTGATGCAATGAAATAACGAGACAGTTTTGCATGATTTTTCCTTATAACCTTAAAATAACATTACCGTTTTCACATCGTTACTAGCTTTTGTTTTCCAGCTACTCTGAAGATTGAGATTTCATTGGTTGTTAACTCTTCTGACCTAAACGTAGGTCGTCAAGGTCATTAAAAAATGTATATATTCAGCATCGCCCTCAACTGTTTTGACTGTTATTGAGACAGTACAACCTTTCTACCAACGGTCCGTCTTCTCTTCTTGTCTTCACTTGTCGGTGGTATTGTTGTTGTGGTGGTTGACATTCTGATTAGCGTTTAGAGTCGATTTATTGCGCTTTAGGTTCGTATGCCCCGTAAACTGTAAGTTTATCTAAGAGATGTAATGTATTTCTGCAATATAATTCAAAAAAGTATAACTAAGAGAAGAAAATATACATTGGCCTGGTTTCATACCATACCGAAAAACTAAAATAATCAGTACACGCACGACAAGAACACCAATCACATGTACACATGCAAACTTCAGTTCACAGTTCACTCACACACACACACATTGCACTTGACACGCTAAATAAGTTTCTTTTCCAGCCACATGACAACACAAAATCATCATCCATGTGAAAGAACTTTGATCGAGTTATCCTAAATAAACTTCTTTATTGCAAATTCCAGTTAACAATAACTTCTATAAAGTTATTAGCAATAAATAAGGGAACATCGGTCAAAGCTAACTTCTTTTCGGTTTGAAAGTTCGTAAGAACTTAATAATTTAGTAATGGTAGTCACCACAGACTGATATTCATCGGAGAATCATTTAAAACCTAGGAGTACTAGTCAGCTGTTTCGTCCTAGTATGGGGCTCCTCAACAGTGTGCACCTAAAACCCTCTCCAATCCAGTGCTCCCACGTTTTCTATGATTGACCAACTGATGTCAATCCATGACGAGCATCTGGTAAATGGGTCAGACAGCTACTCCGGAAACTAACCAATCAAAATTCACTTTGTGCTAAATTTTGACTATCGATAAACTGATAAACAATCCATCAACTAAAGAAGTCCTTCAAGCGTCTGTTCTTAGTTATTACTCATGGACATTGTGGTTATTCTGCCTACGCTTTAAGAGCCCTGTCTGTTTCCATATATCTTATGATATACTTTGTCTGATTACATACATGCCATATTGTGTCTTCTCCACTAATTAACCGGATAGAGAATCAACTAGGACACAGTAAGAGGTTGGTGGCTAACAATCGATATCCGATCATCGTTAGCGCCTGTAACAGTTTGGTGCGTTCCTGGACGGATTACCGATTACAACAAAGTAGGAACTATAATAATGTCAATTTGACACTAAACTTCCGTTGTGGTGGTGAAACGAGAAATTTTTACCTTAATATCATATACACAATTTCAATAGCACTCTTCACTTTCATATGATTTATACATGAATGACAACATTTAACGCCAATAATTGCTACACTTTGAAAGAAAAGTGTAACTTAATGGTTCCAGAGGGATAATGTTAACGAACGTATAGATACTCGAGAAATCTTGGTCTAATCTGTAAACTTCCAACATCTGTAATTTTCCTAAATATACTAGAACATCAGTCTCTATTAACATATGGATTCCTGTGCGGATGCCTTGATGTTTCCTGTGTCCCAAATAGGATGAAATGCGCATGAAGCTGAAATCTAATGTTAGCCACCATCCATCATTAGTATTTAGTTGAAACACAGACAATAGCGAGGCATCCGCACAGAAGCCCATACGCCAACAGAGACCAATCAATTCGATCCAATCAACGACAGGGTAATACAAACAACAACATTAGTACTATATCTGTCTCAAAAGAAGTGGCTATTGTGGCTCAGTGGTCTGGTTGATAGCGCCTTGTCATTAGCTTCGATCTGCCCAGAGTTTGAGTCCTAGTGAGAACAACATCGCTCACTGGAAGACAGGTACATCCAGCTGACGAGTCTCAAATAGAACAAAGCGCTCGTCCTGGCTTCCACTGCTAGCCATTATCCATCGTTAATACTGTAGCATAGACTGAAAAAGTAAAAAACAACTGTGAAGAGTAATTACTTCTACGTTGATTCATTTAAACTTGTCTGATGTAAAATATTATGAAACACTGAACAACAGAACTATTGTATACCTTTTTAAGATATTTCACGTTTAAGGAATTTAGCAGAGATGTTTAAAATGTAATACAACAGATACGTCAAAACCAATTTTGTCTATCTTCAAATTCCACTCAATGAGCTGAATTTATGGAAGTGCATAACCGATACGTTGTATGTTGACGTGATGGCTGAGCTTTCATGTCGCAGTGACAACACCAAGCTATTCTGTTATATAGTATTAATGCAAAAATCAGTTCCACTGGTAGTAATAGCCACGCTATGATAGAGGTTCGGGGACAAAGTTGAACGGTTAGTTGGAATGGCATGTGACAGCAGCATGTTTTTTTTGCAGATAATCAGCAGTCTAAGTGGGTGTTGGCTAACTCCTTTACTGAGCTCTTCCAGTGCTGTCAGTATGAGTTTCCTACCTGCATTGAAGACAGTCGAAGTCAAATCTCCATTTTTTTAAAAACCTTGTGTAACCGGCTTCAAACAGAAATCTGTTGACCTCTGTGGTCACACACCACTATTACTAGTACAATTTCTTTTTCGGCTACCTCAGCCGCCCTCAGAACTCCCTAAGCACTCCAGTCCTCTCAGATCGTACTCACTTTTCAATTCATAGGCATATTGAACTACAGTCCAGAAGACTTCAAACATAATGAGGGGCGGTACCAACTCAAGTATGAACTTTCAAAGATTCAAATTGTTTTAATGACACAACACTAAACGGCGAAATAGACATTCTAGTTTGTCTGCAGATGCGATTATGTAATAATCCGTCATACGATCAAAGTGATGCGACAAGCACGGGATTGAACAAGGTGTGAATTGTCTACTTGCCAAGTGAAACAAAGGAAACAAGGATCATAATCAAAGTGATAATAGTGAAATAATTAGTAGTAGTGAGTTTAACAAGATAAAAAAAGGAGGTTAAGACTGCGGCTAAGTCGAGAAGTGTACATATTTCTTCTGTACAGAAAGATCAGGTTTAAATTGCTGTCAGTAATGCCTACTTGATATACAAGGTATGGAAGTGCTCTCCCTTCAAACTTCGGAGAAGTTGTGTGACTGAAAATCACCAGGTTTTCAAGTATCGAATTAATTATACACTTGCTCTTGCCTCCTGACAATGCTCTGAATTGTCATTTTTTCTTCTTTAAGGTTTGATAGAAGAATATTACCTCTTGTTTTAGACCTAGATCTTATTTTTGTATATATGTGATGATTGCTGGAAAAAAATGAAAAAAACAGTGGTCTGTAACATCAAGAATTAGGAATTTCCTCCGTCTGCTTATTCTTAAGGTCTGTAACAATAAAAACATTTTACATAGACTAATGAGTGTTTATCAAACTGCCGATCCAGTCTGATTGGTTCAGAGAAAGAGAAAACTGTCTATTATTTTGGCATTTTAACTTCGCAATGTCTAATCAGATTGTTCTGAAGACAGGGGTAACATAAAGCAAGCAGTGAAAAATGACTTTAAACGCCACCCTAAGAAATGCTGAGATAATCAATCACCTTCCTCTATTTTATGAATAACTGCTTTCACAGCTACAATACTGAAACCTGATTGGTTAGTTCAACAGTAGCTTAGTCTGGCCTTTGAAGTCATTCAAGGGGAATCTTAAAACTTTTGAGTTACTCTAAAGACCATCCTGACCCACTGCTGAAACAGCCTGGCAGGTTTGTTTTTATTTTTCTCACCGAAATAAGACTCATTTCGTTATAGCTGTTAGAATGTCTTTCAGAGTCTTTTCAAAACTTCCACTATAGTAGCACATGAATTAAAATTCTGATTTTCATTTAATTCCCTTACTTTAAACACTAACTTGAAACCAAACACGGAGATTGGATCCCTACATTTGACAAGTAGTTGATCCTTTTCATTTTGTAAAGTATTCAGTGTACTCTCTGTCACCTATTAAAGGAAATATATTTAACTTGCATATCTGATTAAAAAGCGCTTACACAATTTGCTTGCATAGTAAACTGTAAGACAAAACTGATTTTTTCGTGTTTGTGATACCGTCTGCTAGGAGAGATTCCATCCACTTGAAAACTGTTTCTATAGAAGTTGGTTTTTGTATATTCCTCCTTCTTTGTCTTTCATTTTCTCTATTTAAATCATGTCTAACAGTTGCGAAATCTCATATACTGGTGAAAGGTTATCGGGTATGGTCGGCAATTCATCCTTGTTTTATGATTGAGAATCTTTTTCTCGGTGTCAGATTTCTATAGTAACAAATGAATCCGTTATGGTTCGCTTAGCTGTTAATTTAGGCTGAATTCTCATCCTTAGGCTAGCTACTGACCATGACTAAACAAGCGGAACGAACTTGAAAATGTAGCTACTACTCTGGATATATTAAGGATGACAAAGTATCCAACTGCAAATAAACTATACAGAAACTGGTAAAGACAAGCGATGATCACTCCAAAATATAGCTTCATCAGTAACCTCTAAACAAACAATCAGAATCACAAAACCTTGAATACTCACTATGAAATATGTATACAATATTACCAAAGGTCTCAGAATTGGGGACATGGTACATCAGAACAATCGATCTCCAAATGAAACTCTCGAATTTTCAGTCACTGCCACCGATTTCGTAATCTGCTTGGTGGTTAGCAAAGGGATCCAAGGTGCACGTTTTGTTCTGCTTGGGACTTGTCAAGTGAATGTACATGCATTCCAGCGAGTGATGTTGTCCCTACTGCGACTCGAACCTGGGGTCAATGGCTTCAAACGCCAGGACGTTATGCACTAGGCCACTGAGTCATGATATCCACTCCTTGTGCAACCGTTATAGTTTGCATTATATTGCTTGTGCTATCCCGCCGGTAGGTCTTAGTGGGAGCAACATCGTTCACTGACAGCCAGGTAAATCCAGCTGATGAGTCCGAAGTAGGACGAAATGCTCCTCCTCAATTTCACTGCTAGCCACTATCTATCATTAATGTCAAAGTGAAAATAAAAGCAATATCAAGGCATCTGCACAGAAGTCTTACCTATATGCCAATACAGACTGGTCAATTAGATCTAGTCAACGAGGCGATAAAACAGGCAACATCATGTAACTTAACTTTCTTACTTAGTACAGCTAAAACTTTTGACATGCAGAAGATGTTCAACAAAGGCTGGTTACTTATCAGCCGATTTCTGATCAGCGCCATTTACACATTTTTAAGAAACTGATATCTAGTAAATTGAATGTCAATTTTTTCAAGTTTTTCTTTGACATTTATCCTTGAATGACAAGGATTGAAGACTGTCAACACTTGATGAGCCTCTATGTTACTTTTGTACAAGGTAAATATATCGTTTATTTACGAAAAAAGGTATTCTATTTCAGTTATGTAGTTTTTTAAATTGATTTATACCAGCTGAAAGTTAGTTCCTACATAAATGATAATAAGTAAGGTTATTTGGTAGGCCACTGGTTCGAGTCCTGCCGTAACCTAGGTTGGCTGGCTAACTGTGGGTATATGAAAAGGAACAACGTATAGAACAAGAATATTAAGATCAACAGTTAGTAAGTTGAGTAGGAAGCCCAGACCTACTAAGCAATAATTACACCGGGTGAAGGCTCTAAGAATTCCTTCTCAGTAAACAAACTCAGTTTAGTCCGATGAATTTCGGTGACTTCTGTCTTATTTTAATGATAAACTAGCAAGAAATGAATGGAATTACAAGAAATATTGTTTTAGTGTCAACTTGATGCCTAACAAGTTTCAACACGCTGTGCTAAAACTGAATTTCTTATCTATCTTTTCAGTCCTTTAACTAACAATTAAGGATGATGTTCGGGAAATTTGTCAATTTGGTTATCTGATTACATGCTAAGTGTATATAGTTCTACCAGAGTAATTTAACTAATGAATATAAATGTGGACAGAGAAATTCAACAGCTTTTCTTTATTACTTGAACTCAAAATCGGTTGAGTGCAGAATAGGTAACATAACGTTGATTGACTGAATTCCCTCTAAGAATCTCTTTTCAAGAGTTATAACAGTCTTGTTTTGTAATATCATCGATAAACTATAGTCTCAAGAACAACTGTGCATATGAAAACTTGTGCTTGTATATTTCAATATTTAATTAGTTGATTTGAGCTAGCACATAGTAAAACAGTATAATTTAATAGATGACGCTCATATTCGTCTCACACAACTTGCCATCCTAGTTTTCGATAGTTCTATTGCCTTAAATTCTTTGATTTAATTAGTAGAAAGATTTTCCGTCTGTCTGGAATCGATTTTGAGTAGATGAACAGTGATTCAGTTATCAAATTCTCTCTCTTTTTCTCTCCTCTTCTCTTATCCTATTTCGTCAATACATCGGCAGGTATGTTCAGCTGCTAACACGTAGTATCGTCGATGACTGATGCGCTAACAATATACTAGACTTCTTTTAAATTGATATCGGACAAAGTATGAAAAATGATTGAAATGATTAGTTAATTTCTGTCTCCAATGCATACTTCTTCGTATTTTTCAATCCATCGGTGTCTTCATTAGGATAGCTGTGAACGAGATGATGTTGTTTCTGTCCACTTCGTCAGTAAACATTACCACTGGATAAACATAGTTGTCGTCACCTGAAGGATACATTTTTATTTTCAAGATAGTGAGAGGATGCAAAGAAAGTGCTGCAAAAATTTAAACATTTTCATTTATCATTCTAACTATCATTACGTAAACTATTTGTCAATGATGCAACAAGTGATGTTTAAATTGTAGTCCACTTACTGGCTAGTACTTAAATCTAGGGCACGAATTTCGTCCTATATAGTACTCGTCAGCTGGATGTATCTGAACCTTAGGGAGAGATGTTGTTCCCACTGTAACTCACACCCAGTGCCCAGAGCCTTAAATGCTAAAGTGTTAACCACTTGACCACTGAGACAACAAAGCCGGCTATTGTACAAAGTAGTGTTTGGCTTTGACAATCTGACAATTTAATCGTTTGTCGTTGCAAACTTTGCGGCTTAATTTCTAACCCTCTGATATGTTGAACGAGATACATTCACGTAAACTAACTTAGCATTATTTTTATTGATTTATTGGATTTATCACACAGGAAAGGAACAGTATTATCATTTACTGGATCACGTTTCGGACATAATTTATTGTCCATGATCATATCAAGATAATGACACAACTTTCAGACATCCTTTTTATAGTCCTAATTTCTTCGCCTACTTTATGACAGAGGCAGGAAGATTTCCTATATAGCCGGAACAGGTGCTGAGTCATTCCTGTAGCTGTATGTATTACGTGTTGACTCGATGAATGCAGATTGAGCTAGTAATCTCTCTCTCCACCCTGTTATGTTAGTTTTAAGAATATTCAACCTGTCCCATTCGATTTTGTGGTTGTGTGTTATCGCATATATAGCTATGCTGAGTATTCTTCTAAATCAACCACCTTACTAGATAGAATCTACCAATTTTGACCTAGTAAGGGTTTTGTACTCGCATAGCCTAATTGACTGACCCTGGTCGACTACTTTCACCTATGTATTTGGCCTCGCAATCGTTGCAAGGGATTCGGTAAACTAAGTTATTCTTCTTAGTTGGATCAGAAGGAACTTCTAACCTACAAAGCTTATTTCGAAGTGAGTTCGTAGGTTTAAATGCCACTCTTATCTCAGTTGGCCTAGCTGAGAACCCTAAGTATTGTTTCTGAGCTACCTTCCTAGTATGGTAACACCCTAGAGGTTTCCGATTCTCTCTTCACAGTATTGCCATTTCTATTAACACCTACAGCACTAATATTAGTTATATTTTTCTTACGATTCCTAAGGAACTTATTATTTAATTTGAGAGGGTAATTATTGGTGAGTAAGGTGCCTTTAGTGGATCTGCTTTCTTGTCTTAAATCTTCTGTTTCACCAGTGAGTTTTCTACCCCTGTTGATCAGACACTTTACTAAGCCAACTTCAACTGACATAGGGTGAGACTATTTGAAGTTTAAGTAACTATTTGAGTGTGAAAGTTTTCTGTAGACACTAGTGTCAAAACTCCCATCTCGTTTCCATTTTATTCTGTAATCCACCATCGCTAATTCCCTTCACTATTTTCTAATTCATGAGTGAATTCGATTGAGTTGACTACCGAATTTATGTGTCAAAAAACTATTTATGCACTCCAATTTCAATACTGTAAATGTGTCATATACATATTGAAACTATATTTTTGGGACAGGACTAAGTGTATTGACAGTCATTCATTCCCAACTATCTATACATATTTGGTGATCCCATGAAAACTTCTTCTGTTTGTCTGTATATTTTATTCTGAAACCTAAGTATTACGGGGGTTACATAAAGCTGTACTCTAACATGATATCATCTACTGATACCTTAGTTCGTAGTGTAAGCTCATGGACTATGTAGAGTTTATCTGAAAGTTGTGTGATTATGTTGATATGACAATGGACAATAAATGATGTCCGAAACGTGATCCAGTAAATGACAATACCGTTCCTTCACTGTGTGATAAATCCAATAAATCAATTAAAAGTGGAACTACATTTTACCACAGTGCACAAGTTTTACTCTTATATTAACTTATCATCCATAGACCAGTATATTATGTTGGATTACATTCAAAAGTCGATGAATACAGTTTGTTGTTAGTTTTCCACTTTAACATCATGAATTTAGAGGTAAAACTGATTGTCAAGCCCCAGTTACACCTTCTTTAATGGATACAATGAATAATTTAGAGTAGAAAGAATGTCAATAGATTGCTCATCTTGAAATTCTGCATTTTATGGTTTTCATATATTGTTTCCCTGCCTTAAAGTTACTTTAGAGGAGAATATCACTTGTTGCGTTGATAATATTCTGCATCTAACGCATCAAATAGTAGTTAATTTGCGAATTAAGTTTCTAAACTCATCCTCGTTCAATTTAAGATAATATAAAAACTATGTGAGATAAATTAAGTTTGGTGTTTGATAAAAATATGCAAACCGTAGTGTGAAAACTCACATAATGCGATCTACTTGACATGAGAATTTGTGTTGAGATTTTGAGTGTGAAGTTGAACTTAATATACTACTGACTGATAACGAGTAGTTCTATATCACAGACATGCATCAGCAGCACTGGCTAGCCAGATCAAAATGATTTAAACACTAAATGTGCATTTTTCTCATTCAGGTGGCTTAAACTACTCGGCTTTGTTAGCTGAATCCAACTGGGTACACCAGTGATGAGTTAGGCCCTGACTACTTATGTCAGTCAGCAGTACATTATGTAGGACTAAGTGTTTTAGGGAACTGAAATCTCTTTGAAAATTCACTGTTCCCTTCAAAATTTCATTGTAACCGCATACATTTAACTCCATTGTAAAGTTGTTTAAAATTCTGTTTCCTCATATACGATTACTTAGTGATGATTGAAGGAAAGCCTTACGAAGACCACTGGTTCGAATCCACTTCTGATCTAGATTATTTTTTCATTTTCAATAATACAAGTTTACCAAACCACAACCATCTCACATAGTTAAACTTATAATCAAATATGATTACTAAGTAAAGCATACTTGTTCTACGGTTTCAATGGGTCACAATAAAACTGTAAAATAAATATCAGCACCCGCTACATTTGAATAGATGATGATACTTCCCACAACTGATTATTTTACGAGTTGATGAGTTTAACTCCAGTAGTATCAGATTCTTGTTCGTTATGTTTTGTTCTAAAAATATGTAAACAAAATATTCATACAACAGATGAACAGATATGATATGTTTCATCTGTTAAATACATTGGATTGTCAATTAAACTGGACGAATTTGTTTAACTTGATAAGCAGATAGGGTGAACAATGAAGGACCTGAAACACTGAACATCACACATATATTACTTAAATATAGTTAAATTACATATCCATAGTGCACCTTGATTTATAAAAATGAAACAACCAATTTCCTACTCAAAAAATGAGATAGTACCCAATCATTTACATCAATCAACATGCAATTACTTCCGATCTATACGCCGTATAGAAATAGATAAGGGGTTGATTGAAAACTCATATGCTGAGCTATACAACAGTGTTACCGAATAATTTATTAGAAAAATACCCGTTAAAATAAATAATATAACCGAGAATATTTCATCTGAGATTCACGTCTCCCACTTTTCTACCGATAATAATAACTACGCTAGGATAAAGAACGTGGCCTGTATTCCAGTGTTAACTACCGCCGAACAAAGCATAGTTTCAATTCTGTTTTCCAATGAAAAGACTAAGAACACTCTAACCGCTTACTGTGTCCTTCTAAATTCAGTTTTATGTTGAAAGGTGAATGGTGATTATCAGATAGTGCTTAATTGGACAGAATATAGTGTAGATAAATTAATAAAACTGCATAAATTAAATCTTGGGAAATAACTTGGAGATATGTTGGTTATATTGAAAGAAGCAAGAAGACAGGTATGCAGGAAGGATTAATTAACGTCCACAAGTGGGACAGTAGTCGCTAAATATGGTACACCTTGCACTAAAACCCTCATTTGCAAAAAAATTGCTTCATTCCCTCTTCTACTTCTTTCTTCATTTGCTGTTCATACGCCTGCCTTGCCTCTTGCGTTTCTCTTGGCGGAATCGTTACCCATTGCTGGTAATTCCCTATGATTTCTGCCACCCTCTCAACATATACTACTTATATTCAATCTTATCAGCAACGCCCACTACAATATGATTACTGAATCTTTGATGGTATATGATACTTTAACTAAGGGAAATATATGTGTCGTTCACGTAGTTTTTATTTTTAAGAAATTTATTGTTATGGGAATTCTTATATTCACTGACACGAACGAATTAAAAGTCGTAGAGAGAATTACTTGCTTTATTGTAACTAAAGGCTTCTCAGTAGTACAAACACCGGAGATTATTCCAAGAAAATCTGTGACTTGAATAAAGCACAAACACCAGTTGATGCATTCGCTTCATCTTCATCAGAAAGCGAAGATGATAAGTTGCAACAATAGCTTATTTAATAATGAATGGAGTTAATAGAAATCACAAGTCGAGGAGGTAAGTAAAACGAGAATGTAACCACACGAAAAAGTTACGATGGTAGTGAGACGGGTAGAAGTCTCCCTCTGGCACACATATGAACATTAATATATGTATCTGATGGCAATATGAAGAGGAAACTACTCATCTTTTGACCGTCATAACGTAAAGTGTACTCGATAGGCTGAAACACCAGTAAAGACCGTAATGAAAAGTTTATATGAGACAAATTCATTCACTTGATGACATTAACCATCTGCAAAATGAAACTATAAATAATACGGCAACCAATAACAGGCGCTGACAAAGTATGGCGAATAATCTTTCTTACAAACAAAACTATCTTCTATACATTCAGAAAAAGACTGATTTAGCGAAGAAATATATTTCTTTTCAATCAGGTCTTCATCTTGGGCTCTACACTAATATATAGGTTTACAATTTAACCAAATTACCAATCACGTGGTGATGTTTCAGAAATAATGATGTAAATAATCAATAGAGTTACTAAAATAGGAAATATGAATATTGATAGAAACAAGAAGGGGAAGAGGTGCACAAAATAAACCTAGAAGTTACATCATGTTGACGGCCATGGTAATGAAAGTGGTCGAACAAACTTCTTTTGGATACAAAGGCTAGGTTTGTAAAGGTGGATTGCAATCGCCTCTGCTATGTAAAGTAATCGAGTGCATAATCCATGAGGTAAATTAATTGGAATCTGATGGATGATTTTGAAGGCTTTTCTAGTAACCACTTGATGTCCTGTGTCAACTAAATGTGCAAGTATGAAGCTCTTTATAGTTCTAATCTGTCCCTTGTCCAACCATGATGGGTGGTGCTCAGAAATTCGACGATGGAACTGCCTCATTGTAAGCCCAATGTAACTAGCTCCACAGGAGCAGTTAAATTGATAAATGCATATAGAAGTGACAGAATCAGGCAGTTTGTCTTTATTTCTTGCACCTAGAATCGAGCGGTTATAGAAGATGGGACATAATTTAGTGGCTGGGAATGCTTTATGCAAGACTCTTTTTATGCGTTGTGTGATGATCTCACTGGCAGTATCACTGTTTCAAGAAGATTTACTTCTTATGAACTGTTGGCATTGTTGTCTTAACCATCGTAATATTCAAGTGCTTAGTTACAAACTTGTCTGGGTAGCCATTCCTACTAAGCGGATCACGGATGATGGCGCACTCTTCCTCTATAGCATCCTCTGAGCAAATAGCTGAGGCACGGTATGCTAAGCATTTCACTAGGTCCCCTTAATGACATATGTTATGCAGTCTGATGAATGATGTCTTCTGGAGAAAACTTGCAAAAATCATTACTATTGGTTATCTAGTATAAAACACAAATTAGCAGTTTTTTTAGTGAACCATTTTTATTTCTTCTAATTTATCCCTCAAGCTGTACGACTATAATCACATATGACTTGCTCCAACTGGTTTCTGTGATGTAATGTATTGAATAAGAATTGCTAGCTTATGCAAACCTGAATCAACGTCATCCAGCCAAATACTTTTCCTGTCACAAGTGTATTTTTCAGTCTCTAAAATAGCTCCTTACTTTTATTCCGCTTGCTTATTACATAACGTTTTCCTTCCGTGTTATTGTGCTATTTCCGATAACATGTTATTTTTTTTCCAAATGTGTTGTTATGTCATGTTAAATTTCCTTTTGATGAAAAAATTGACAAACTTTTTCCAGTTTCCATTGTATTGCAGTGAATTTACATGATCAGTCACAACTTTATTTGCATTATTGATGGATAGTGGCTAGCAGTGAGACCAAGGATGTGAGCTTTGTCCTATTTGGAACTCATCAGCTGGATGCACATGTCTCCTAGTAAGTGATGTTGTTCCCGCTGGTATTTGAACCCTGGACTAATTACTTTAAATCCTAGAAGGTTATCCACTAGGCCAGTGAGTGATAAATTGAGTGGCAAATTATTATGACTGTGGAATATATTGACGAGAGGCCTACAAAGCAGACTATAGTTAATCGCAGTGGCCTATTTTTGAGAAAGGAACCGTGGAAAGCTGTCTCTTCACTGAACTCCTCTTTTTAATAATAATAATTCACTTTATTCCAAACAATTTGTGGTACAATTTGGAATTCTCAGCTTAACGTATATTGCAATAACAACAAAACATAAGTATATACATACTACTTTGTAGCCTTTCGAATTCTTTTATTATAAAAATTTAAGTTATGTGAAGAATATTAAAAACGAGAAAATTTTGCATTGTAAGTTAAATTGTTGAAATGAGATTTTTAACTGTCACAAAGTTGATGTGTGATTTCTGTTCTAACACTTTTTTCCTCACAAAATATACGTGCAAGGTAAGGTACAGTCGAATTCTTATACTTAGCTGTACGAGCATACAGTCTTATGTAGTTTCTCCTTGTCCTCCTTGAGGAGATACATGGAGAGAGCTGTAAATGAAGTGGATGCTCACTGTCAGTTAAAATTTCTGTAGCTAGTAGCTTGCAGGAATTTATATGTCGATCAACTACAGTGTTAATCAGTTGAGCCGGAGACACACCACTCACCCTGCTGACGGTCTTCAAAGCCCTACGCAACATAACATAGTCCTTTTTAAGAAGACCAGGAAAGATTAATGGGGAACAATATAGAAGAATAGGTAAAATGCAGGAATTAATAAATTGTAAAAGAAGCAGTTGAGTTATACCAGAAAGCCTCAATTTCTTTACGTAATAAGTTAAACGAAAGATTTTTTACAAGTCAATAAAATATGGGACGACCAACAAAGGTCAGAAGTAAAACGCAACCCAAGATAGTTCACACTCGATTTACTTTCTGCAGAAATACCATTGATGCAGCAGGCGTCATGAGATTTAAGCAGCTCACATAAGTCTTGTTTACGCCTGAGGCTAAAATTAATAGTCTGACATTTAGAGGGGTTTAGTTTGAGACCATTTGAGAGAGACCATTTACCAACTTCAGACAAGAATTCATTTAATTTCGAGCAATCCAAAGAAGAGTTTACTGGAATAGAAATCGTCAGGTCGTCAGCATACTTGATAAAATTAGTTTCAACAGAATAAGGCAAATCGTGCAAAAAAAGGAAAACAGAAAAGGAGAAAGTACAGCACCTTGAGGCACACCAGCTTCAGTAAGCAATGAAGTCGAGCGCATCCTTTATGAATAGTGTACTGTTTCCTTTCAGAAAAATAAGAATGCAGCCATTTTGTAACCCATGGATCAGTGTGAGCTATGGCAAGCTTATTTAACAAAAGTGGTCTAGGAACAGAGTCAAAGGCTGATGAGTAATCCAAAAAGGCACAACGGACATACTTAACACCTTTGTCGAGACTAGAAACAATATTATGATGCAAGACAGTAGCTGCATCTAAAGTACTCCTCCGGTGTTTGTAAGCAAACTGTTTTGGATCTCTGAAGGCCATCAATGAAGGCTCAATCACAAGCAGAAGTAATTTCTCCATTGTCTTCAGAAAAGGGGAAGTTATAGCGATGGGTCGAAAAGTAACATCTGATCCAGAAGATGGCTTAGGCACAGGTACAATTTTTATCTGCTTCCAAGCAGTGGGTATTGTGTTTTTAGAGAACGATACATTGAAGATATCTGTAAGTGGATGACACAAAATATCTGCACATTTTCTAAATATGATACTAAAAACACCATCAGGACCTAAGCTTTGGGAGGGATTCAAAGACTTTAGACATTTAAATACATCATTTGTATTGAAACCTGGAAAGCAGCTATCCACTTGATTTTGCACATTAGGAAGGGTGAAATTAGCTTGCCGACGTATAAATGACTTGTTTAACGCACAGACATCCGAACGAGTTTGTGTTGTCATCTGTTTTTTACCAGTAAGCTCTTTAAATAATTTCCATATATTGGAAGAGTTCTTACACGATAAGAACTTCTCGTTGTATATAGTATTCAGACGTTGTATTTCAGACTTAATTAGGCAGTTAAGCCTTTTAACGCCAGGGTGATCTCTCGCCTTATACAACCTTTCCTTTTCTCTCCGAAGCCTCTTGAGATGAGGAGAGGAAAGTCTGTCAAATCTCATGTAAATTGTTTCAGCAGATATCGAGACAGAATCTGAGATAGCTTGTGATATTGGTAATAGTGTTGTCTAAAACTTCATCAGCAAATATATCCCAGTCCGTTTCTATAAGCATGCTTCTCAAACGTAATATATTTTCTTGTGAATAGCATCTGTATTGTTTTGTTTTGATAAATCTTTCGATAGATTGTAGACAATGGAAAGTGAAATTTAATAATTTCTGCCTAGAATTTAGTGAGCACATTTTTACAGTCAAGAAGTTTATAGGGTCTCAATTGATTTTAAGATATTCTCTGGTTCATATCAATCTGTGGTGATTATTATTTCAAAATAGGATTTTCCTAAAACTTTTTATAATACTAGCAAAATAGTGGGGTTATAGTCAGCTAGTCGACTTATTTGCTTTATGTAGAAGTGACATGAGAAAAGGGAGACTAGGTTGAGAAACTCTCCATTTAGATGTTTCTTATTGTACTATCCAAATTGAAAATGGTGAAAATAAAGCATAGAAACAAACAATATGCTACTAAACGGCTACACAGGTGAATTTTTAACTCGACAATGAAATATGCCTATGGTAATCGTGTTAATGATAATACTATGCAGTTACCAAAGTATTAGTAAGTACAGACGGGTTTAAAGGTGTGTTCTCTTCATTCGAGGACAAATAACTGTGCTAGATGAACAAATGATTCTAATGTACACCAAAAAGTTGGATTGAAAAGTCAGGAACCTTAGGTTTTATCCAGTGATAACAGATGAAGAACTATGACATTTTAAATGACATGTGATATTGTTATGTATGACATTTATGAGGAGATAGTATGATATGAAGATAGTAAACAGCAGAGACTATGAATTTCTTATACAGATTAGCAGCTTTCAGGAAATCAATAAAAATATCCCTTGAAAAATAATCAAATTACAAATGAAACATAATTCAACAGCGATAGAACAAAGTGGGTAGTCAACCTCTCCTCTAGAGACTTAATCTCAGCTGAGACGAGAATACTCAAGAAAAGAACTGAAATTCAACGTGACAATAGGCCATCTAAAGACAAAAGATGTCATACCTAGCATAGAAGTGGCGTTGAACTCCATGGATGCAACAAATGCTGAACAGCTTACACCACAATATGCCTTAACACTAAAAAGATAAAAGAAGAGACAACGAAACTTGACTAAACTTGAAAATTCATCTCTGAATAATCTATGAAATGACAATAACATGGTTATTGTTAAGTCTGATTAAGGCAATTCAACTGTACTGATGGACAAATTGGATTACTTCAACAAAATTGAAGAACATATCCAAACACGACCACATGAAGAGATCATGAATAAAATTAGGAAATCTACAACCGATCTGAAACACTGACTAAAACCATCTCTAGGTGAGTCTAAATGGTCTAATTTGATGCATAAAACTAATAAACCTGACAGAATTTATGACACTATTAAGGTTGATAAACCAAATCATCCCATTAGATCCACAGTTGACTTCAGAAATACCTGAATATATGAACCAGCAAAGTACTTAGCATCGATATTATGTTGGATTAGAAAGCATTCAAATTCCAGACTAGTAAACTCTTACAAGTTGAAACTAAGGCTTAATGACCTGCATTTAGAGAAGGCTGAAAGGATGTTTAGTTTTGATGTGACAAGTCTTTATACTACAACACCCATCAATATGGGACTGGAGGCAGTCAGAAGTCAACTGAATATTGACTCAGAACTTACTCACAGAACTAAGATATCGGTTGATGAGATCAAATTAGGCATACAGTTGTGCCTCACCTCCATAGGCTTCAACGTTCAGGACACAATATACAGACAAACAGAAGGAGTAGAGATGGGATCGCCAACATCTTCAATCGGGGCAGATATACTTTTGGATAATTGGGAAAACATGGCTTTACAAGTGTTTGCTCCTGCATCTGAGATCTAGTGGATATATGTGGATGATACATTCACTGTGTTGAAATCGGAACATATCGAAAACCTCCTCACTCATATGAAGTCAGTAGTAGACATAATCCAATCGAATTCACTTATGAGGTAGAGAATGAGCAAGGAGAATTATATATGTCATCATCCGCTCTATTATTATTGTCATCACCATATAGTGTTTAGTTTACCTCACGGGATATAATTTTTTCAAATATCATATATGTAGGATTGTACAGCTTGAAAATGAATTCGTTGAAAAGAGTCTGTTCGGTGAATATCTTGTTCTAGAATTGTATATGTAGGATTGTAGGATAAAATGAAGGATAGACGATGGTTTGTATACTACCGTCTACAGAAACGTGATATATTCCAACAGCTACCTAAACTTCACTTCATCTCATCCAATGTCAGTTGAAGCAAGTTTAATGAAGTGTCTAAATGATGGATCTGGAAGACTGACTAGTCAGTGCAAGGACCTAAGCAAGGAAGTGAAGCACATAAAGGAAGCACTAATAGTTAATAATTATCCTCCTCAGTTTATTAAGAAATTCGCAGGAACACATAAGAAGAGAAATAATCAGAGTAAGATGAGTAGAGAGGAGTTCACAGTCTACATTGTGTTACCCGATGAGGAAGGAATATCAGAAACTGAATGTAGGAGCCTCTGGATAGGTGTGATTAGGGTGGTATTTAAACCTACAAACTCACTCAGAGATAAGGTGTGTCGGCTGGCTTAAGGATCCGATAGAACGAATTCAGCAAAATAATTTAATCTATCAAATCCTATTTAATGACTGCAATGTGAAGTACATAGGTCCAAGTAGTCAGTCGGGGTCAGTTAGAACAGCGGAATAGAGGAGTTTAGCTAAATATAGAATGACAGACTCGAATAAGATCAAAGATCTAGAAAAACACTCGGCTAGTGGAATGCATGCATTAACACATAATCACTCAATGTGGTGGGATAAAATCCCCATGTATTACTTAAGTCGAATATACTTAAGTGGAGAGAGAGAGGTTGACTATTGAATCTTTGTTCATCGATTCAACACGCAAGACATGTAATGGAAATGATGCAACACGTATACCAGAGACATGGGAAAGTTTACTACCAATCAAAATAGGTAATAAGAGGTGTCAGGACTATAAAAATCAGCAATAATTTGTGTTCGAAACGTCATCAAGTAAATAATACCGTATCACTTTGTATTATAAATCAAATAAACAAATCCAATGTGGACATTTATACAAATACATTTAAGTAGTGACGAAGATCAGTAATCCATGAATGTATTGAAGTGAATCGCTATTAAAGGATTTCACAATGGTGTGAAAAATAACTTCAGCTCAGAGTGTAAGTGTTCAGTTAGAATGAGTCAACATGAAGTAAAAAAAATGACTAGAACTGCGTAGAAAACCCTACTTCAGATTATCTTAACTGGGGAACACTAGCATTTGAAGAGATTTACTTCATACTTCTGAATGAATCTTGAACCATACTGATCAAGTGAGGTGTGGATTCGTTATCGGTGTACAGCGCAGCCACTGATAAGTAAGTTCTACTCTATGACATGTATGTGTCATCTAAGGGTATACACTGGACCGATGGAAAGACACTAGAAGATTTGGATTTCGACGATGATTTGTGTCTAATGTCTTGTCGCACAAACTCGAAGATCCTCAGGCAAAATCCAATAAGTTGACAGAAGAGGCAGCTAGGAAGGGACTTCAAGTGAACATGGAGAAGATGGAGGTGATGAAGATACCTAACGAACAACAGCATAAGCAACAAGCTCCAATCACTATCAACGGAAGAAATCTAAACGAAGTTATCTCTTTCACCTATCTAGGCAGCATGGTTTCACATACAGGCGGCAGCACAGACGAGGACATCAAAGCTATGATTGGAAAAGCGAGATGGGCGTACATTAGCCTGAAACCAGTGTGGAGATCTTTTGAACTCAGCGTAAAGCATCAACAAGATCCGGATTTTCAACATCAATGTCAAGTCAGTGCTTCTATATGGTTGAGAGACTTGGCGCGTCACGAAAAGCATTTCCAACAAACTACAGACATTTATCAACAGCTACCGCCTACTCTGACTACTGAAGATCAGATAGTCAGAATAATAAGGATAAGCAACAAGGAACTCTCGGAATGAACCAACCAAGAACCTATCACCCAACAAATGTACAGAAACAAGTGGAAATGGATTGGACTGGACTGGACATACACTGAGAAGGCCGATTGGGGACACCACGCGTCAGGCCAGGCTCTCGAATGGAAACTTAATGGGAAACGACGAGTTAGGCTTCCGAAGCGAGGGTGATATGGAGGAGATAGTGTGAGGAAGAAATGAAAGCCTGTGGGCAGTTGTGAAGCGAGGTTCAAAAGACTGCAGAGAACAGAGTGGAAATGTAGGTTTACTACTGAAGCCTAATGTTCCACTTGGAACCCAAACGAAAAATAATAATTATAATAAGGTAAACTTCTCTTTCATTCCTCACATTTTAAATTATTTCATTCCGTTTGCTGACTTGTACTATCATCATCATCTTTCGCTCTCATCATTTCTTCTTCCACATCTAACGCTTCGACAAGTCAGTTTTTCTGCTTCTCAACTCTACCTTTTTCACCTCATCACAGCTTAGCAAAATACGTGTCCACTACACTCTATGCTAATTAGGATTAACACTTACGTTGATAAAACTAATTGATCAAATCCCTATGCTGTTTAAACGCACATCATATCAGACTGGTCCGATTCATTGTGTACAGTCAGTATTAATCATGAGGTGGCTAAGATGTCTCCAGGTGAAACAATTAATAGACCGTTTCTGGGTGGTTTATTTTCATAGAAATCACTGCATAATAAAAACTGCATCAAAATAAACCAGTTTGGCAAAAAAAATTCGAACAACTTTTAACTTGGTAATCATTACTGACTGACTTTTAGTGAAATTACTCAATGTTCTATCTAGTGGTTGTGGTCTACTCACCAACCTAGTCGATGGTAAGAACTGTGGGCACTAGTCACGTTACATGTTAGTCAAACTACCTATTTAATTGCTAAACGCCGTAAAATGCGATAAATTGAATTCAGACCAAATAACTGAATAATAAGTTGGAGAGTATTTGTAGCTCAGGTGGAGGATCTTGGTTGCATTATGCTCTCTCAGCTGTGATTAGTTGCATAGCTTGCATCGTTTTCCTAGAAAACATCATCGGCAGCACCAAATTCACTGTGAAGGGAGCTACCAATATCTATCCGTGAGTCTTTAGCAACTTGTCCTGAAGAAATCATCTGTGATTCGTTGTCTCCCTCGATTGTTGTGACATTGACTGACTGCATCGATTTTCCTGTTGCCTGTTTCTCTGCTTCACCTCTGACCTCTCTGTCATGTATCATTTCTCTCGTTGGTGGATAGATCGTGTCTATGTCTATACATCTATTGATCTCTGACTGCTTGACTGACTGACTGACCTGAATGTCAAGCTTCTACGAATTCTCTCATATTCTTTGCGTTTCCTCTCTCCAATTGATGTTCATGCAGACAGAGGCGAAGAGGGTAACCACTTCATCCAGTGTGGTGTCGACTACAGTTATTGCAGTTGATTTTGAAATGATATTCCGTTTGTCTTCTCTGGTTGTTGTATCCTCTGATTTGCATACTACTGTTTGAAAGGAATTTGTTGATTTATGAGCCACACCAATCTCATCAAGTGGTTTCAGTAATCCTCTCGTGATCTCTGATATACTCTTTATGTATGGTAGGATGGTGCGTTTATTGATTTCTGTCGATGACTTTGTAGTTGATGAGGTACGGGATGGGCATCTTCTGATAAAGTTTCGTGGGTAAGCGTTCCGCTTTAGGATGGATATCAAGTAATTTTGTTCGTCTCTCCATGAATTTGTTGTGTTGCAGTGTGTTCTCACTTTTCTGAATAGAGTCTGCAAGCAACTGATTTTGTGTGTCGTTGGGTTGTTGCTGTTGTAGTTGAGGATTTGATCAGTGTGTTGGCTTCCTGTACATTACACTTGGGTTTCCAGCTTTCCAGCATTTATTCTACTGACTAGAACATCCAGGAATGGTAGTTGGTAGTTTGACTCCCTCTTCATGAAGAATTTGGTGTCACTGAAAACGTTGTTGATCAAACTGTGAGTGTTTTCTATATCATCTTTTTTATTGATGACAAAAGTGTCGTCCACATAGGGAATCGAGAATTTTGGTTTGATGACAGGTAAGGATGATGGCTTCTAGTCTGTGCATCAGTGCTTCTGCAATTAATCCGGATATTGGTGATCTGATTGGAGTTGCTTTCATCAGTTTGTATATCTTGCCATTGAATTGGAAGTATTTTGTCAGGCAAAGGTCGATGAGTTCCATCAGACTTGAACATTTAAGCTTGTGAGTTTTGAAAGGCTTGTGCCTTTAGTGAGCTGAAGCGACATAGTTTCTTTGGCCAATTGGGTTCGATGGATGTGTACAGTGTTGTAACATAGAAATATACCATAAATGGTAAGGTTCTTGTTACCTACGTCTTTGTCATATTTAG
Organism: Heterobilharzia americana; assembly: GCA_944470555.2. Taxonomy (NCBI): domain Eukaryota; kingdom Metazoa; phylum Platyhelminthes; class Trematoda; order Strigeidida; family Schistosomatidae; genus Heterobilharzia; species Heterobilharzia americana. The sequence continues at coordinate 88,980,457 of OX104127.1, forward strand.
CCTAAACCCCATGTGAAGTTGTGGATAAGTTACTTCTCAGACACTCTACATCATAGAGGAACAAATGTATAGTACCCTGTGGCTTGTAATAATTCTCCATAATTGAAAAGCAAACTGTTGTATCCGTACGTAGAAGGAATAAAACCAACAACAAGTCGATTACGAATGTCCTTTGTGATTTTATCTTTTTATATTCACTGAACGCTACTAACACTTTGGACATTTTCTAGATATCTTGCTATATGCCACACAGTTGAGCATTGTGTCCTCTGACTGTCTAACTTCGTCTTCTCTTTCAGTCACCCGGTGTTACGCAAGTGGCAGCAAGAAAGACTCATGTATAGTAACTCCAGGATTAAAAGTGGTTAGGACCTGCGTTGGGTACTTCTCTAATTCTGTGAATCATAGAACACAATGGGAAACTCAAACCAAGGTTAAAGCTAGTAATAATAGTCAAACCGTCAACCCGAAGATATAATACTGGCGATGGAGTCAACTTGGGAATGCGATACAAACTTCAGGAAAACTACTCTGAAATAAACCAAAAGTTATGACGTAATGCAAAAAAACAGCTTAATAGGGAAAACCATGGAAAATACTATTCAGTGAAGGGTTAAATAACCTTGTTTCAATCTAAGAATGTGTATGCACCAATTTTTATGTCTAAAGACCAAACGTGGTTTATGAATTGCCGAGTCTTCAGCTTTACAAATATAACTCACGTGAAGTGATTATCGTGAAAGAAATTTAAGTGCCAGGCATAACTAGATATCCAGAAAAAAGGTTTTCAGTTAAGGATGGGTTTACAAAATTCTCTACTTTTTTTGGTCAGACAAATGAGATGGTATTCGAAAACGAATCCGCTGACCGATGTACATTTCCACAGGAGCATGTAAGTCTTACGATTCGATAGTCAAATAAGGTATTTCTCTTTTTATGGAAAAGCCGAATCGGCTAACATCCAGGGGATAGTATTTTCATGTTAGTTAGATTGTGGATCATTCTGAAGTTTTGAATAAGGGATTTTACAGAATTTTGGAAGTGTGATCAGCAGGTTTCTGTTTTATATTAACAGTTTGCTTCAAGACAGTCGATGCGTGTTTAGGACGATAAAGGTGCACATTTTGCCACTTTACATCAATACGCTATGTCAAAATGTCGATTCATTCTCGAATGTAGAATCGGTACTAGTTCCTAAAATTCATATGAAAAAGGATCCTATCAAATTGTCTTTCAAAACTGTAAGGGTTGATGCAACAACTGACTAATATTTAATCCCGCATACAATGAAGGCAGTTCTTAGACTATCTCATTCACAGTAGATACAAAAAGGCACATTTTGAACTCTTTATAGTAATTTCTGTGATTCGATTTCTTTATTTCCATTCTGTAAAGCATTCTTTCTTCGTCTCCTATCAAACATGCTTCAATGACATAATACCAGTCTGGTTACTAATAGTAGTTTTTTCCTAATAACTTTAAGTTCATTATTTATCTGATTATGTCTAACAATGAACACATACTTCGTCCTATGTGGGACCACTCAGTGGGTAGTACCTGTAATAATTCGGTTCAACTAGAGTAAAAGACAAGATATTATAAACTAAGGGTAATAACTATAGCCAAAATTGTAAAATTGTTTGAATCATGGTTTAAAATGTATGAAGATATGTTTATTGTTGACCTTGGTAATACAGTAAAAGTATGCATTCTTTTAAGAAAATTAGGCAATGTAGAACATGATCACTACTTAAATCTTATACTGCCAAAGAATTCTAAAGACTTTACTTTTATGAAACAGTCAGAATTCTATCATCAATATTTGTAGAACAATCATCTCTCTTTCTAATTAGATACCAGTGTTTGGACATTATAAAAGGTCAAACATGCCTGTATTGTCAATAAAGAGTGTGAACGTCTTAAACTTTCATCTATGACGGAAGACCAATTCAAGTGTCTTATTTTCGCCTGCTGTCTAGAATCTCAAGTAGTTGCTGACATATGTGCTTATGTTTCATCTGAGATGGTACAGTGCCCGAACGTAGCACTCCAGGAAATCACAGATGAGTGCTAGAGACTGATGAACTTGAAGCATGATTCGGGAAAGGTTGAAAGAGTAAATCATTCGGCTTATATTAACAAAGTCAGTCAGAAATGGTGTATAGCTACTGGCCATGTAAAAAGGGATAACAGTAGCCTGAAAACACCTTCAGCATGTTGGTATTTTGGTGGTTGGTTGTGGAATTTCGCCCATTAAAGAACCATCGATACATGAAGTGTTCACGATGAGGTCATACAGAGGACCGTTGCAATGTTGAATGCCGAACTCAACCCCAGTTGTACTCAAAAAGGCATCAACATAAAACTTCAAACCAAACGCAATTTTATCACTATAAAGAAGCAAATCATATTCACGAAGAAAATACATACCCGTAAAAAAATCAACGAACAGTAGGTTCGTTTACAGCTAGATACAGCTTCCGACATAACACATCAGCAGAAAAACATGGCAGCGAATAACTCGATCAAAAATTTGCCCGACTACTCAGGTAGCTCGCAATGTATCAGGTGGTCAGCTACGTATTGTTGGTGAAGTTCATTGTACTGTTTGGCGGTGAGACGTCTAATGGGATACTATACCTGACATATCGACCACCTTTGAAACTTCTTGGCTTAAACTGGATGGAAAAACTGAAGGTGTTCGAAAAACCTCTAAACCTTATCCACAACCAAATCTGTCATATCATCACATATCCATTTGAAACTATGAGATGAGTTACGACTGAGACATTCCACAGTATTCTTTGGTGGCCTGGGAGAATGCACAAAATTCAAAGCTGTCCTTCTGCTCCGTCCAGAAGTTAAGCTTGTATTTCGGCCAAAAAGGCAGTCATGAAATGTAATTCAGCCAGTAGATTTTAGTCATGGGCAGCTCCATTTGTTATTGTGAAAAAAGCAAATGGAACTATACGCCTGTGTGCAGACTACTATACAGGAGTGGTGTGATGCTCTTGAAGATCATCAACATTCATTGCCAGTACCCGAGCATCCATTTACAAAACTGAATGGTGCTAAGTACTTTGTGAAGTTGGACCTTCCCGAAGCATATATACAAATTCCGGTAGCGGAGGAATCCAAGGAACTTCTGACTATCAATACTCACAAGGGTCTATTCAGATATAATCGTCTTCCTTTCAGTATGAAAACAGCTCCAGTAATATTCCAAGAAGTAATGGATACGATACTGTACGATATACTTGGTTTAGCAGCGTACTTAGATGGGGTAATCATTATGGGGAAGAGCAAAGAGTATTTAATGCCCAAACTTGACCTAGTTTTCAAGCGCATCGTGGAATAAGGGTTTCAGCTTCGACCAGATAAATGCAGCTTTTGTGCAGAAAAATTTAACTACCTCGGATTTATTATAGACAGGAACGGAAAACACTCGGAGCCAGCCAACAGAGGTGCAATAAAACATATGTGACATCCAAAAGATGTTCCTGGACCTAGTTAGTCATTACAGCGTATTCTTACCCGATCTTCATTGCCTTTTCAGCCCTTCAAATGTCCTACTAACGAAGAATGCAAGATTGAATTAGTTAACTAACTCCCAGCAGGCATTCGGTAAAATTGAGTCTACTTATCTCAGGGGTATACCTCATTCACTATGACCCATCACTACCCGTTATGGTTGCATCTGATGCTTCAAATCATGGTATTGATATTGTTTTACCAGATAGTTCCTAGAAGGCTATCGAACATACCTCCCGTTCAATGACGCCCACAGAACGCAGCTGTAGTTAGATTGAAAAAGAAGTCTTTTCAGTCACGGAGTTTCAGAAAATGATAGGAAGACGACAGTTTACCTCACTGACGAATCATAAACCTCTATTCACAGTGTGTGGTTCAAAAGTGTCTACGTTTACACTTGGGCTCGCTCGCAACGGTGAGCTATCACACTATTGAGTTATGATTTTTGCATTCACTACTAAGCTACAGATAATTTCGACCGGGAGGATGCTCCCTCCTGACTAATCAGTTCTCATCACTCACCAAAAGAAAACACTGTGACTGCAGCCGTAAAAGCTGAAACGGAAGTTTGACAAAACCTTTTATAGAGAATTCATGTTGACTTTGCAGGGCCAATACTAGGAAAAATGTGTCGACGCACGTACATGCCACAATGCACGACGGAAGCTACTATCACTAAATTGACTACTTTGTTTAACTGCTTCGGTTTCCGTGAAACCATAGTAACTGATAATGGCACACAATTTACTTCAACTGCATTTTCAGCCTTTTGCAGACAAAATGCAACCCAGCACTTACAATCACCACCTCATCACCTACAGTCAAATGGCCAGGTAGGACGATTTGTAGACACGTTCAAACGTGCTTTAATAAAAGGGGAAGGTGAAGGATCAGTAAGAAATCTTATGCACAGACTCCTTACAAGCTACAGAAGCACTCTGAAGCCCAACAAAACAAATAGCAAACCTCCTGCAGAGGGTATGTTTGGTCGCCGAATAAGCACTGTTTTTGCGTATATACTACCAACAACTTAGTCAGAAATAAGCAAGTGGCAATAGCAACGCAGAAAATTCCAACCTGGTGACAATGTTATGACCAGAAACTACAGGGATAAAAATCTGTGGGAAATGGGTAATGTAGGGAAAAAATGGAGGAGTACTTTGCGAAGTGCAAGTTGGTCCATAAATCTAGAGGAGACATGTAAATCAATTAAGACCAAGACGTTATAGCTACAGTATAAATGATACTCCCGTCAGCTTACCACTCAATATGTTACTGGACAGTTCATAACAATCATCAAACGATTCACGACTTTCTAACCACAAGGTGAATTGCTAAAATTCTGCTGGTTCACCACAGCGTCAGACTCGGTCCAGGAACTCATAAAGAAGCTCTAGGTGAATCTCAAGCAACGCTCTTACACGTAGTTTTTTAATAGGGGTAGGTGTTATGGAGTGCGACAATATCGTCTAAATTCCTCAGAGAAGCTCGGTAATCCCTGGAAAGCCTTCACAGCCAATCATGACATATCGAGAGTTCTAGAAGAAGCATGCGACCATACGTGTGAGACTCAGATTGATTAAACAGACCTCTTGAAAAGTGTAGAACTTTCTAAAGCCATCAACAAGTGTTTATAAATCGGTAATGTTTGTACACATTCAACTGGACAATAAACCTTTATCATATTTGCCGCTTCTTTTCTGTTTTCGAGGAACCAAGCGATCATTGAGGGTGAAGTTCCAAGACCATTTATTGTTCAAGATTTCACCCATATGTATTACAGGTATATATCAAAAGTCTAGAAAATATAACCTTCTGAGAGTTGAGTTTCCTATTAAAATTGGTCTTAATTTGAATTGAAACAAAGCAAGTAACAGAAATTTCATGAAGAGCATCACTTCACTTCTACTACATATCAAAAATTCACAAATGGTTTTAAATTATTCAGGTTATATTTACTGGCGCATTCAAGCTTGAACAGTGATGAGATTTGAAACAATTAGCCCCCTTAATAAATTTCAGCAATATAATGAAATCAGTTTGGAGATCTACTGCACTCTACTCTACTCTACTCTACTCTACTCTACTCTACTCTACTCTACTCTACTCTACTCTACTCTACTGCAATCAACATAAAGCATCAACAACATCCGGATTTTCAACACTAATTCAGTCAAATCAGTACTTCCATGTGATGGTTGAGAGACTTGACAACACGTTACGAAAACCATTTCCAACAAACTACACACATTCTTTAACAGCTACCGCCTTCGCTCACTCACTCGATACTGACACTTAAGACCAGATGGATAGCCAGAAAGAACAAACAACAAGGAACTCACTCTAGTTGGCTGGCAACGAACCAATCAAGAAGGTATCGCCCAACAAATATGCAGAAGGAAGTGGGGATGGATTCGATTCGATTGGATTGGATTGGATTGGATTGTATATACACTGAGAAGACGATTTGGGGAAATCATGTGCCACATCAGACTGTTGAGTGGAACTCAGAGGGGAAATGACGAGTTGGGCGTCCGAGGTGAGGGTGATATGGAGGAGATGGTGTGAGGAAGAAATGAAGGCTTGTGGGGAGTGGTGGAGTGAGGTTGAAAAGACTGTAGAGGAGAGAGTGAAGTGGTGAGTGGTACTGAAGCCATATGTTCCACTAGGAACCCAAGGGACAAATAATAATAATAATAAGACGGAGATTATCCGATCAAATTGTTCGAAATGCTTAGCGCCAATGCATCACTTGTTTTGGATAATCTTCGTCTTCTCGTTATGTTGTTTAAATGATGGCATTATAATTCCTTCCTGGGTGCTGATTGGATTTTTGTGAAGTGAACCAGGCAGTAAGACAATGGGTGCACACATTACAAGGTTAAATTGTGCGCATAAATGCTGAGCAGTTATAATTATTATTTCATTTGCTTCTAAAGGTTCATTTTTGTAGCCCTATGGTTCATTTATTCGTTGACCTTGATCAATGCATTTCAAAAAGCCTTAGCTCATTCTTTAAACATCAATCACAATAATTGGGCTTTAGTTTTGATTGGCTATTTGTCAGTATGACATTTCAATCAACCAATCAGCAATAGAATTTTCATAATGCCATGTGTTTCTTGTTTAATTGGTCAGATTTATTTTACGCCAAGAATTAATCACGGGAGGATATATTTTGACTTCTGGTCTCACTGTTTTACAATGGTATACCTTGCACACCCAGACGATGATAATTGCATATCTGAGTATTTGACAAAGTGCGAAATCAACAACCTGACTGAATGTCACTGAATTCTTTACTCAACATGGCAGAAGAAATTTAAATATCTATCATTATCTGTCTTGTTCACTGCATGGATTCACTACGCAAAAAAATGGTTATTTACTCTACATAAACTTTCAATTTCTGCATTGATAATTTTGGAATTCTATTACTTTTTTTAATTGTGTATAAGAGTAGATAATTATGGGTTGTGTAAACACTAAACTACTTTTGGATAAATCAAATGAAGAGGTTGAAAAACCAGAAGGTTTATTAAATGTAAGTTTTGGAGAAATATTGATTCACTTGATAAAGCTATTGTCGTTTTTGTATATCGTTTTAGCTTGTTAATTTATGATTAGCCTAATCTGAACAAAGATTTATCAGCACGTGAAGTTGGTTGAATTGAAAAGCATTTAATCCAGTGGTCATATTGCTCAGTTGAATTATAAACTATCATCAGTACTAAAGTTGTGAGAGCTAAATGAGCTACATACAGTCTGGTGGTGTATTTGGGTATTTTGAACAAGCCTGTGGCCTTCAATTCTATTAAATTTTCAACTTGATACAATAATAATATTATTGATAGATGGTGGCTAGCAATAGGATCCAAAACTTACGTTTCTTCCTGTTTGGGACTCGGTCGCTGAAGGTACCTGCCTTCCAGTGAGTGATGTTATCCCCACCAGGACTCGAACTCGGGACCAGCTGCCCCAAACCACAGAGTGTTACCCACTAGGTCACCTGGTCACGATAGCCATAATTATTATTATGCTTGTCAATAAATTCTCATCAGTTCCTGGAAATATAAGGTGCTTTTGTACGGCGTGAACTCAAGCCAAGTTAGGGTCAGGTACATTTTCAAATTGGAGTGAGATTTAGAGATTGTAAGGAAATTGATTTTTCTTTTTTAAATTAGTCAACATTAGGATGACTCATAGACGGATGAGTACTGTGAGAGTGAACAAAAAGACAACGAATAACGAAGACATGAATGGCCTTTAGTTTACTGAAGACCATAGAAGGAGTAACGCTTGAGCATAATCTTTCTAAATGCAAAATTCAGGTTTGACCAACTTTATTGTGACAGCCTGAGTTATGTTTAGCGGGCGTTGGCGGACTTCACCTGGCACAAAATATGTGCTAAATGCTTCATTGGTATCTGTGTGTCTACTAGGTGTGATGGGATGGATGTTTCCGAACCAAGCCGGTAAATGTTCTCATATCTCAAGATGCACCCGTCTAATCATATTTTTTATGTAACTTGTTCCACAGGGACAGTCTCAAACTGAACATCGGCCGACTACTGAAAGACTTGCAAACCCGACCTGGATAAAACATCCTATTGACTGCTTTAGCTAGGTGTTGTGATAGGATGTCACTTGGAGCTTCTCCTTTGAGTTGTATACATAAAAACAAAGGCTTCTTCTTCACTGTCACCAATTTTCGTTGAGGACCAATGTAAATGATGGTAGCTTTGACAAACTTATCCCTTTCCAGTTAGAGTATCATGGATGTTCTTTTTCTACACATTCCTTGGAACAAATTGATCTGACTGTAAATCCTAGGCATGCGATTACATTGGGTTTGTACTTCATCGGCGGAAAGCTGAGAAAGTGTGGATACTGTGCCTTAGACGTCGGTTTTCTACATGTACTTCTAAATATAGAACCATCTTCTTTTCTTGTCGTTAGTTCATCAAGGAAATATATCAAATCATTGGTTTCATTTTTGTATGTAAAATGAATTGATGGATGAGCACTGTTGAAACGGTTCAGGATAGAATTAATACATAAGCACTCATCAAAGACTAAAAATGTATCACTCATATGTCGACAGTATAAGTCTGTATTGTTTTTTATGAATGTTATGGGAATCATAAGTTGTATGAAATCTCATGAGCATTATACTTTAAACCTCATCGGTCACCTGGCTCATCACTGCACGTTAAATATTCAGGTCTTAGACTTAGTGATTTCCATTAGTAAAATATAGCTCGACTGTCGATGAACCTCTTACTTCTACTCATATCTAAATCCTAGTTGGCTACCATTGAAAAGTTATCTAATCTCAAAGGCAATGTGGATTTCCTTACCAGTAAGTGCTAAAAGTCATGAGTATCAAAGTTGAGGCCAAAGTGCCTCGGAAGTGATTTTCACACACAATAAACTGTTTGACTTCTCAAGATGAAAGACTGAAGCTATCTACTGAAAACATACTCTTCCATTTAATGGGTATTTGCATGTGCGAATTATCACTGACAAAATAAAGGTGGAAGGGGATGTACTTAAAGGGTTGTGTTTGTACCATGTGGTTATCATTAGAATCACAAAAGGCGTAAGGATTTGTCATAATTTAGGTGAAAGGGTGAATTCCGGAAAGCAGTAACCTCGATTAACTGTTTGACAGACAAATAAAATTAACGTAGAACCTCACACATAAGTGTATTGACTCGAGTTGCCACATTTCACAGTATTATACAATGAACAAATAGGTAGAAAAAGAGTGATATCAAAGGAGACAAAGTATCGTGAGAGAATAAATAATTTGAAGGTAAGGGTTAGTGCGAATATTCAAGCTTTACAAGATATTCAAGAGTGAACGCATCTACCCCAGTGTGGCCAAATTCCAGCCATGTCGGGGACCCCACCCATGTGGTTTACATTTTCTCACATGTCTCAGATAAGCAGTAAGGGACTTCATGGGATAGTGTCACGTCTTTGTCTGGTTACCCTGAAACCTCATCCAACCTAATCCAAATTCCTATAGAATTGCACGGTAATGTAGGTGGTGGCTCAGCATGCACAGTACATGTCCAAGCCATCTCAGTCGATCGTGGTTCACAACCTCATGAATCGACTCATCTATCTTTTCGATTACTCTTCTCTTGTCCTCAAGATTGCTGACAGTGATTTTGCCAAACGCGAGCAATGCTACAAAGATACTTATGATCCAAACCATCTAATCGCTTCATATCTTCTACTTGTAAAACCCATGTCTGATAACCGTTAAGTGTTTGGCACTATCCTGATTTTACTATCAATGAAAGAATGACATTAAAATGTCAAGAAATGTGTTAACTTAATAAAGGGAAATTGACAGAATGTCTAGAAATATCATCAACTACCGACAAAAGTGAACTAACATTAGATTAATAGTCTTTTTGGAATTCATCTTCAGGAGGAAAATATAAGGAAAGTAATTTTTAGATTTTCGTGACCAAACTGCTTGTAAAATCTGGGCAAAGATGTCTAACTCTTGAAATTACATCAGTGTTAATGAACTAACCTATCGATAACAACAAAATTCATGATAGCGCTACAAGCTCAGGTATAAAAACAACTACAAACAATTGAATAGTGAACTTACAGCATATTCAGCCCTTAAGAAGGCAGGATACTATGATCAACCGGGTTAAATAGAATTGTAGCAGTGATGTTATTGTCTGTAGTTTCCTGTCGCTATTTAAATTGATGGATCACCATCGATATATAGACTTCTGGTCGGATGTCTCAACTTCACTTCGATAGTATTAATGAATAGGGGCTTGCAGTGAAATCCAAAATACACTTCTCGCTCCATTTTGCACTCATCAGCTCAATGGGCTAGTGAGTTGTATTGTTCCTGGATTCCACTACTAACTACTACCCATTATTAAGACCACAAGTGTATAATCATATGGAAAGTGCTATCATCATCTCTCACAACATACTGATAATTTATTGGAATATGTGAGTTGGTATTGACTACACAACACATGAGCCCAGTAATAGTAAGAACAAAAATGACCTGGCTTAAAAACGTATATTTCTGAAGTGTAGAAATATTAACTTTAAAACAAGTCATCGGTGAGAATAGAATTCGAGGTATATATGTTGATGTTGAGTCTTAGAATAGGCATAACTAACAGTCTAGTCATCTCCAGGCGATCAACTTCATCAATTTTTATCCAATGACTAGGTAGCCAAGTGGATAATTGTCTCTCGTCTTCGAAGTGAACCTCAGTTTAACCATCAATCACTGGGCTGTAGGTAATTCTTGTTGACCAATCTCGAATAAGAAATGTTTTGGGCTCCACTGCTATTCAACAGGGAGTGATTAGAATTACTGTTCATTCTTCTACTTCTGCCTTCTGATTTTCTTATTCACGTCCTTTTACACTTCATCTAAGTGAGTGTTCATACATACTTACTAGAGCATCGGGCTGGGAACCCAGTGGTTGCTGGTTCGAATCCCATCGCAATCCAAATTTTCATTTCACGTTCAATCATCACCCAGTATCAATACCAGTCTGCCAAACTATGGCTCTCTTAGATAGTCGAAATGATAAGAAATAATAATATCATTAAGAATGACAGTCTGTTAATCACACGTACCGTGATAAAAAGTTCACATGATGTATAAACTATGACATCACAGGACCACCTAGAATTAAGTGATGGTCGTAAATAATAACATTGAACACTTCAACCGTATAAACATTTTCACCTCATGTGACCATTGTATTCTCAAAGTAAGGCTGGTTAGATGAAATTGAGTCCAGTGATTAGTACGCTTTTTTCAACAAATCAATACAGAACAGGGTAAAAGGTCATTCACTTTAGGCAGGTGTATATAATTTTATAATATCACTTTATTTGGTAATGGTGCTGACGAGGAAGATTGGATGCGCCTTAAAAGTGGCTTGACATCAATACTTTACAAGTCTGATGGCATAATAAAGAGTGACTTTAAAGCCCAACCCTAGCAAATTGATGTGAGAGAGAGCCAATTACATCCCTTCATTTATTTGGAGAAAGTACTTTTCCAGGCGAAATACCAAGGCCTGATTGGTCATTTCAGTAGTTGCTAGGCTGGCCTTCAAAGTCATCCCCATAAGAAATGATAAACTTTTTAACTTCTCACTGAAGTGGCATACACACTTTTAAGATAATGGATTTTGTAGATTGGGGTTACCAGAGTAACGGAAATTAAAGTTTAATGATTTAGAGTGATCTAACTCAACATCAGTCAGAGTGAAGCTTTTCATCTACACCATACGTTTTACTAAATGGTTAACATTTTATTATTCTGTCTCCCTTTTCTCAAGTTTTTCCTACTTACTTCACTATTTTTATCATTGCTGTTTACAGTTATGATCATTATCTCCATTCTTCTTTCTCTGGTTTCCTGTAATTACTGCTGTGTAAATTGTGGTAGGTTGGACGGATACTCGACCAGTTGAGAACCAATACATTTCATATTATCATTTGTCCTTTGGGTTCCTAGTGGAGCATACGGCTTCAGTACCACGTCACCACTTCACTCTCTCCTCTACAGTCTTTTCAACCTCACTCCACCACTCCCCACAAGCCTTCATTTCTTCCTCACACCATCTCCTCCATATCACCCTCACCTCGGACGCCCAACTCGTCATTTCCCCTCTGAGTTCCACTCAACAGTCTGATGTGGCACATGATTTCCCCAAATCGTCTTCTCAGTGTATATACAATCCAATCCAATCCAATCCAATCGAATCGAATCCATCCCCACTTCCTTCTGCATATTTGTTGGGCGATACCTTCTTGATTGGTTCGTTGCCAGCCAACTAGAGTGAGTTCCTTGTTGTTTGTTCTTTCTGGCTATCCATCTGGTCTTAAGTGTCAGTATCGAGTGAGTGAGCGAAGGCGGTAGCTGTTAAAGAATGTGTGTAGTTTGTTGGAAATGGTTTTCGTAACGTGTTGTCAAGTCTCTCAACCATCACATGGAAGTACTGATTTGACTGAATTAGTGTTGAAAATCCGGATGTTGTTGACGCTTTATGTTGAGTGCAGTAGAGTAGAGTAGAGTAGAGTAGAGTAGAGTAGAGTAGAGTAGAGTAGAGTAGAGTAGAGTAGAGTAGAGTAGAGTAGAGTACAGTGTAGTGCAGTAGATCTCCACATTGATTTCAGACAAAATAATGAAGGCCTGTCTAGCTATCTTTCCGATCCCGGCTTTGACATCTTCATGTATGTTGCCACCTGTAGTTGAAATGATGCTGCACAGGTAGGTGAAAGAGACAACTTCCTTTAGATTTCGCCCGTTGATGGTGATTGGTGCTTGTTGTTGTTGTCGTTGGTTGGGTATCTTCACCACATCTACCTCTGTCTTCTCTACGTTCACTTGAAGGAAGTCTCCTCTTCGCTGCCTCGCCTCTTCTACCAACCTGTCGGTTTTTGCTTGTAGATCTTTGAGCTCATGTGAAATTAGACATAAGTCATCATTGGCAAAATCCAGATCTTCTAGGGTCTTTTCATCGGTCCAGCCAGCGTATGCCCCTCTTCTTGCTCCTCACAGTTTGTTGCAGTCGACCAGTCGACCACAATCAAGATGATGGGCAGCAGCTTTGTCTGACTCCTGTTTTCACTTCATACCTATCAGTTTATTCGACTTTTGAGTAAAACTCTACTTTTGACATGATATACATAGGTGAAGGGCGTTTATTATTTATACAGTAGGAGTTGTTTCTCTCGTTTTACGGTTAGTCGACAGATGATCACATATCCGAATCCTTTTGAATGATTAAAATTCACATAGTAGTTGATCAAAAGTCCTGGTGATTGAAGTGAAGTAAAAATCTGGTCGGTAGTCGAGCCTCGTAGCTCAGTTGGCAGAGCACGATGCTGAGAACCCGGTGGTCACTGGTTCGAATCCGGCCGCAGTCGACATTTTCATTTCACCTTCAATCACCACCCAGCATAAATTGGATACTAAGCATATGAACTAACTATTTGATGCATAGATCACTTTAGTGTGTTGTTCTCGCAGCTGTTGAAAGGGAGAAAGAGAGAGCGTGCATCGCTCTTTAGTATGGTTGTTGATGCCTTTTATCCTTTCACAAAATCAGTTCAGACTTTAAAGTCCATCCAATGTTTGCACTATTACAAATATGTACTAAACCTATATGCGTCTTCTGTCGGATTCGTGTGGGAATATAAAATTTATCTGGCTTGGAATTTCGGTTAAAACATTTAGTTGCGTCTATGATCATTTGTTTTCAGGTCAATGAGTGAGTGTATAGGCCGTTCAAATAACTACTGAATTAACCAACTAAATTTTTGTATTCTGCTAAAATCTGCGCTTTCAGTCGAAATAAAGAAAACTGATTGACTATTTTAGTCATAGCTAGGGTGACTTTTATAGTTACTCCAATGAGGAGCCAAAACTCAGTGGCTAGTCTTTTCTCACAAGTGTCTAGATCAATAAACAGCTGTGCTGGTACTGTATAGTTATGTTTCGAACTGACGGATAATTCGTGTATGTAGAGTGTTTTGCAGATGCTTTAGGATTTGTCCTGGTGCGAACTTGACAGACGCAAAGACCAATCACTAATTATTGGGACTTGTTATATGCCCACGAGTACGAGACCAAGAAGGAACACGATAGCGTAGTCGGATGGAATAGTATATTTGGATGGTTGTGCCAAGATACCGATGCGTTCCAACTAACTGGCTAGAGAATCGAATACGAGCAGTGCAACTTAACATGACAGCGTGCCAAATGGCGAGGATGCTTGACCGGGTGCCTTCAGCTTAGCGAGTCCAGTTAAACTATTAAGGTCAGCATCAATGTCGAAAGTCGTCAAACCGTAGGCTATTGATTTTAGGGAAGTGTGTGACGCTACAATGCGTTTAGGATTCTGTACTTGACTTGTTCACCAGTAGTAGATAATCAGTTTAACCATCTAATACTTAGTACACAGAGATAATGGAAGTCTGTCGATCAACGTTTGGAAAGGGGAGGCCAAGCTAAATTGACTTTGAACTGTGGTACGTCGTATTATTTTCGTATCTTCGTAGTGTCACTTATCATAATCTAAGTTGTATATATATGGTCATCTTAACAATAAACTTCAGATTCCACCCCTTGCTATTCTCTCAGTTTCTCGCTAAACGGAACAGGCAGTACGAAAACAGGTGTATGGCAATGTCAAAAAAAATACAAAAACAATGGCTTATACATATTTATAATGGCCTTGGGTATTTGAAGGCCTTTTTAGGTTCCAATGTCCTAATGATTTTTGTCCTTTCAACCAATCTGATATTTACACGTTGATTCACGTTTTTTTCCCGAAAATTAGGAACAAAAGGATTGGTTGAGAAAGGCTTCAGGGGTTTACCGCCTTCTTATAAAAAATTAGGCAACCTTATTCAACAATATGAAAATTGTGGTATGATAAATTATATTTGGAAAAATCTCAGGGTGTTTGAAATCAGTAATTCCAACGTTTCACATGGAATTCCGATTTGAGATTCTTCAGCGAAATAATCGAAAACTACACGATCGTAAAAATACAAAACAGGTCAAAAATCTCAGTTCATCTGACTGACCAATCGTGACTGGCTTATAACCAAACAGTGAGATGAACTATGCGATTTTTGACCTGTTTTGTATTTTTACGATCATGTAGTTTTCGATTATTTCCTTGAAGAATCTCGAATCGGAATTCCATATATATATATATATATATATATATATATATATATATATATATATATATATATATATATATATATATATATATATACATCGTAGAAAATGAACAATATTACTAGACTCTTAGGTGGAATTGGAGTTGTCATCCGTATCGATGAAACTATCCTAATAATGAGAGAGTATAATTGCGGACGGCCGTGAACAAACGAAATATGGATAATAGAGACACATGACACTACCTTGAAAAAAGGCTTCATGGAGAGAATTTCAAAGCAAAGTGCTAACTCAGTGCTACCTATTATTCGTGGAATAATGCTATCTGGATTCAAGTGAACGTAGAGAAGACAGAGGTGATGAAGATACCCGACCAACAATAGCAAACATCAATCACCATCAGCGGGAGGAATCCAAAGGAAGTAGTCTCTTTCACCTACCTATGCAGCATCATTTTAACTACAGGCGGCGGCACAGAAGAGGATGTCAAAGCCGAGATCTGAAAGACAGCAAGACAGGCCTTCATTATTTTGTCTGAAATCAGTGTGGAGATCTACTGAACTCAGCACAAAGAACAACATCCAGATTTTCAACGCTAATGTCAGTCAAGTCAGTGCTTCTTTACGGTTCAGATACTTGGCGCGTTACGAAAAGCATTTCCAACAAACTGTACACATTCATCAACAGCTGCCTACCCTCAATACTGAAGATCAGGTGGCTAGAAGTAATAAGAAACAAAAAAACTCTGGCGCCGAACCAACGAACCATCTTTTTTGAATTGTTTTCAGTACGAAATGGATGAATTTCCTGAATTTGACGATGTAGTCTCCGGCACGCATACAAATTCGGTTAAAAGATTCTGGGATGGTTTGAAATATTGAATCTGAACAGTAGAAAGCCCATAAAATGAGATGGTTTATGGTCACCTAGATGAATATATAACCTCGCCTGGTTAACTAGTTTACTAGTTACTAGCCGGTCCTAAGCTCGGGTAAAGAGGGAAGGTTGGGCATAGGGCTAGCAACCCTACCCCGTAAAACAAATCTAACCGCTAAACAAACTTCAAAGCACAAACAAAATATAAAAAATGAAAACAAACTTATTCCCCGCTGGAATCGGAGAGGCGAAATGACGCCAGTTGGTGAAAGCCTTCGGGAAGCCAATTGGCCGATGTGTCTTCTCTCGATGAAAGCGAAAGTAAACGTGGGGACATGGAATGTCCGCACGATGTTTGAACCCAGTAAGGCAGCCCAGATTGCAAATGAGATGAGAAGGTATCACATCGAAGTGCTTGGGATTTGCGAAAGCAGATGGAATGGGAGTGGACTCTCCAAACTGTCAACTGGAGAATCAATAATCTACTCCGGTCACCCAGACGCCAACCACGAGCACACTGAGTGGAGTGGCTATCATGATGTCCTCAAGAGCATCGAAGGCTCTCATGCAGTGGGAACCAATCTCCTCCAGGATCATGACAGCAAGATTCAACTCAAAAGGAAGAAAGGTCACAATCATACAATGTTATGCACCTACAAATAATGCAGAGCAAGAGAAAAAGGAGGAATTCTACAGACAACTTCAATCAACACTGGACAAGACGTCAGTTGGCGATATCAAAATTCTGATGGGCGACATGAATGCCAAACTGGGAGGGGACAACACGGGAAGAGAACTAACCATGGGTCGAGAGGCACTAGGTGAAATGAATGAGAATGGAGAATTGTTTGCAGAATTCTGCGCATTCAACGATTTGGTGATTGGAGTCAGGCAGTGTGTTCAGGCACAAAGATATCCACAAAGCGACATGGATTTCACCAGATGGACACACTAAAAATCAAATCGACTTTATCTCAATCTCAAGAAAATGGAGACGCAGTCTACTTAACACAAGGTCAAGAAGAGGAGCAGATGTAGGTTCACACCACTCACCACTATCTAGTGCAAGGAACCTTCCAAATCAAGTTAAAAGCCTTCAAGGAAGCTGGTGATAGACCTCAATTCAAGTACAACACTCGGAAACTGAAGGATGAAACTACAAAGGAGATCTTCAAGGCAGCCATCAAGACAAAATGGGAGATATCGAGGAACATCCCTGAAGAAACCTGTGTGGAAGAACACTGGAAGTCTTTGAAAGCTATGTGGAAAGAAACCTGCACAACAGTATTAGGAAGGAAGAAGAAAAAGACAGGCAAGGAATGGATCTCGACGGATACCTGGAAGCTGATAGAGGAGAGAGGAGGATGGTGATGAAGCAGAAGATAAACCAGTGCAAGGATGCTCAACGACAAGAGGAAACTGAGCACAATGTATAAAACACTGAACAAAGAAGTGAAGAAGAGTGCACGCAAAGACAAAAGACACTTCTACGACACACTGGCAAGTGAAGCAGAACAGGCTGCAGGTAGGAGAGACGAGACCTGACGACATTGTATCAAATAACCAGGTTGCTATCAGGGAAGAGACCAACACAGATGAAACCAATAAAAGATGAAGAAGGAAATTTAATTACAAAAGAAGAGAAACAGAGGAAACGATGGGCCGACCACTTCAAGAAGCTCTTGAATCGACCACCACCACCACTGCACTTCGTCCAGAAATACCACCTGCAGCCGCTGAACTACAAGTGAACATTAATCCCCCAACGAAAATGGAAGTCCTGAACGCCATAAAGCTACTGAAATGCGGGAAAGCAGCAGGACCAGATGGAATACCGCCAGAAGCACTGAAAACAGATGCAGAGACAACAGCGGCCATGCTCACACCACTATTGCAGAAGGTGTGGAAGGAAGAGAAGGTACCTGACGATTGGAAGAAGGGTTACCTTGTCAAACTGCCGAAGAAGGGAGACCTCAGTGCTTGCAAGAACTGGCGCGGAATCACTCTCCTGTCCACCCCAAGTAAAATATTAAGCCGCATCATCCTGGAGAGGCTAAGGGATGCACTGGATTCAAAACTACGACCGGAACAGGCAGGCTTCAGGAAGTACAAATCATGTGCAGACCAAATTGCAACGCTTCGCATCATCATAGAACAGAGCATAGAATGGCAATCACCTCTCCACCTCAACTTCATCGACTTTGAGAAGGCCTTTGACAGCGTCGACCGAGAAGTAATTTGGAAACTGCTTCAATACTACGGAGTGCCGCAAACCTTTATCCGCCTCATTCAACAACTATATGAAGATGCCACATGCCAAGTAATCCACAATGGGAAGCTCAGTGATGCCTTTGAAGTGAAGACAGGAGTGAAACAAGGTTGCCTACTATCCCCCATGATATTCCTGATTGTGGTGGACTGGATCATGCAGCAAACAGTAGGCAGCGAGAAGAGGGGGATACACTGGCGGACTGCGGAAAAGAACCTAGAAGACTTGGATTTCGCCGATGACTTATGCCTAATGTCACATAAACTTGAAGATCTGCAGGCAAAAACTAACAAGTTGATAGAAGAGGCAGCGAAGACGGGACTTCAGGTGAATATAGAGAAGACAGAAGTGATGAAGATACCGCACCACCACCATCAACAACAACAACAACAAACTCCAATCACCGTCAACGGGAGAAACTTGAAGGAAGTAACCTCCTTCACTTATCTAGGAAGCACTGTTTCAACTACAGGCGGGACGGACGAGGACGTCAAAGTCAGAATCGGAAAAGCAAGACAGGCGTTCATTAGCCTGAAACCAGTGTGGAGATCTTCTGCACTCAGCATGCGGAACAAGATACGGATTTTCAACACCAACGTCAAGTCAGTGCTCTTGTATGGCTCAGAGACTTGGCGCGTCACGAAAGGTATTTCCAATAAACTACAGACATTCATCAACAACTGCTTACGCTCGCTGCTGAAGATCAGATGGCCAGAAAAAATAAGCAACAAGGAACTCTGGGAACGAACCAACCAAGAACCTATCACGCAACAAATATGCAGGAGGAAGTGGAGATGGATTGGCCATGCACTGAGAAGGCCGACTGAGGACATCACGCGTCAGGCCAGCTCGAGTGGAATCCCCATGGGAAGCGACGAGTTGGACGTCCAAGGGTGACATGGAGGAGGTCGTGCGAGCAGGAAATGAGAGCTTCTGGGCTGTCGTGGGACCAGGTTCAAAAGATCTCAGAGAACAGAGGTCACTGGAGGCGTGCAACTGAAGCCCTATGTTCCACTAGGAACCCAAGGGACTAATGATATAAATAATAATAGATGAATATATGCCTAGAAGTTGGTTTAAGCTTTCTATTGATACCACAATGACACATTTGGAAACGTATTTACAACGTATACGATATAACTACCCTATGTAGAAGTATTTTACGTTCTTCACTGTTATAAATACACCTGTTTTCAGCAGCCAGTA
Organism: Heterobilharzia americana; assembly: GCA_944470555.2. Taxonomy (NCBI): domain Eukaryota; kingdom Metazoa; phylum Platyhelminthes; class Trematoda; order Strigeidida; family Schistosomatidae; genus Heterobilharzia; species Heterobilharzia americana. The sequence goes on from OX104127.1 coordinate 89,000,052, forward strand.
GTTTTGATTGCTTGTAACTTCTACTCTTCGTTACCATCCTCCGGGTTTAGGCTTTCTAACAGTTGACACTTATCATCTAGATGTAGCTGTCACTTTGAGGAATCAGTCACACATTTCCCTATGAGATGCATAAATTTCCTAAACTATTATTAACCACTTGATAATCATGTATGCCTTGTCATCACTAGGCCAATGGACACCGTAACACACTGAACTTTGTTTTGGTGTATGGATTTTGAAATCAATGTGTTTGTATTTGTCCGTAAGACAATAACTACTGCATAAAATCATATCCTAACAGAGACCAATTATGGCCTTAGTAACTTAATTATGAAGTTTCTCATCTCCGATATAATTGAAGCAATGAACTTGAATTTCTTTGAGTTAGTATATACTTACTATTGATGAAATTCAGATGAAATAGCGTTTTTTACCAGTTTGTATCAAAAATCTACCATAAAAAAGTGCACTGCAGTGTCATAGTGGTGTGTGAACCCTCTACAGGTGCATTAATTCTAGTTGCTACAATTAGCGACAATGTAGACGAGAGAAGTGAACAGAAACGGAATGATATTGAGGAAAACAAAGAATGACATATTTATCAGCTTACCAACTACTGTGAATACGGATGACTTTAAAGGCCACTCTAGCAATTGATGAGATAGCCAATTACACTTCTTTATTTTATGGAAAAGTACTTTCCCATGTGAGATACAGAAGCCTGATTGGTCAATTCAGTTGTTAGAGTAGCCTCTGAAGTCACTCATGAATATACTTGAATGACTCTAAGGCCATCGCAGCAACAACTGAAATAGCTAATTAGACTTCGGTATTTCGTGCAGATTTGCTTTTTAAAACAGAAATAAACCTGGTTGACTGTTTCAGTTGTTGCTAGGGTGAACCTTAGAGTCACTTATATACTTGGCCGATAAATTTTGATAGTAATTTACTTGGAGTTCTTATTGGTAACCAGTATCTAAGCATCCAGTAGCTAATTCTTTAATATCGGTTGTTTACACTTTTTTATAGGACTGACTTTAAAGACCATCTTAGACACCGCTGAAATAACCAATCAGGTTTTCAGAATTTCAGCTGGGAGGGAAGGTGTTCGTGAAATAAAGAAACGTGATTGGTTACCTCATCAGTTGTTAGGGTGATCATTAAGGTTACTCGAATTTAATCAGGTGATTAATCGTGTCAGCTATTTACCTATCAAATAAGGCTATATTCTTTGAAAAATCTTTCAGAATCCACAAAACTTCAGTGTTCAAGTCTAATGGAACTCGTTGAATTTTGTCCAATTTCACACTTCCAATTCAACAGCAAGATATACAAACAGATGAAAGCAACTCCAATGAGATCACCAATATCCGGATTAATTGCAGAAGCACTGATGCACAGACTAGAAGCCATCATCCTACCTGTCATCAAACCAAAATTCTCGATTCCCTATGTGGACGACACTTTTGTCATCAATAAAAAAGATAATATAGAAAACACTCACAGTTTGATCAACGTTTCCAGTGACATCAAATTCATAATAAAGAGGAAGTCAAAATACCAACTACCATTCCTGGATGTTCTAGTCAGTAGAATAAATGCTGGAAAACTCGACACCCAAGTGTACAGGAAGCCAACACACACTGATCAAATCCTCAACTACAACAGCAACAACCCAACAACGCACAAAATCAGTTGCTTGCAGACTCTATTCAGAAAAGTGAGAACACACTGCAACACAACAAATTCACGGAGAGACGAACAAAATTACTTGATATCCATCCTAAAGCGGAACGCTTACCCACGAAACTTTGTCAGAAGATGCCCATCCCGTACCTCATCAACTACAAAGTCATCGACAGAAATCAGTAAACGCATCATTCTACCATACATAAAGAGTATATCAGAGATCACGAGAAGATTACTGAGACCACTTGATGGGATTGGTGTGGCTCATAAATCAACAAATTCCTTTCAAACAGTAGTATGCAAATCAGAGGATACAACAACCAGAGAAGACAAACGGAATATCATTTCAAAATCAACTGCAATAACTGTAGTCGACACCACACTGGGTGAAATGGTCACCCTCTTCACCTTCGTCTACATGAACACCAATCGGTTATTCTCAACGTGACAAGATTTCATCACTCATCACTCAATGCATGTGGATAACAACTGTGGACATGAATTCAATGTGGACAATGTATAAATGTTGGCTGGAGAGAGGAAACACAAAGATTATGAGAGAATTCGTAGAAGCTTGATATTGAGGTCAGTCAGTCAGTCAATCATCAATCAATAGATGTACAGACGTAGACCCGATCTATCCACCAATGAGTGGAATGATAAACGACAGAGAGGTCAGAGGTGAAGCAGAGGGACAACCAACAAGGAAATCTATGCACTCGATGATACGACAATCAACGAAACTGTTATGGGTTCGAGGCGCTAATGGTGTATGTATATATTCCGAAACGAATGTAATACGCGCGCTTAGCTGACAGCTAACTTGGTACACAAGAGACACTGGCTGCAACCCCGGGACGAATAGAGAGAAGATCGAGGCTGGCAGATGGAAGAGTGTATCACTCCGAGAATATAACAACAACGAATCAATCCAAAACACGTGAATAAGTGTACACATGAAAAATGACCTTGTCCGCAATTGGAGAAATTCGCATAGTAAGAGTAAAAGTTAACCAATTAGCGATTTACATTACAATGAGGGCAGAAATAGACCATTAGCCATACCGTAAAAGTAATGTGGGAATGACACGTTAAAGTGTTCAGATGAATAACAATGTTTTACACAAGACTGGGGCATCACAGCAGAAACAATCAGTCACACACCACTTTGTCAGACTAAGCTACCGATTCACTTACGAAGAGATATTGATAGTTCATTTCATTTTGAAGTTTGTGCTGCTGATGGTGTTCTCTGGAAAGACAATGAAAGCTTCGGGACTAGACCATCTGGCTGAGAGAATGCAACATAACTAAAACTGATCAGATTGGTTTTTCCAGGTCATTTACGTTTGCATTTCATTGTCTTAATTTTATTGTTGTCGGCGTGGAGAGTAAACAATGAACAAACATTTAATCTGTAAATCTAATCCTTCTTACTTTCTGAAATAAATATTTATCAGGTAAATTCATAGACAACATACTCCGTTATAGATACCTAGTGAACATTGAACCACCTTCTGTATCATGGACGAAAAGAAGTTATCCTGTGTACCTAAAATTTTCTGTCTATATAGGAGTAAAATTTGGGCTCTGTAGTAGACTGTAATTCCATTTGAGTTAGTTTACTAGAAATGTCACACAGTGAAACACTACCGTCTACTGGGTAACGTTTCGGACATGATATATTGTCGATATTCACATCACATAAGACAGAGTTTTCTCTTCTTCTTTGAGACGAAGGTAGTAGAATTTCCCATATATCTGGGACAGGTGCGGAATCATTTCTATTGCATGTATTTGGTGTTGATTTGATAAATGAAGATTCGCTTATCAGTCTTCCTTGTCGGCCACTCTTTAATGTGTTTGTGTGCATTCAAGTGCAAAGTTATAACCAAGCTTTTTTCTTATTTCTTATCTTATTAGGATCTACTTATTTTAATTCAGCTAAATTTTTTGACCTATCTTATTCTAATCGACCATGGTCGACTACTTTCACCTATGTATTTGACCTCACAATCTTTGCAAGGGATTTGGTACACCAAATTATTTTGCTTAACTGCATCAGTAGGAACTTTTAACCTACAAAGCTTGTTTAGAAGCGAGTTTGTCGGTTTGAATACTACTCTAATTCAAACCAGCATTATTCAGAATTCTGTATAATGCTTCTGAGGTACCTTCTTTGTATAGTAATACAATGGAGACGTTGAATTCTCTCTCTCAACCCTGTCATCATTATTACTATTATTAACAACATCTGTATTACTACTGCTACTGCTGCTCATATCTTCTTCGAGTTCTTATGAATTTATTTATAAATTTAGGTGGATAACTACTGAGACGCAAGATATTCTTGATGTGTCTAATTTCTCATCGTAGACTTTCTATCCTACTAGTAAGCTTCCTGCCCTATTACTCAGGCATTTAACTAAGCCTACTCTGAGATGTGGTGAGATGATTTGAAGCATAAGTAGCGATTCGAATGAGAAGCTTTCCTATAGAAATAGACACTAGTCTCTAGATTTCCATCTTATTTTCATTTCATCTTGCAATCCAACATGGCTAGCTCACCTTCATCACTTTATAAGTTATAGGTGAATTGGATTTCATTCACTACTGAATTTATATGTGCGAAGATCCTATTAATGTGTTCCGATTTCAGTACTGTAAACGTGTCATCTGCATATCGAAACCATATCTTTGAAATACGACTGTCCATAAATATGTCTGTGACGACGACAGGGGATAATAGTGAACCCGTGAGAACCCCTTCAGTTTGTTTATGTATTTTATTTTGAAACTTAAAAACTGTAGATGTCAGAGACAACCATATTGTTAGCATGATTTCCTAGATCGGGACCTTCATTCGATATGTAAGTTCATTGTTATCCTTAGGTCCATTTTCAACTGCCTCAAGAGACAATGTCGACCGATATATTCGTGTAGAAGCTAGTTATGTGCAAACTAACCATTTTTTTTTAACTGTTACCGACTCGTATATCATATAATCTATGCTCTAAGTTATAAGAATTAGTAAGTTGAGAGTTTTAGTGACTTTTAATTGGACCTAATACAATCGCTAAAAATTTAGACAACTCTTAAGTCGGAGTGTTTTTTAAGACCTATTTCTAGGCCTGATGGGATAACCTGGCTTATGAATCTTAATAGTGCCATACGCTCTACTGGAATTATTGGTTTCCGGGATTAAATTAAACTATTTCGAGTCACCTAGAAACAGCTTCATTCGGAGTATTAGATCCTCTGTGGATTTCTTAATCTTAAAGTATCCACTAGTTTCTTCATTTGTTCATATGGTCCTATTTCTATGTGTTCCTTCACTTAGGAGATGTAGTCAGATCTGTCCATTACACTTGTTGATTTGCCTTTATCCGATTTGTCAATTATTTTATTGTTATCATTTTGAAGATTCCTAAGAGTTTCTTCTACTTTGGGAATGTCATCTAGTTTCAACTTATTAACCGCTACATTGAAGTTGAGGCCTTTTTGTAGCACTTTTACTTATGTTGAGCTTAAGACTTTAGTTGAAAGGTTGATAACCCATTTTGACTTATCGATCATTGGTGATGTGCTATTGTTAATTTCAATACTATTGACTGCATACTTTTCTTCTATAAATTTGTGGAACTTCTTAATCTGATTATTTTTGGACTTCGTGAGTGCAGCTGATCTTGCTTTATTCCACTTGTCCATCACTATCTGTTAATATCTTATGTCTTCAAAATGGACCGAAAGTCATTTAGGCATTGATTTCAGTAGATAATGAAATTCATCTCGGTCAGGGTATATCTAACATTGTTAAAGATAGTTTGCATCATTGTCACTAAGTACTAATTCAGACTGACTTGAAATCAATTTGGAGGTTCGTGGGGATTCATTTATTGATTTAAGGTTGATATTCATCATTTACTAATATCAGTCGGAGAAACATTGAAAACCTGGGACCGCTGGTCAGCTGTTTCGTTTTAGTAATAGGACGTCTCAGGAGTGCGAACTCATGACTCCGATAGATGTTAGTTGGATGGAAGCAATCAGCAGGAAGCCCTAGACCTAGGTTTCGTTTACTCAGCGACTTTACGACTGAGTTATATAGGCCGTGGTTGACCTCCTGTAGGCTTGCACTAGATACATTGATTGGTCACTAGAGGGTAACCAACTTCATGTTGTCTAGTCCTATATGCTGATCAAAATCTGTCGATCACTTTGCAATGTGGCCACCACCAGACTAGGCAGCTCAACATCACGATGCACTTTGATGGATGTTAGTTGGATGGAAACAATCGGCGAAGTTATAGATGTGCCTTGCTGATGAGTGCCGACAAGCACGAAACTTAAGTCCAGGGCTTCCAGCCGATTTCCTCCGTCCAACTAACATCTATCAAAGTGCATCGCGATCCTGATCTGTCTGGTCTGGTGGCCACGTTGGTAAATGATCGTTAGCATTCGATCAGGACTAGACAACATGAAGTTGGTCACCTTCCAGTGACCATTCACTGTACTCATGAATCCGCCAGAGATCGAACTCGCGACCTCCAGTTTCATTGGCCAGCACGTTACCACTGAACCCCTAGGTCGGAGTACAAACGTCCGTATAGCGCGACCTCCATCCAATACCGCCGTTAAGTAGCTGTCCTTAAGTCCGACTTGGTTGACCCCCCTTGAGATCGATAAATCTCCAGCCCCTATCAACTTCTATGCACACTTATGCTTCCAAAGTAATTATGAGAAGTTATGACCTGTGAACTCTACCATGTCACCAGCAGAAAAAATGTCTGCTGACGATGAATTGATGATTTCAGCATTATATCACAAAATAACACGCTTTAAAAAAATATGCTGATTTAATTCCTACCGGCTAACTATATACAAAACCAACTAATCTAGAGTTAAATCCCAAAGGTTGTAAAATGTGAGAATTGTTGTGTAATTCCAAATACTAAGAGGTGTAACAAGTTTTCAGTTTTCTCCTAGTTTTTAATAATTCTCCAACTGATGGTTGATACATGGTAGGGACTAATTTGAAAACATCATTTTTAGTAAACAACTCAATTTGGAATAGCCTATATTTTTTAGGTTATATATATATTATATATGGATGCATTTATATGAATATGAGGTCAACTTATTTCATTGTGAAACTTGTCCTTAAAATGACCATGTAAGGACAATTTTTCTCACCTGAATAAATAAAGGAAATAAATACTGTTTTAGAGCGATACATATCACCACCATCAGCACTGAATGTGGATAAAATAACTTCTGAACACGTCAATAATAGAGTTTCAGTGAACAGACTTGATACGGTCAGAAAAAGAGAAATCGACGTCATGTTAACGATTCCAAAGAATTCAGTGATAAAATGTTGGAGGTTAAATTTTATAGCAGTATCCATCAGAGACTGACATCAGTTGAAGAACCACTTAAAAAATGAGGACAGTTGGCAGTAATTTCGTCCTAGTAGGGGACTCCTCAGCAGTATACACCTACGATCTTTAGTTTTCACGGCGAACGTGTTAACCATTCAGCAACTGGGTTGGAATTAGATGGTTCACAGTTTCCTACTTCCGTCACTTTGCGATATAGCTTGACTATCTACTAACATCTTCAGCTGACATTCTCTTCACATCAAAATGGTTGGAGTCAGAGGTCACTGCTTCGGATTGGAATTTCGGGATATCCATCTCGATGTGTGTCATTAATTTACACAAAGTGTCAGAGAGCCTGCTAACCTGAATTATTGTTCACTCATAAAATTCCCTCTGACTTTGGTTTGATCAGGAAACATAAATTGTGTCCTAAACATTATCAAATAAATAATACCAGTTGACTTATTCAGAAATCTGATCAACAAACTAAAACAGAATTACAATTTTGACTTTCTAAGATGTCTGAGTGACACCTTTGAAGTGAAGACAGGAGTAAGACAAAGTTGTCACCTACTATCACTGGTGATCTTCCAGATTGTGGTCAACTGGACTAGGCTGGATTATGCAACAAACTGTGAGGAGTGAGAAGAGGGGCACATGCTGGCTGGACCAATGAAAAGACCCTAGAAGATCTGGATTTCGCCGCCGATGATGATTCATATCTAATGTCGCACAAACTCGAAGATCTACAGGCGAAAACTAACAAGTTGGCAGAAGAGGCGAGGCAGAGAAGACGAGACTTCCTTCAGGTGAACGTAGAGAAGACAGAGGTAGAGGTGATGAAGATACCCAAACAACGACAACAACAACAAGCACCAATCACCATAAATGAGCGAAATCTAGAGGAAGTTGTCTCTTTCACCTACCTGTGCAGCATCATTTCAACTACAGGTGGCAGCATAGATGAAGATGTCAAAGTCGGGATCGGAAAAACAGCAAGAGAGGCCCACACTATTTGTCTGAAATCAATGTGTAGATCTACTGTACTGTACCCTACTCTACTGCACTCAGCATAAAGCGTCAACAACATCCGGATTTTCAACACTAATTCAGTCAAATCAGTACTTCCGTGTGGTGGTTGAGAGACTTGACAACACGTTACGAAAACCATTCCCAACAAACTACACACATTCTTTAACAGCTACCGCCTTCGCTCACTCACTCGATACTGACACTTAAGACCAGATGGATAGCCAGAAAGAACAAACAACAAGGAACTCACTCTAGTTGGCTGGCAACGAACCAATCAAGAAGGTATCGCCCAACAAATATGCAGAAGGAAGTGGGGATGGATTCGATTCGATTCGATTCGATTGTATATACACTGAGAAGACGATTTGGGGAAATCATGTGCCACATCAGACTGTTGAGTGGAACTCAGAGGGGAAATGACGAGTTGGGCGTCCGAGGTGAGGGTGATATGGAGGAGATGGTGTGAGGAAGAAATGAAGGCTTGTGGGGAGTGGTGGAGTGAGGTTGAAAAGACTGTAGAGGAGAGAGTGAAGTGGTGACGTGGTACTGAAGCCGTATGTTCCACTAGGAACCCGAAGTACAAATAGTAATAATAAATAATAGCCTACAAAGCAAGGTAGCCTTGTAAAATTAATTTACGCAGTTTTACTGCTTCCGATTATTTGCTTTAAATGGTCATGGAAATTTATGTGTTACTGGAATGAGTTTTTGACAATTCTCAACTCACGTACGATCAGAAACTGACTTGATGTAAGTGAATAAAAAATGAGCATTGTGGAAGAGTGAAATTCTGTTCTGTAAATAAAATATATTTGTAAAACTGCAATCAGGTAGGAAAGTAAATTTCAAGGAAATAAGCGACTTACATGACATCAGAGAAATTCAAAAAATATTTTCTACCTCATCGAGGTTTTACAAATATGTTTCCATAATAATCCTACTTCTTAAAAGTAAGTTTTAATGTAATCTCAGAGTGCTTATAGAAGCAGAACAAGTTCTTTCCGAACTGGATATTTATAACTCTGTTTTAGACAGCGGCATGATTCGAACCAGCAACCCCCTGGTTTACAGCCGGGTGCTCTGCCAACTGAGCTACGATGTCCAACTATTGACCGGAGTTTTATTTTACTCCAGTCACCAAGGGTTTTCCTCCACTACCGTGTGAGTTCGTGGTAGCTGGTTCGAATCCCACCGCGGTCCAAATTCTCATTTCATCTTCAGTCATCATCTGGCATCAATACTAGTCCGCCAAACCACGGCTGTCTTATCACTGATGGTGATTGGTGCTTGTTGTTGTCTTCATCACCTCTACCTCTGTCTTCTCTGCGTTCACCTGAAGGAAGTTCCGTTTTCGTTGCCTCGCCTCTTCTGCCAACCTGTCGGTTTTTGCCTGTAGATCTTCGAGTTTGTGCGACGTTAGATATGAATCATCATCGGCGGCGAAACCCAGATCTTCTAGGGTCTTTTCATTGGTCCAGCCAGCGTGTGCCCCTTTTCTCACTCCTCACAGTTTGTTGCATAATCCAGCCTAGTCCAGTTGACCACAATCAGGAAGATCATCTTTGGTTCAAAGGTTAAGGTCAGCAAAAGATTTCAGAGAAGTGAAACAAGAATCTGGTCAGCAGTCGGAACTCGTAGCTCAGTTGGTAAAGCAGGGAGTCGAAAACCCAGGTGATGGGTGGTTCGAATCCCACTGCGGTTCAAGTTTTCATTTCACCTTCAATCACCACCCAGTAGCAGTCCAAGTCTGTCAAATCACAGCTATCTTAGATAGTCAAAATGATTTCAGTGATGTTATCCTGTGAATAACTCCACAACTCTTAGTTGTGTATCAAAAAGATAAGGCTAGTGTGGAGCGTCATTAAATCACAGTTCCCAAGTTATTCTTTTGATGAATAAATATATTGATGATTGGATGGCAGTTGATGAAGTTACCAACCTTATTGATTAGGTAAATAATGTGGCTATCAGGTTAACTTGTATCGAACTGCAGTGAGTTGTATTTTTTGACGTTAGATACTAGGTGTAGAGATAAAACTTTAGACCTTAGTTTTTTACTTGCTGGCAGATACCATCAAGGGGTATTCGTAACTCATAGTCAGTGACTGTTAACTTCATCAGTGTTAACAATAATCAGCATCCTTATTATAGGAAAGCATCACATCAAGAATGATGGACTGGAAAGCACAGATAGCATAGCTTAAAAGTAAATGTTTTAACACATGTGGATTCAATCTTTATCCTTCTCTAGATCTGGAATATCGGGGTAGTGTAATCTACCATACTTGTATTTCTTCATAACCTTCTTGTTATCAGTTCCAGTGTGTGCCTATTTCTGCGAGTCTTTATCAAGTAAATTGCAACATAATGAATAAGTAGGGTATGTCGAGGCGTCTGCCTAGGTGCCTGCATTCCAACAGAGGTAGAGGAATTCAATCTACTTTGTGAGTATGAGATTACAAGGATCAATAAGTAAGGAATAGTTTATTATTGTGTAGTTGTAGTTGATTGGTTTAGGGAGTTGACTTTCTACCATTGGGTCACGGATTTGAACAGCGCTCCACCTGTCTAAGTTTGGGCAGGTAGGCAGTATCATTAGCCTTCACACACTGGGTGTGGGCCATTGTCTATCGTATGAATGTGATTTTCGAATTTTTTTCGATTTTTTCAGCCTTAAGAATTGTTATGATTCTTCAAAAGATGACACAACCATATCAGATCGATGCTACCATTGAGTTATTTACTTCTTACGTAATTCCTCTAAAACACTAAACTGAGTAGGTTGGTAAATTATTGTATAAGTGATCAATACCTTTAAGTTGTTCAGTCATCTATGTAAAAATGCGTAAATTTCAATTGGTTTGTCAAATGCGCATGTTTCATCTCCAAGTTTAACTATTGAATTTACTGACAACACTTTCTCAAGTTATTTTCTAATGGCACTAAAATTGAAGATTGTTTATGTAACATCTTAGATTTAGAATAAGAAATTCCACAGACTGACAAACTTTAGGGTTGGGTGTACTGTACCAGGTAAACTTGGCAAGTCTATTTATTGAGTTTCACAATCTTTTTGAATGAGGTGGGAAAAATAAGTTTCGTATTCAAAGTGACTGTCTATCTCGATTAGGTTGGATGAAACTTACGTGACACCGTTTCATAAACTATCTGGTTTTCGGTCTGAGTTGTATAAACAGATTCCAGAATGGGTCTTCAACGGTACCACGGCTAACAATAGAGAGTGTAGTGGTTGAGTATATCGACCACTTCACTTACATGGAAAGTAGGATCAGCCCTGGTGGCTCAGTGAAAGATGAAATCTCTTCACGAATACAAAAGGCTCGTTGGCTTTTGCCAACCCTCGCCACCTATGGCGCCGCCTTGATATCCGACTGTCTATTAAAGATCTTTCGTACTGCACAGCAGCCCACTCTGTCCTACTGCATGACTTTGAAACATGGCCATTAAAAGTAGCAGACATGAGAAGGTTTCAGATGCTTGACCACCGTCACTTTGGTTGTGTAGGCTGTATTTTATGGTGTCACCACGTGAGTAACGCGGAAGTTAGGCTTAGATTTGTAGGGAGAATAGGTAAGTCAGTTGACACGGTTGTGAACCTTCAGCGATTCAGATGGTTGAGACATGTGTTACGTACGCCTAACCACCGTCTTCCTCGTCCCACAATGTTGGCTGAAGTAGCTTCAGGCTGGAAAAAAGCTGGAGACGGCCAGACTAAAACATGGTATCAATGTATGAAGTCTTTGACTGTTGATTTGAGCCATATGGAGCGGGATAAGAAAATCCAGTGGCTGGAGACTAGGTGATTTGGCTCAGAACCGATGTCAGTGGCACAGATGTATACACACATTATCCTCATCTTAACGCAATACCGAATCTTACCATTTTCTCATTCTTTATTTCTGAGTACTTTATATCTCTTTTGACTGGATTTCCTTTTCATCTCCCACTTCATTGCCTTTCTACTTGATGTACTGATATGAGTTGCGGCAAATCGGACCATTACGCAATAATGCCTAGTCCTATGTTGATTTGAATGATGATGTTAGATGTCAACAGATGAAAAGTGTTTGATCAGTTCTTTGATTTATTAGAAATCAGCAGTTATTTAGTCTTAGTAGCAATTAAAATGACCTAGCTTTATTCATTCTTCAATGTCTTCGAAATGTTCGACAATTTATTGACCCTTACTAATTATTTCCTTACTTTATATATCCTTTTTCTTAGTGTTCGATTCCTGCATTCGCTTTTATGAAATACAAATATTTGAACGGGGGTCTACTTCTGTTTAAGTTCCTACTTTGTTTCTCTTTGTTTACACTAAGAAATAATTCAAGTGTTCATGATACTAGATGCATGATGATGGTTTACTTAGTTTACGAAGTTTCACATTTACATTTTGATGAATTTTTTAGGTTAGTCAGAGGAGGCATTGAAGCTGAACTGTATATTCCCTGAGGTATTCAAAACATCATATTAATTTGGTGTGAGTAGTTACAGGAAGAAAAACATTAAACTAATCTAACTACAGTATGTTCTTACTCTAGATAAGTGTCGAGAATGTACCATTGGTTTTATATGTACATACGCAAATATGTGATGATCATTTTTATGAAGTACGCGATCATGAAGAATCCAGCTTGAAGGTATAGATTTGTAAATGAAACAAATTGAATAATAACACTTGTGAATGTCAGAGGAGATTTACCACTACAAGGATATGCCAATAGACAGTAACCACATAATTCACTAGTCATTCTCACTCTCTACTCTTCATATCCAAAGTAAAGTGAAATCTAACGTAAGCTTTCAATCTCTATCATGCCATTCCTATCAGTTTTAGGATAACAGTACTTAAGAGTAGCTGATAAGGAGAAACTAAAACAGATTGATGATAATAGTAACAATATAGTTTGAGGTTTATGAAGAATTTTGTTTCAAGATAGTATTCATCATAGACTTATAACAATGGGAGAACCATTGAAAGCCTGGGAGCACTGGACAACTGTTCGTCCTAGAATGGGACTCATCGGCAATACTCACTCACAAACCGGTTAGGACTCGAACTTAGGACTTTCAGGTTCCACGGAGAACACGTTAACCATTCAGACACTTTATTGTATAGTACTTATTAGTGATATGCTTCTGGATAGATATCTCGAAGTCCCAATGAGAAGTGGTGACCTATGGGGTCAACCAGTTGGAAGTGAAGCGGATGTCAACTGAAGAGCTTGGATGGTATGGTACTATATCGCAGATTGATAGAGGTAGAAGACTGTAGACCACTGAACTCTAACCCAATTCCTGGATGGTTATCGCATTCACCATTAGACGTGAAGGTCGTGAGTTCGGTCCCCGGTCGGATCATGGTTGTGTACTGCCGATGACTCCCATATCAGGACGAAACAGCTGTCCAGTGCTTCCGGGTTTTCATTGGTTCTCCAAATGATGCCATTCTGTAATGAATATCAGCCTGAAGTAATCGTAATAATTGTAATAATAATGATAATCACTATATTCCAGGAAACCTTTTTGTTAAAGTATAGAATTCTCAGTGTGCAGTATTTCGGCGAATTTACTCCCCATAAAATATTTTCAAATGGAATTATTATAGCATCTAAATAATGTTACTAATAACAGTAGTACAAGCAGCAATATGAAATGTACAACTACTGTTAGGTGTTTGTGTGAGTGGCAAAGTGACGGACACCCGGGTTTTGATCCCAGGCCTTTCGGCCCGCAGTCCCCAGCTCTACCACCGAGCTATTTCGTCCAGTCAATAGATACTGAGGCTAGAGTGGTGAATGAACAGAAAAGCGTGCACTAGTCTGGTTGGTGTGGTTCGTCCTATGATTACTAAAACCTACAGTAAAATCTAGCTAATCCACAAGTGGTTGTATGTGATGCATTACTATGCGCTTAGAAGTGCACTACAATCCCTCTGTTTATGAGGAGAAGAATTCTACTTAATTGCCTAATGAAGCCGGTGTCTCGAGGTAAAGTACTTTCTCCCTTTCTGTTTTCTCTCTTTTTACATGACTTACCTTATTCTGTTGAAACTAATCTTATAAATTGTAGAATCCAGAATACGCGTTTCGTCCTGTTTGGGTCTAGTCAGCTGGATGTGCCTGGACTCCAGTAAGTGGTGCTTTACCCAGTAGGACTCGAACTCATTAGCCATCGCTTCACATACTACAGCGTTATTCACCAGAACATTGAAGCATGAGACCCATTTCTTGTACAATGAGTATCGGTTGTTGTTTATTGATGCTTGTAATTCTCGTTTGCTATACTGGATTGAATTACTCGATGTCTGTTGTCAGATGGATTCCTATGCAGATGTCTCAATACTACCCGACTACCCATTATGTTGTAACCGATAATAGATTGTTTATTTGATAAAGGAAAGACTTCAATATGATTATGATTATTAGCAATAAATTTTACCAAAAATACCATCCAGTAAATATCACCATGTTCTGTATCAAATAAGTAGCGTAATTTGGAGGAAAAAGTGTAATGGCTCATAACTTTGTAAGGATATACTTGAACTAGGAAGCGGATGAAATTATTCCTGTTTAATTAATCACTTAATAAATTTCCACAAAAACCCAAGATAGAATTAATTGGTGAATAGCTCCGAGAGGGGATTCTTAAAGTTCCAAATGAGAAGTCTTGAGCAGTGGAGTTAACCAAGTCGAACCTGAAGACAGTTACTCAACAAACGATATTAGATGGAGGTCGCACTATATCCTGAACTGACTGAAGTAAGAAATATGGATCATTGGATTCCGACCCACCGGGTCAATGGTAACGTGCTGGCTCAGGAACCTGAAAGTCCTGAGTTCAACCCCTGGTGGGCGAGGTCATGGGTACGCACTGTTGAGGACTCCTACATCAGGATGAAACAGTTGTCTAGTGTTCCTCCAACTGATATCAGTCCATGATGAATTCCAACCCAAGATATTCTTGTTTATCTATAAAGTCCAGCAATATATCATTTACTTATACACGCTTTCAGTTTATGTTTCATATTCAGCAATTTATCTGTCTCCTATTACTTAATCTCATTCGTTCTTAGACTGGTTGTAATATATCACACAGAGTGTTGTAATAATTCAATTTCAAAATTGAATGAGAAAATGGAAAGATATACACAAGATACACTTTTTGACAAAAATAATTGTTTTTCATGTGGTCCAAATAACACACATTCACCATTATTGTCTCTTATGTTATCACTGTTATCGAGTATACCTAAAGAAATGCATTCCATAGGTATATGTATATATATACAACATCATTCGACATCTCGATGTGCCAGTTGATTTATGCATAGTTTGCAGATGTATTGAATCACATACCTGTATGTGCACGTACATATACACAAAAACACAAACAAACGTGTATTGGTCGTTTAATGCTACACTGTTTGTATTCCTCCTTGTTACATGCCATACAAACATAGAATACCGAAACAAGGTCATAAATCACAACTAACCACTTTTCCAGTAAACTACGTTCTCTAGATATTGTTTATAAACATACAGAACTATCCTAAGAGTCTAAATAAACTAAATTTACACTGCTTAAAAGTTGCAAACTGGAATTAGATAATTGTTCAGTACTCTGTTTTATACTGATTCTTAGATTAGTTTATTTCACATAGCACATGGTACTTTGATTTGATTATGAGTAACAAACTGTACTAAAAAACGTCATCCAGTAAATAAACTAATCTAATATGTTTAAGTTAGTATTCATCACGAACTAACATAATTCGGAGAACCATTGAAAACCTGGGAGCACTGAACAGTTAGTTGTTTTGTCGTAGTACGGGACACTTCAGCAATACGTATCCACGACCAGATAAGAGATTGACTTCAAGGCTTTCAGGTTTCACGGCAAATGCATTAACCACTTGGTCGTTGGGTTGGAGTTCAAGGATCCACAGTTTTCTGCTTCTGTAAATTCACGACATGGCATCCACTTCACTCTCGACTGTCTGACCCCAGTGATCACTGCTTCTCATTAGAGCTTCAGGATACCCATCTCGAAGCGTGTCACCAATAAGTACCATACAGTAATTAACACAGTTTAAGGCTTATAAAGATTTTATTTATTTCAGGGTAGTATTCACCACAGACTGGCATAAGTCGGGTACCGGGTCGTTAGTGGATACTACCGAGGAGTCCCATACTAGAACGAAACAGATGTCCAGTGCTCCCAGGTCTTGAATAATCCTCTGGCTGACATCAATCCATGGTGAATACTACCTTGAAACAGAAATCTACATAAAGCATAAACTACATTTTACAAATTCATTAAAGGTAATATGTGACAACCAAGAGTGTGTGAATTACTCCATATAATGGTACATTCATTCATGTTAGACACTAGAATCATTAATTAAAAATTAAAGCGGTTCTTCTGCCACCAAACTGTGAAGGGATGGTCGTGTGGTAGGTGGGAGAATGTGGTTTTATTCACTTAAATCAAAAAATCTATCTAAACTATTATGGCGTCATCCGTTTACCGTTCTGACAGTCATGCTGTTTTGCTTTGTTTACGTAAATGAAATTTTCACTGAAACATACGCAGTGGGTTATGTCTACAAAATGCCTTGTCGTGAGTTAATCAGCTCACAGGTTCTAAAGTGAAACTGTGTCGTTTATACTCGTTAGGCTAATCTGTACACCAAATAGGACTAATAAGGAGAAGAAATTAATGATGTATATTGGTCAGCAGGAGAGTCAAAGACACGCGTTTCGTCCTATTTGGAACTCTTCAGCTGGATGTGCTTGTCATCCAGTGAGTGATGTTATTCTCACCAAGACTCGAACTCGGAACCGGTCATTTCAAATGTCTGAGCGTTGTCCACAAGGCCATCAAGTCACGATGGTCACTTTTTGTGCGACTGGTATGTCCATCATTACTATAAAATTGGAACACAGGAAATATCGAGACTTTCACGCAGGAGCCCATATGCCAATGGAGATTAATCGTTTCGGTCTAATCAACGGCGTTTTAATACAAGTAATAATATAAGGAGAAAAAATGTTAAGGTGTTCATGCTTTCATTTTTCGTATGGAATATTTTTTATCAATGTCTGTACATATAGTTGTCATTCAGCTATTGTTCATTTGATAAGTGGTTAAGACATGGGATTTACCTTTTGATTTTTTTTCCAAAACTATCACAGAATCACCTGGTAAATTCATTGTGTTTCATTCACATATACATAAATCAAATTTAAAATGACCAAGGTTATCTCGATTACTAAGATACTCTTCTCTACTCTACTTCGTCACATCTTTGTGTTCTGAGCAGTTTCACTACCTAATATGACCACATTGAAGCATTATTTTTGATCAGCTTAATTCCTTATAAACCTGCAAGCTGATCCCGAAGTAATAACACTTTTTTTGACAGAAACTGCCTAAACCAAACAGTGATTGATCTTCAGCTATTCACTGAACTTGCTTTATTTGTGTTTCTCTTTCAATTCCTGCCGCATTATTTTATGATATGTTAACTGAAACAAACCTCATCATCGTGTATGATCATTAACCCTGATGAAGTTTACTGCTGATATAATATGCGCAACCAGAAGTTAGACTGCCCATAAGTAGTGTTAGGTTGAGACAAGTCAAAAAGTAGCTGCTAAGGTATGGTTCTTCTTTACTTTACGAGTAATAATTGTTCAGCCAGTATTACGTTTTGGTTAGCTTTGTTCCATAGGATACATCTTGACAAGCAAAACAGTATTAATCAGTCTAGTTGCATGCAAACTAATGGAAAATAAAAAGTGGCACTTGGGCACTGTGGTAAAATCCAATTCCATATTCGATTTGTTTATTTGATTTATAACACACAGTGATACAGTATTATTGTCCATAATCATATCAATGTAATCACACAAATTTCGACATCTGATTTTTATAGTTTTGTCACCTGAAATCCTTTGTTTCTATTGGTAATAAAATTTTCCATATCTCTGGTGTAAATGTTGCATCATTTCCATTACATGTCTTGCGTGTTGAATCGATGAACAAAGATTCAATAGTCAACCTCTCCTTCTCCACCTAAGTATATTCGACTTAAGTACTACATGGGGCTTTTATCCCACCACATTGTGTGACTGTGTGTTAATGCATGCATTCCACTAGCCGAGTGTTTCTCTAGATCTTTGATCTTATTCGGGTCTGTCACTCTATATTTAGCTAAACTCCTCTATTCCGCTGTTCTAACTGACCACGACCGACTACTTGGACCTATGTACTTCACATTGCAATCATTACATCGGATTTGATAGATTAGATTATTTTGCTGAATTCGTTCTATCGGATCCTTAAGCCAGCCGACACACCTTATCTCTGAGTGAGTTTGTGGGTTTAAACGCCCCCCTCCCTAATTTCAGCTTCGCTGAGGATCCTACGTAGCTGAATATAAAGTAACAGACCCAAATAAAATCAGTAATCTAGAAAAACACGCGGCTACTGCAATGCATACATTAACACACAATCACACAATAGGGTTGGATAAAAACCTTATGTAGCACTTAATATACTTAGGTGGAGAGAGAGAGAGAGAGAGAGAGAGAGGAATTGATTACTGAATCTCTGTTCATCGAATCAACACCCAACACACGTAATGGAAATGATGCAACACTTACACCAGAGATTTGGAAAATCTTATTACCAATAGAAACAAAGAATATTAGGTGACAAAACTATAAAAATCAGATATCGAAATCTGTGTGATTACATTGATATGATTATGAGCAGTAATGTATGCTGAAAACGTCGTCATCAAGTAAATAATACTATATCACTGTGTGTTATGAATCAGATAAACAAATTGAATATGGAAAAGTTAGTACTACATGTTTTCACCAATTTAATTTGTCATTTTCATTTGAAACAGGCAACTGCTTGTCTTTCGAGTGTCTGTATTAGAACAGCGATATAGTTTAACCAACACAACTCAGTAATGAGAAGCGTCTACAAATACAAACTGTTCAAGAAACTTGAAATGATCTTGAATGATGATGACTGTTAGTTTCAAATGGAACAGTTCCTTGTCAAGGATAATCACACATATCTCAATTGTTTTGTCTGTCATCTTCCAGTAACTTTTCAGCAGGCATGTCTTTGGGAACCGTTGCTTACACCGGTTAGCATCCCTAGCCCTAGTAATTCAACTTCATTCAGTTAATATCAATGATATTGAGGACTCAACAACTTAGTGGTGTTAAAGATTGTCACCAGAGATGCAATAGTATAATTGTTTTTATATCATATTGTCGTTGATTGGACCGAATTGATCGGTCTCTGTTGGCATATGGGCTCCTGTGCGGATGCCCCGACATTGCCTGCGTTCTAATTATGTTAATGATGGATCGTGGCTAGCAGTGGAAATGCGCATCCTGGATTCCACTGCTAGTCATGATCCATCATTAACATAGAGATGCAATATGTGATAGGCTAGTATGGTTAACTGTTGTTAGTTTGAAGCAGTCGACGATAAACTTTACTGAACTTAGGTTTCATGTGACTGGATGAAGCGTAAGGACCTTGGATCTCCTCTACTTACAACCTTAATTATACACAATACCAATGATATAACAGGAGGAATTGTGAGTTTTAAGAAACAGTTTGCCACAAGACGTTTTGAAGAATGGAGGTAAGGAAATTTTAGTTAATGTGTCGAAGGTGCTATTGTATGGGAATCAGAGGTAGTGTCGTCAGACTGGTCTATTTCATTGATCATCCTAGTCTACAAGGAGGCAGGGAAATCTTCTTGCGACAACTATAGGGGAATTAGTTTGACTAACATTTTATCCAAGATCCTAGGGTCATTACTTATCCGACTCCTAACTAGAGCTTGAGAACAGGAAAATCGAAAAATCGAGACAGATTTTGGACAGACTTGTACGAGGGTGCGTAGGACACATTTCTACATTACAACAGGTTCTGGAACACAGGCATACCTACCGGCCAGTGAGCGACACTTGTCATAGTTCTTGACCTGAAGGCAGCATTCAACACTGTCGACCGTGAGGTGTTGCGACAGCATCTAATTATGCTGGGAGTACCAAGCAAGTATGTAACGCTAATCAAAGCTCTCTACTCGAACTCATGCAGCCGTGTAAGGGCTTACGGAGAGTTGTCGTGTGAATTGACGACAACTAGTGGTGTCCTCCAGAGATACTCACCGTCACCCTTCCTAGTTAACTTAGTCATAGACGTGGTAATGGACACAACGTTAAGTAGTTCTGACTTCACAGGGATTGATCTACTGCCTGAAGGTCATCTGGTTGAGTTTGAGTATGCAGACGGCGTTGTCCTGTTAGGTGAAGATGCTGGCAAAATACAGAGTCTGCTGAACGCCTTGAGCAGAAATCTGAGTATGTTCGGCATGCTTTTCGCTACCATCTATCAAACGAAAGAAGATGCTCTAGAACTTACCTGCTGTAAACACTCCCAGTATGATGAAAAGTAGTGAAGTGGTGGAATGTATCGACCACTTCACTTACGTAGGAAGTTGCATCAACCTTAGCGGGCCTTTTGCTGACGAAATCTCAGCTCAGGTACAGCCTGTTTAACATCCACCGACTTGCAACAACTGGCGAGATGTCCGACTATCGATCAAAGGGTGAGTATATTGCACAGCGAGCGGTTCTCTCCTGTTGTACACCTGTGAGACATTTTCCGTTAAAGGTAGGAGACATGAAGCAGTTATAGGGTCTTGATCAAAAGTATCTTCGCAGCATTGCTCACGTTTGATGAGATCACTGTGTGAGCAATATCGAGGTCAGGCGAAAGGTACTACGCAAGACAACCAAGTCGATTGATGAGGTTGTGAGCCTTCATCGACTGATATGACTTGGATATGCGTTGCGTATACCGAGCCACCACCTACTTCGATATAACATTTTGGAAAAAGTTTGATAAGATTGGAAGACAATTCATGGTGGTCAAAACAAGACGTGGCACCAGTCTATGACGTCTCTTACTGTTGATTTGAGTCTTGTCAGGAGATGTCGATTGCATGGCTAGTGTCCATGAGACGAACGAAATCAGTGACTGAGGACTGACTTTCGGCGATATATATATATATATATATATATATATATATTCACTCCCTGACATCTAAAGCTTGAATATTTGCACTACCCGTTATCTTCAAATTGTTTATTCTCTCACACAGCTTTATCTACTTTGATATCACTTTTTTACTATCCATCTGCTTTTTGTGTACTACTATGAAGTGTGGCAACTTGAGCTGATAAACTTGTGTTCGAGGTTCTTCGTTGGTTTTGTCATTCAGTCACATGATGACTAAATTGGTTAGCATCCGGTGACCAATATATTCCACAGAATTCAGTCATGAAGAAGAAGATATTTTGTTTTAAAATGCTTAGTGATCAAACACTCTGACTTCGGTACATTGATTGACGCATGTTCAAATTTTTGACGGAACAGAATTTTCTCAAGGGTAAAAGCAAGAAACATAGATCAACTTATGCTGCCTAGCAGTGTGTTTTTTCCATTTATGAAACTAGAACTATAGTTATGTCACACATCTTACCATAGGAACACTACATTCTAACTTAATGCATTTTAAAGCAAATAACAAAACAAAAGCAGGTCATTAGAAATGATTTTGTCTAAGAAAGAAACAGTATTGACACTGAACAAATACTCTATTTATGTAACCAACTTTTGTCAATAAATAATACTGTACCACTGTGCGCTTTATATCAAATAAACAAATCTAATATGGAATTACATTCTACCACAGTGCCCAAGTTTTACACTTATATTTGTCAATGTTGTTTACTGAATTCGTAGTATGGGTGTATTTCGGTCACACTTATTGATTTTCACACAAAAATCTAAACTAAGGTCACCCACCGATAGGAGTGGTTAAAAGTGACTTATTTTCATTAAATAAACGTCAATAGAATGGAAACAATTATTAACACCAAAAATAATACTGATTTGTCTTTGGGATGATGATGAAGCATCATAATGATCGATACTAAATCACACTGCCTAACGGTACCTATCACTGAACATTCCGGTATAGTTGTCAAATACTCTGTTTTACTGACTTATTCAGAGACATAAATAGCCATACCGTGAACAGACAAAAGTAGGATATATGGACCATTGGATTCCGACCCAGTGATGCAATGGTAACGTGTTGGCCATGGAACTTGAAGCTTCCTGATTCGATCTCTGGTGGGATCGTGGGTGTGCACTACTGAGGAGTCACGTAGTAGAACGAAACAGCTGTTCAGTCCTCCCAACTGATGTCAGTCTACGACGAATACCAACTTGAAATCAGGACATAAAAATACTTGTGTCATCCAGAAGTGCACAATGAACTTCAGGGATTCTGACTGCAAGTAGTGTTGTTGCGGAGGCTGTTTAAGCTGGTATAGGTTTCTTAACCATATGCGTGTGGTACGAGGAACAATTAGCCTATTTCTGGATGATGTGCAAGAGTATATTCTGTTTTTTGTTCCCTATGCTCAATTCTATGTATCTTAAGTGTTAATAGATTCTAAGAAATCTACCGAGTAGCCACTTGGCAGTTATCATTCGAAATGTTTTTGAATGTCCAGACTGAAATCCCTCTTTCTGTGTCACTTCCGAAACACAAATATCTCAAACAATGATACCCTTCTGTAGAACATAAACTCTGTTTTCAGATTTATAGTTACTTCGCCAGTATCCACTGGATTCTCATTAATTCATTAAATTACAAGAAATCTTACCTTTCATCGGTTGCAAGCTAGTTACGTTCGATTCAGAGGTAGAAGAACTTTCAAATAATTTACTCACTCCACATTAACAACAAAATGGAATCACTCCGTTTTTACATCCATTTTAGGACATAGTTTCATATTTACTCACATAGTAATACTCGACAGTAATCCAGAACATTGAAAATAACTGACAATATGTATAGACACACAAATGCAATAAAATAAAAAAGAACCTTGGGAAAAACCATATCAATTTTCAATTTACTATTGTTTGCAAAAGCACTAGAATTGTACAAGTGATAGAAAAATACATGACACTCGGTCGGAAACCCAGTGGTCACTGGTTCGAGTCCGGCCACTGTTTAAATCTTCATTTCATCTTCAATCGTCATCCAGTACCAAGTAGCATATTAGACAAGCGAGATCAAAAAAGTAAAAACCAATAAAATACACCGAGTTTCGAAGATAGTTAAGAAGTGAGTTCATCTGTCATCGATCTTGTAACCAGAGTCAAAATATTGAAGGTTCCAGCCAAGGATTCTACACTCCTACTGTTAAAGCCAATGGCTAGAGATATCATCAATTGAGATTGTCTGTTGACCACACCACATATATCTTCCTTCCGAAATAATTTGCTTTGACTTTTACTGCCCATCAGAATCACACCAACAGACCTTAGAAGATATTATAAATTGAATACTCTAAACTTCTACAAGTCTTCTGCCAGAACAATCATACTTCCCAAATATAAATTACTACGGAGTTGCTTACTACTCACAGTATTTTCCATTTAATAGGTAGTTGGTTATTTCACTAGTGCAGTAGTGGGCAGTTATCATTATATTATTATCTTCCCATTGGGTTCCTAGTGGAACATACGCATTCAGTAGCACACCCCCCCCATTACACTCTCTTCTCTACAGTATTTTGAATCTCGCTCCACGACTGCCCACTAGCTTTCACTTCTTCTTCACATGATCTCCTCCATGTCACCCTCACCTCGGACGCCGAACTCGTCGTTTCCTCTTTGGATTCCAGTCGACTGCCTGGCCTGACGCGTGATGTCCCCAATAGGCCTTCTCAGTGTATGCCCAATCCATCTCCACTTTCTTCTACATCTTCGTTGGGTGATAGGTTCTTGGTTGGTTCGTTGCCCGGACAGAGTTCCGTGTTGCTTATTCTTCTTATTCTGGCCATCTGAACTTCAGTGTCAGTATCGAGTGAGCGTAGGTTGCAGCTGTTGATGAATGTGTGTAGTTTGTTGGAAGTGCTTTTCGTAACGCGCCGCCGCAGCATTGACTTGGCGTTGGTGTTGAAAATCTGGATCTTGTTCGCCCTTTATGCTGAGTGCAGTAGATCTCCATACTGATTTCAGATTAGTGAAAGCCTGTCTTGCTGCCTTTCCTGTCCTGGCTGCTTTGACATCCTCATCTTTGCCGCCGCTGCCCCCTGTAGTTGAAACGATGCTGCCTTGCCTAGGTAGGTGAAAGAGACTACCACCTTTAGGTTTCTCCTGCTAATGGTGATTGGTGCTTGTTGTTGTTGTCGTTGGTTGGGTATCTTCATTACCTCTACATTCACTTGAAGTTCTTTGAGTTTGTGCGACATCAAACATAAGTCATCATAGGCGGCGAAATTTAAATCTTCTTGGCTCTCTTCATCGGTCCAGCCAGCGTATGCCCCTCTTCTCGCTCCTCACGGTTTGCTGCGTGATGCAGTCCAGTGCAGTCGACCACAATCAGGAAGATAATCGATGATAGTAGGCAGCCTTGTCTTACTCCTGTCTTCACTTCGAAGGCATCACTGAGCTTGCCATTGTGGATCACTTGGCATGTGTCGTCGTCATATAACTGTTGAATGAGGTTGATAAAGATTTGTGGCACTCTGTAGTGTCGAGGCAACTGCCAAATTACTTCTCGGTCGACGCTGTCGAAGGTCTTTTCAAAGTCGATTAAGTTGAGGTAGAAAGTTGACTGCCATCCTACGCTTTGTTCTATGATGGTGCGTAGCGTAGCATTGCAATTTGATCCACACATGATTTGTTCTTCCTGAAGCCAGCCAGACAGCCTGTTTCAGTCGTAATTTTGAATCCAGCGCATCCTTTAGTCTCTCCAGGATGACGCGGCATAGTATTTTGCTTGCATAGGTGGATCGGATCATGATTCCTCGCCAGTTCTCGCAAAGACTTAGGTCGCCCTTCTTTGGAAGTTTGATAAGGCAGCTCTTCTTCCAGTCGGCCGGCAGGTAACTTTTTTCCTTCCGTCCAAACCTTCCGCAGTATTGGTATGGTGTGAGCGTGTCCGCTGTTGTCTCTGCGGCTTACTGCTTTAGGAGGAATTCCATCTGGTTTCAGTTTCATGGCATTCAGGACTTCTGCTTTTGTCGGAGGGCCTGTGTTCACTGGTAGTTCTGCCGTTGCTGATGGTATTTCCGGACGAGTTGCAGGTGGTGGTCGATTCAAGAGTTTTTTGAAGTGTTCAGCCCATTGTTTCGTTTGTTTCTCCTCTTTGGTGACTAGCTTTCCTTCACTATCTTTTATTGGTCTCATCTGCGTTGATCTCCTTCCAGATAGTAACCTGGTTATTTGATACAATGTTGTCAGGTCTCTGTCTCTCCTACCGGCAGCCTGTTCTGCTTTGCTTACCTTCGTGCAGTAGTGGGCATAAGCTGGCAAAATTTAGGAGAAACTCTTTTTCATCAGTTCTAAGAGAGTTCATCAGCAAATAACGGATCGAAGTAGACACATCAGTTATTAGATTTGGAGTATTCTTATGTCTTTTGTGCAAATTTATACTAATGAATGAGATATCTGAAGTCGTAAAAGACTAAACTCTTGATTTCATCCTAATTATTCAGTGATAGTCATCTTGATAAGGTTTCTAAAGACTTTAATCTAGTCCCTTGTGAGAATCAAGGGCTTTGTACTAGGCGAAAATGTCTTCTGAATACTCAGTGAAGCTGTAATTTGTATCAGTTTATGATGTTAGCATATCTTAGTAAAATTCGTTGCTTGCTGTCAACGAGATAAACCAACATCGTTCAGCAAACAAATAATATTAGTTTTATCTTTTTTATTCACCAGTTCATTTTCTTAGCCAAACATTTTTTTCACCCATAAAACGGTATATGCATATACTAATATTGGGAACAGTTCTGGATTTTTAGTGGTTCTCTAACTGATGTCAGTTTGTGCTGACTACTACCTTGAAGTAAATAAAATCCTCGTAAACCTCAAACTACATTACTGTATAATACTCATTAGTGATATACTTCCAGACAGATACCCTGAAGTTCTAATGAGAAGCCGTGACCTGTGGGGTCAACCAGTCAGAAGTGATGTGCATGCCAACTGATGACCTTGGATGGTAGGTATGCTGTTTCATGAATTGACAGAAATGGGAAACTGTAAACCACTAAACTCTGATCCAATGACTGAGTAGTTAAGGCATTTCTCGTGAAGCCTGAAGGTCGTGAGTTCGGTCTCTGGCAGGGCCATGAATGCGTACTGTTAAGGAGTCACATACGGGGATAAAACAGCTATCCAATGTTCCCAGGTTCTCGATGGTTATCCAACTGATTTCAGTCAGGAGATGAGTACCGATTATTAATTCTATGCCTAATTGCAGTAGAACTCTGATAGTGTTATTGACTTTTGACGCCCTTGTAGAAGTAACTAATCTGAGAATATTTTCCAGCAGGAATTGGTATCAGTCCAACAGCACTAAGTATCTTCATCTTAGCGACTTATTAACAGTGTACAACTCTTGTTGCCTGTAATGTATCCACAGCAAGTGCACGTGTATATATTCAACACATCAACTTCTCATCACCTATACCCAACAATCACGAAGTTGGAATTTGACTTCGACAACAGTGATGTGTCCAAGTCAACACACACACACACTTAGACAGGTTACACCTATCCTCTTAGCGTTAGCAATACTATCTGGCTTCCGGAAACTAAATTTAAACATACAAGTAGCTATAACTGACTTTATGTCTATCAGTGAAATCCAGAATGCCCTTTTCGTCCTACGTGAGACTCGTCAGCTGGATGTACGTGCACCCTGTGATGTCCTCACTGAGACTCGAACCCTATACCCATCGCTTCAAACGCCAGTAGCCAAGTGGACAACCTTTTGGCGTTTCAAGCAATGGGCATGAGGTTCGAGTCCCAGTGGGGGGGGGATCACTGGGTGCAGGTACATCCAGCTGACGAGTCTCAAGTAGCCATAACTAGGTCAAATATAACAGTACACATTCAGGTATTATCGAGACATCCGTATAATAGCCCATATGCAAATAGAGGTTGATCAATTTGGTTCAGACTCCCAACGGAGAATTACTTGTATCAACAAATAGTAATGACATAAATAGCTATTGGAATTTAGTTAACTACATGACTTGAAAAATACTGTCTTTCACAGTTTCTTAGGCTAACTAGCCTAAGCAAATCTTAATTTTGTAGGTCTCAAAGGTCACTCACCTGTCTGTTAGAACACTTCGAATTCCCTTTCATATGCAAATGTCCTATGAGCAATCAAATATTAGTAAATGAATTTTGACATCGTTTTTCTTAACCACATAACTTTAGACTTGAGTATATTGATTATCTAGTTTCAGTCTAACGAATAGATTTCAAGCAAGATTATTCAAAAGATGAGTCACTCATTAACAAGATATTCTTGTGAATAAATAGTCAGTGGTTAGGATAAGGTATTGCCTACTCAACAAACGTCATTCATTCATTCGTTTGACTTTACTCATTATGTTATTGCTTCTTTATTCATGCTTACTAGTTGCTTCTTGTGCGTCCAGTAGTTTAAACATCAAGTACGTCATATCCAAATGGCTTTTGACCTTCTGATTTTTAGTTTGATTGCTTGTATTATACCGTCGTTGATTGGACCGAATTGATCGGTCTCTATTGGTATATAAGCTCCTGCTCGCATGCCTCGATATTGCCTGTGTTTTTAAGCAATTACAAGCAATTAAACTAAAACTGTACCCATCGCACAAGAGGCGGCTACTGTGGCTAGATGGTCTGGTGGATAACGCTCTGGCGTTTGAAGCAGTCGGCCCCGAGTTCGAATTCCGGTGCGGACAACGTCACTCACTGGGAGGTGGGTACAGCCATCTGACGAGTCCCGAATTGGACGAAATGCGCATCCTGGATTCCACTGCTAGCTAATATCTATCATTACTTCTGATTTCTATTTTAAAGTAAGGATAACGTCAACTCTTCCTTTTCGTTTTTCTTTTTTATCCCTTTATCCAAAGTACAAGTACATTAATCTGTCTATCTTCCTTTTTTTTTTCTAAAACAACATTATACCATTAACTTCGAGATATCGACCTTAACCGATGATTAGTGTCAAGTGGGCTTAAAAATTAAGTAACAAGTCTTCTGATTTTATGTCGTAATGGAATGAAAGAAAAGAAAGATGAAGGCACTGGGTTTATCTAAGTTAACAGTCCTGTATCAGAAGGTCAACTGTAACCCAAATAGCTCAACTATAATATCTCTGCTTGCAGTACTGAATGACATGAGTTTGAATCTCGTAGATGATATAAATTCACTCAAAGCTGAAGACACGCCTTGCTGACGAGTGTCGAAAAGCACAAAGCCTAGATCTACAGCTTCTTGTGGATCGCAATCATCCATCTAACATCTATCAGCCTTGAACCAAAGAAACATATCTTTACTATAATACTGAATTTTAGAGACCAGATGAGCTTACTAGTAGATACAGGTATGCCAGACGGGTTGTTGTCAACAGGCCTGGTAATGATGTTGAGTACGGACATTCACACTTACTCCTTGGACCTTGGTTCCTTGACTTCGGTCACCTCTTCATCAGGTGTATAGACAACGATAAGCAAAATTCGTGTTCTTTTATGTACACAATCTAGTTCTATGTGGTTTAACCTTCGCTTGAATAGCTTGGTGCTTAATGATCTGGTTTAATTGCTAAAATATAAGTTAAAGTTTGTGGGGTTATATGAACGTTCTCAAAGTTGTAAATACTCACTTCAGATAAATACCAACAAGTTTTATGTAGTGCTTTATATAAATATAACTCGGAAGTTTAACTTCACATTATTCCACTTAATCGAAGAATTTCGATCCGTATTCAGGAAATGACAACTTCATTGGTTACCATCCGGTGACTATTTCGTCGATTTAGATCAGATGTACTCAATTATTTGCATTTAATGAAAAGAGTACGAAGGTAACAATCTATTATCTAAGGTAGAATTTGTTGACATTCTCAGATGCAATTAATTGTAAACGCGTAATCTAGTTACTGAATGAACGATGCGACAGTCGACAGCTGGCTGACTCGACACAAGAAAAAGATTAGGTTAGACTGAAGCGAATCTACTTGAATCGAAGTACGAAAGTATAACCCAGGAACATAACTCTTAAGTTTATACACAATACATGTACCCTTGAGGCGAATAGAAAAGTTATCATATTAGTTGTAAGAGATTAACCAATAAGAAAACAGCATTCTTAGAAGCGGCAAATTGAGCGGTACATGTGAGACGGAAAGGACGCGAAAAAGACAATTTAAATTTTCCATAAGCTGACTGTATAAAAGTTAGGTATAAAATGTTCATTTTCGGAGATTTAACATCTGAAGCAGAATAAGGTTAAGCTTGATTCTGACTTGTCCAACTTCTACGTAAGTGTTTATTCCACTAGATATACAACAAAAATGATGCAAAGCAACCTGAAATCAACAAATGAATTCCCACAAACTTCCAAATTAAGTTAATCTAGCGCTCATTAGTGACTCGCTTCGAGAGGTGAGTCCCGAAATTCTAACGAGAAGTCGTGATCGGTGGGGTCTACGAAGTCGGATGTAGTGACAGTTACTCAACGATGGCATGGAATAGAAGTTGCGGTACATTGTGAACCGACAGAGGTAGGAAGTATGGACCACTTGATTCCGCCCCCATGGCCCAGTGGTTCGGTTCGATCCCTGGTGGGGCCGTAGGTATGCACTGCTGAGGACGAAACAGCTGTTCAGTGCTCCGAAGTTTCCAATGTTTCTCCATCTGATGTCAGTTCATGATGAATGTCAACCTGAAATTGAAAGAATGAATCAAACACCTTTTTGAAGAAGAAGGAAGAGGAGATTGTTAGTGGGACGATGAGTCGACGCATATAAAGACAGGTTAGATAAACCTGTGAACAAAATGCAACTAATAAACTTTTTGAGTGATCCCATGGTAGTGAGCAGTGACCTAATGGACATGAACTTACACATATATTTTCACAAGTCGCTCTCAGACCAGTATCTGATGCAGCAGGAAGCCATGTACCTCGTTTTTATCTTCATTCATGCTCATCAGCACAGCAAGTTCGAAACACTGCAGAAACTCATTTCTCGTTGGAAATGTGAACTTGGTAATGAGGTCAAAAAAGTGACCAAGAGATTATTCATGCTATGATTGAACTTCCTGTATTACTGACTGTTCACACAAATCGATAATGGAGTACGAGTTTCCTCAGGAGCGCAGATATTACTGGGTGATATGTGCTCACAATCACCCAACCCAGGTCAATAAAGATTATCTGTAGGTGTGAAATATCTTCTTTATTTCCAGTTTTTAAGAGGAATCAGTAACAATCACAGTAGTCTGGCTTACTTATCCTAGTGACTTGGCTACAACATTAAGCCCTGAACGTTTATTTTTTGAGACTAGGTATAAGTGAAAGGTTAGTCAAAAATTGAGTAGAGTGAATACCTGTTGATATTTAGTGGTATTAGCACAGTAATCAGGATACTGGAATGAAGTTGTGCTGTTCATCATCTTTAGCATATGCGTGATTGATGCTTACTGATCCAAAGTTTGTTAAATAGACTGTTTTGAATTTAGGGGGTTCGTGGGGAATTGAGTGACTTTTCAAGTTAGTATACATCATGAACTGACGTCAGTTTGAGGAACACCGGAAATCTTGGAACACTGGACAGCTATTTCGTTCTACTTTGGAACTCCTCAGCGGCACGCACCCATGAGTCCCCCAGGGATCGAACCCAGGACCTTGAGGTTCCGTGGTCAGCACGTTACCATTGAACTACTGGGTAGGAATCTAATGGTCCAAATTTCCAACTTCTGTCGGTTCACTACATAGCGCGATCATCGCCCAATATCATCGTCGAGTATTTGTCCTCACGACCATGAGGTTTGGCGCATCGGTCACGACTTGTCATTGGCCACGAGACCTGAAGGTCCTGGGTTCGATCCCTGGTGGGGTCACGGGTGCACAGTGCTGATCCAAAGTTTGTCAAGTGGACTAGTTGTTTTGCTGGTTTTTGAAATAATACAGAAATAATTAGGAGATTGCGCTCACATAGCACTTAGCTTTGGAATATTTCATCTGAATACTTGTCGTTTGGATGGCATGCTTTCGTGTACAGATATATTTCTTCAACCCAAGCGTATTTTTAATGGTCAGTTGGTTGGCTTCACAGCAAGACTCTCAACGAAACTACAACGATTGGTGTGCTTACAATTACAACATATAGTACAACTTTGCTTTCTTCAAGGCTTAGAGTTTGCCAGGATTGTTGTTATGACAAAAGATTCTTTGAATATGGAAACAAACCCATTTAATCATAGGAAAACAGAGGAACGATTTCAGCAAAGAGGAAATTTTCTTTCCGATGGAATCTCTCTTTCGGTTGTACATTCGTGAATATATAATAGGAAGGATAGAAAATTGCATATTAACTTCCGGTCAAAAGTCAATGAAAATTGAGTAACAAATAAAAGTTACGTAATGTCTATAGTCGTTCAAAATGGGGAGATAAACAAAAAATGATTACAAGATAGAAACGTAGTTACGTCATAACAGAATTATCTAGAGTGATTAGTTTTCTACGAAGAACGCGGTAAAGAAAAAGGTTGGACATACTTCTTGTTATGACTGGCAATATGATCTATCACTCTACGAGCGATACGAATCTTGCAGACTACGAACCTAACGCGCAACTAATAGACTGTATCGTAAATCAGAATATCTACCACCACCACAACAACAATGCCACCGACGTGTGAAGACAAGAAGAGAATGCAGACCGTTGGCAAAGAGCTTTTTACTGTCTCAACAACAGTCAATACAGTTGACAGCGGTGCTGAGTATGTACATTTCTAAATGACCTTGACAACACTAAATCCACATCGCGGTAAACACAGATAACAACCAATTAGAGTTCAGCCTTGAGAGCGGAGGAAGGAAAACTGGTTACGACGTGTTAACAGCCATGTAGGTTATTTTAAGGTCATGGGCAAAACAACAGGCAAAAGCTATGCAAAGTTCGCACTTCTTTTGAACGCATAATGATCGATTGAACATTTGAATTGTTAACGCTTCAGCAATGCCCGGATGTCTGAACCTCACTCCTTCCAAGTGGTTTGGTCGCACGTTTTACAAAATGTTGAAGGACTTATCAAATAGAGCCAGATGTTCTTAGTCTATTGAGTGTTCTGTTACAGAGGTAAAGATACAATTCCATTCTTCCTTTTTCAGCCAGGTTGGGTAGTTTTTCGCGTGTGTGTTGCATAAGCTGGCACATGGTACCGCCGATATACTCGGCTCCACGGGAGCAAGTAAGCTGATGTATACACACTGGCCTAATACTCCAGCTTATCCTTTGCATCCTGGCGAATGAATTTCTCACAGACGAATGTGATTCTAAGATTGGTCGGAAAGAATGTTTTGTGTATAGATTTTGAAAGTCTCTTTCTAAGTGTATCATTAATATTATCACCTTTGAATTCGAAGTTCAACAGTAAAATCGTTCCCTCCATCCAACTAAGTTAGTTTTCAACACTGTCCCTTTATCCCACTCTACTGTGTGATCGTGTGTCATCGCATGCAGAGCTATAGCCGAGCTTTTCACTAGATTTCTTATCTCATTAGGATTTACTACTCTTGATTTAGCTAAGTTTTTATGCTCTGTTATTCTAATCGACCAACAAACTCACTTAGAAACAAGCTTTGTAGGTTAAAAGATTCTATCGGTGCAATTAAGCAAAACAATTTGATTTACCAAATCATTTGCAATGATTGCGAGGCCAAGTAAATAGGTCAAAACAGTCGACCAGGGTCGATTAGAACATCACAGCACAAAAACCTAGCTAAATCAAGATTAGTACATCCTAATAAGATAAGAAATCTAGAGAAAAACTCAGCTATAGCTCTGCATACGATGACACACAATCACACAGTAGGGTGGTATAGAGGGACAGTGTTGAAAACTAAGTTGGTTGGTTGGAAGGAGAGATTGATAACCGAATCTTTGTTTATCGAATCAACACTAAGTACATGCAATCGAAATGATTCTGTACCTGTCCCAGATATATGGAAAATTCTACTACTCTTGTCATCACAGAGAAGGGAGAGAAAACTAGGAATATACAAAGTCTGTCTCGATGTTGTAGAGTTACCTGATATGAATATGGACAATGAATTGTGTCCGAAACGTTATCCAGTAAATGTTACTGTTTCACTGTGTGATATTTCTAATAAACAGACTAAAATGAATTTACAATTAACCACAGTGCCCAAGGTTTACTCTTATATTAGTAAAATCTTTTTCGAAGTAATATACACACATCCCATGCTATCCTTCGGCTTTAGATTCTTATGTATAAATTTCATTGGGTATCCATTTTCCATATCTAGACAGACAGTTCTGTTGTTAGTTTTCTCTTTTGAAATCTTACTTCGAAAAGCAACAAGCTGAATTGTGCGCCTGTGGCATAGCATTTTACTTCATCTTATAAGTAACCTTGATGCGGATATTTAGAAATAGCCGTCTAAAAGAGTTACAAGGTGAACAACTGAAGTTTACTCGGATACACTTAACTCAGTGACACTGATGATGAAAACTTTCGCCTGTCTCGCGTTTGGATTAATTCCTGTATGAGAAACGAGAAATTCACTATCCAGTGTTTATCTTGGCTGGGATACTGAAGGCTCACTGGGCATTAGCCAACTTACGTCATCTGTAGGACCAACTGGCTAGATATCCGACTATTTATCAAAACACAACTATACTGAACTGCCTTCCATTCTATCGTCTGATACAGACGTGAGACACTGCCATTGAAAATACAAGAAGTGAAGTGATTACAGGATTTTGATCACAAGTGTCATCGTAGCATTGTTCGCTGCTTAATGCTGGATTACTTTGACAACTTGGAGTTGATCTACACTAACCAATATAGATTTTTGATTGTGTATACAGGTATGATGTAGTCACGATATTCAAATCGGTAATTTCCCTCTGACTAACTCAACATATTTAACTAAGTTAATGAAGACTAAAATTCTCGTACTGAGACATTCAGGTGAAGGGTACTAGTGTAAGGAAGATAAGTTGATTGATGAGGTTGTGAACCTTCATCGTCTGAGATGGCTTGGATATGTATTGCACATGTCGAGTCGCCACCCACTTTGACGTAGCTTGCTAGGGAAAGTTCGATTAGTCTGGAAGAGTATTCAGGGTGACCAGACTAAGACAGGACATTAGTCCATGAAGTCTCCTACTGTTGGTTTTAGTCGTGTGAAGGAGATGTAGACTACCTGATTGGGGTCCCGAGATGAACGAAATTAGTGACTGACGACTGACACTTAGTGATATAGTTGGAAATCGGTCATAATGGTGCAGATGTATTCACTCCCTGACATCTTCTAAAGCTTGAATATTTGCATTACTCAATATCCTCAAATTGTTTATCCTCTCACACAATTTTATCTACTATGATATCACTTTTAAAATCCACCTGTTCTTTATTTACAACTGTGAAGTGTGGCAACTTGAGCTGATCCACTTGTGTGTAGGGTTCTTCATCGATTTTATCAGTCAGTCATCAACTTGTTGTTTTGTTACCATATCGATTTCACCTTTAAAAAGTTAGCAAAATACTTAAGGTGATTTCTTTTTTTTTTAAGTATGTTATATTCTATATTATATATTATTATATGTTATATTATATAATAATAAATTCGAAATCGATATTTTTTTTTCAGTTTTTCAATAAAAAAACAAACAAATAAACGAGTAGAATGAGATTTAGATAAATAAGTTTTAAATTGATTATCTAGAGATCAATAAAAAAAAATTCAACGAAATAGTGTATAGTAACTATATAACTTTAATAAAACTGATTGATTGTAAAGTTGTTTAGCCACAGAGTCAACTGATATTTTAAGAAAGTGGTTAAAGTGAACTGAAAAAGGTGGAAAATTTTCAAGAGATTACGAAAGATGGTAATACGGTTGATAATTAAAGAATAATATGGATTCGTATTAACATATACTTCTTAATCTGAGGGGTATTTGTCTTTTATACTGTAATGTGACAGATACCTATCCTTTAAATGAGAAAATATTCCATCGT
Source organism: Heterobilharzia americana (assembly GCA_944470555.2). NCBI lineage: Eukaryota > Metazoa > Platyhelminthes > Trematoda > Strigeidida > Schistosomatidae > Heterobilharzia > Heterobilharzia americana. The sequence goes on from OX104127.1 coordinate 89,035,374, forward strand.
CAAGTTGAATGTGGCTATCAACGCTGTCAATAGCCTATAGAAGCGTGGTGAGATGTTTTCTCTTTAATTCTGGTCATTGAAAATGACACCTTTTTAACTGATTTTAGGAGACTAACAATCTTGTCGTGAATGCTTATCAGGGAAAGAAATCAATTGCATTGAACCAAATTAACTAGTTACAAATAGTTATTCTTTATGAATGAACATCCTAAGGGGTACTGAAATGCTGCTAAGGACTACCAGCTATACTCAGAAAATCTAGTAGAGGATGTTATTACACAGAGAATGTGTTTTCAGAAGTCACAATTTATTTGTCTAAAACATTAAACTATAAACCCCATTTCATATTCACGACTTCATTGCAACTACTCATATTATCCAATATCAGTAGTATAATCTGAGCCAGTGATTTAAGCTATTTAACATTTAATTGATACACTACCGATAGCTCTTGAATATAGATTGAAATAAATTAATTGTTCCAAGAGTGATAAAGTAGTATTGCTTAAGTCATCATTTATTTTCCAATTTTTGAAAAAAATTCTAATAAACTACAAATTGTTTATTGTGAAAGATACTTTTGTGTTTAAATTAGTTGGTGTATAGTGTTGAATACATTGATCACAAGTCAACTAGTTAGTTGACTTGTGAATCAACAGAAAAAACCTTGAACACTGGACAATCGTTCAACTTTTGTTCAGGCTTTTGTAAATGTGTCTACATTCAATTCTTTCAAAAATTAGACTTCAGCTCTTAGGTCCTATGATGGACGGCTTATTCATGACATTACTGGTCAGCTTCCATCAAACCTTCTGCGTATTATCATCTGTTGCACAATGTCATTTTCAAACCTCTTTTCAGAGGTCACTTACCTTGGATAGTACCAGTTGTCTACTTACTTATGATGTATGTTAATCATATGAAGGCGATCTGCGTAGAATCCTGGACCTACATTTTATGCAACCAGAGACGTCACCACTCAGCTATTCAGGCATTTTTTAACGTCTCTGACTGAAACGGTGGATAATGCATGTCAGAATATCGAGCAGAATTTCGATTCCGTTGAGGTTTTAGATACACCTAACTGACAAGTGCCAGGGAACACAAAAACAAAGTCTGAGGCTTCCTGGTGGTCGCCTCCATCCAACTAACATCTTTCTAGGGACGTCATGATGTTGAGTCAACTAGCCAGCCTGTTGGCCACATTGCGAAATAATCGATAGAATACGATCAGCACTTAGGACTAGACAACATGAAGTTTGTGTCCCTCCAGTGACCAATTAATTTAATTGGGATGTTTCAGGAATGATATTTTTCAAATCCCCAGTATCGAGTTAGACGGATTAACTTTCGGGAATTTGATACTCTCATAAAGGATTGAGCTGAAAATACTCACTGCTGCAGTCAGAGACTTAATTTCGAAGCTATTCATACCTTAACTAACCTCATGTATGACTGAGATATGTACATGGACTGTTTACCAGAAGCTATCTGAAGTGACTGTTAATTCTTTTGTACTTGGAAGTGACTAGAGTCGGTTAGTTGAGTTTCCAACATGGTCATTACACTAAGTGACGTGACACTGAGATCCATTGTATTTTGATATCAAACTTTAGGAGTAAGGTCATGAGAATCTTCAAAATCAAATACTGACCGACTAATTTTGATGTCTCCCTAAATGTTGAAGTTAGCAATTTTACACTTAAAGAATTCAGGTTAACACTAATCTGCTTAAGACTGGATTACTTTGACAGCTTGGAGTTGATCTACACTAACCAATATAGATTTTTGATGGTGTATACAGGTATGATGTAGTCACGATATTTGAATCGGTAATTTCCCTCTGACTAACTCAACATATTTAACTAAGTTAATGAAGGCTAAAATTCTTGTACTGGGACATTCATTTCCTCTTCAAGCAGTTACCCCTTCTACAATCTCTTAGTTAATAAAAATATTAAAAAACTATTTTAAAGTATACAGTTTTTATTTTATAGACGTCAAGATCAAATCTGACTCTCCCTGACGTAGAAAAATAAATTTCTATAATATCGCGACCTTGTGGAAGGTACATCTTCAGAGAATAAAACCTGTACAAGTTGTCGCATGTTTATGTGAGAGTAAAACTTGGGTATTGTAGTAGAGAATAATTCCATATTGGGCTGTTTATTTGACATGGAAAAAAGAGAAGTTCACCTAAGGTATGTCTCTCGGCCATCTCATTCTCTACAGCTGTTTAATAGCAATTTACGTGTTTCTGTTCCACCGCGAAAGATGTTTTCAAATGTCTCAAATCCCTGAACCCTTCTCACAGTTCAGGTCCGGAGGGTATGTCAAGCTTCCTATTCACGAAGTTTACTGGTATTTTACGCCATCCATGAGCTAAAATATTCAACAGATCCTTTTTAGAAAACGCCATAGCAGCTGTCTAGAAAGATATTAAGATAGTCCCTGTATATAAGTCAAGGACCCCCCAGGCGCATGTACAAAATTCCGTCGGATTGCAGTTACCTCTCTGTTCTTAAAAATAAAGGAGAAGATAATAATACCTGTGTTTGAGCCCTCACTGAATGAGTTCGGAGATCCTAATCAATTTCCATATAAAAAAGTAGAAGAAGCACTTTGGATGCCACCACTCTCTTATATCACGATATTGCTTATAGTCTTGATAAAAATGCCAAGTATGTCAGGTGTGCCTTTTTAGACTATACTTCGGCATTTAATTCTGTCCCTAGACCTCTTCTGATGGACAAGCTAATCGGGACAAATACTGAGTCCTAGATAATCAGCTAGCTGCATTCCTATTTCTCTGAAAAGAAACAACATACTGTTCACAGAGGGAAACGCTTGACCTCATTGCTTACTGTGACTGGTGTTTCCCAAGCAGCCATCTTTTCCCCCTGTCTTTTCTTATCCTTTCTGCATGCCTCTTACCATCTTCAGTTGGTATCAATTTCATCAAATTTGCTGATGAGCTAATGGTTTCCGTATCTGTCTCCTCTTCAGCAGATTGTTCCTAAATGAATGATTTCCTATATGCTGTTAGACGATGGTCCTCCGTGAATGGTCTTATGCTTAATTCTTCAAAACATTAGACCATAAACTTTTGTTTTAGACGTGAACATAACCTATATAAACTCCTTAGTTCTCAGGATTCCTGTTCTATTTATGTTCTATTGTGCATTAGAAAATGTTACAGGTGTGATTTATTTTGGTGTGTTTTTCTTTGGACCTTTCCTGGTCCTTCCATATCTTACTAATTTCCAAAAGAGTTTTCAGCCTAACCTTCTTTTTTAGGAAGAGTATCTGGTATTACTCAGCCTCTCATCTTGTGTTTTATAAACTCCTGCATCTTGCCTGTTCTCCTCTACTGCTCCCCTTTATTTTCCCTCGGGTTTCTGAAAAAAAGACTATGGTATACTGCGTAGGACTTTGAAGATTGTCAACAGAACTAGTGGTGTACTCGTAAAGCTTCTAGTTAAAACTCTTGTGGACCAACGTATTAACTCATGTAAGCATATGGCAGTAGTTATTTTTTCAGATGACCAGCATCCTCTTCACTCGAAGCTCTCTGCGTGTCGGTCATCTGGAAAGACGAAGAGCAAATGCATAACACTTAATGCACATACTACAAAATATAAAAACTCTACGATACCGAATTTAGCTCGTCTGTTGTGCGATGAAGAAAGTATTAGAAATGAACTAACTAATCAACTTCTGTTTTTGAAAGCAAACTTACTGAAGATGAGCACGTTACTACTTACGTATTATGAATCTAATTGCTAATGTAACTCTCTACCTAAATCAACTGCACATTTTCACGAAAGTTGTAGATAGAGTGAATATTTTTACCTTTTTTATATGTAATTTATACTTGTTTCATTTTCCTATATATACGCATACATTGTCTCTGTCCAACTGATGCTATACGACATGCTGAAAATCTTATAGAGCGTTCCCTCGCCTGGTTAACTAGTTCACTAGTTACTAGACAGTCCTAAGCCCGGGTAAACATGGAAGGTTGGGCATAGGGCTACCAGCCCTACCCCGGAAAACAAATCCAACCGCTAAAGAAACTTAAAAGCACAAACAAAACATAAAAAATAATAACAAAATTATTCCTCGCTGGAATCGGAGAGGCGAAATGACACCGGTTGGTGAAAGCCTTCGAGAAGCCAATTAGCCGGGCTGACGTGTCTTCGCTTCTCTCGATAAAAGCGAAAGTAAACGTGGGGACATGGAATGTCTACACCATGTTTGAACCCAGCAAGGCAGCCCAGATTGCAAACGAGATGAGAAGGTATCACATTGAAGTGCTTGGAATTTGCGAGAGCAGAGGGAATGGAAGTGGACTCTCATTAATCTACTCCGGTCACCCAGACGACAACTGCGAGCACACTGAGTTTTGGAGTGGCTATCACGATGTTGCTAACAGCCTCAAAGGCCCTCATGCAGTGAAAACCAATCTCCTCCTGCAGGATCAGGATCATCACAGAAAGGTTCAACTCAAAAGGAACGAAAGTCACAATCGTTTTATACCAATGTTTCGCACCTACAAATAATGCAGATGTAGAGAGGAAGGAGGAATTCTACAGACAACTGCAATCAACACTGGACAAAACCCCAGTTGGCAATATCAAAATTCTAATGGGCGACATGAATGCTAAACTGGGAGGGGACAATACAGGAAGAGAAATAACCATGGGCCAAGAAGCACTCGATGAAATGAACGAGAATGGAGAGTTGTTTGCAGAATTCTGTGCATTCAACGATTTGCTGATTGGAGGAGAGGCAGTGTGTTCAAGCACTAGGATACTCACAAGGCAGCGACATGGATTTGATTTCACCAGACACCAGGACACACTAAAACTCAGATCGACTTTATCTTAATATGAAGAAAGTGGAGACGCAGACAGCTTACTTGACACAAGGTCAAGATGAGGAGCAGATGTAGGTTCACACCTCTCACTATCTAGTGCAAGGAACCTTCCAAATCAAGTTTAAAGCCTTCGAGGAAGTTGGTGATAGACCACAGTTCAAGTTCAACACCCAGAAGAGAAAATGTAGGACGAAACTACACGGGACATCTTCACGTCAGCCATCAAGACGAAATGGGTGATTTCGAGCAACATCCTTGAAGAAACTTGTGTGGAAGAACACTGGAACTCTGTGAAAGAGATGTAGAAAGAAACCTGCACAGCCGTATTAGGAAGGAAGAAGAAAAAAGACAGGGCAAGGAATGGATCTCGATGGATACATCGAATCCGATAAAGGAGGGAGAGGAAGATGGTGATGGTGAAGCAGAAGATAAACCAGTGCAAGCATGCTCAACGACGTGAGGAATTGAGTACAATGTAAAAAACACTACACTGGACAAAGAAGTGAAGAAGAGTGGGTGGAAAGACAAAAGACACTTCTACGAAACACTGGCAAGTGAAGCAGAACAGACTGCCGACTGGTAGGAGAGACAGAGACTGACAACATTGTATCAAATAACCAGGTTACTATCTGGAAGGGAAGAAATCAACACAGATGAAACGAATAAAAGATGATATCGGAAATTTAATTACGAAAGAAGAAAAACAAAGGAAATGATGGCCTGACCACTTCAAGAAGCTCTTGAATTGATCACCATCACCACCACCTGCACTTCGTCCAGAAATATCATCTGCAGACACACAACTAAAAGTGAGCATAAATCCTCCAGCAAAAGTGGAAGTCCTGAGCATCATAAAGCTACTGAAATGTGGGAGAGCAGCAGGACCAGATGGGATCCCGCAGAAGCACTGAAAACAGACGCAGAGAAAACAGCGGACATGCTTACACCACACCACTATTGCAGGAGGTGTGGAAGGAAGAGAAGGTACCTGCCTATTGATTGGAAGAAGGGTTACCTTGTCAAACTATCGAAGAAGGGAGACCTTAGTGTTTGCAAGAACTGGCTTGGTGTCACTCTCCTGTCCACCCGAGCAAAATATTCAGCCGCATCATGCTAGAGAGATTAAAGGATGCACTGCCTTCAAAAGTACGACCGGAACAGGCTGGCTGGCTTCAGGAAGTACAAATCGTGTGCGGACCCAGTTGCAACGCCACGGTACACATCATCATAGAACAGAGTATAGAATGGCAGTCAACTCTCTGCCTAAACTTTATCGACTTTGAGAAGACCGTCGACAGCGTCGACCGACAAGTAATTTGCCAGCTGCTTGCTTCAACACTACGGAATACCGCAAACCTTTATCAACCTCATTCAACAACTATATGAAGATGCCACATGCCAGCCAAGTAATTCACAATGGGATGCTCAATGATGCTTTTGAAGCGGAAGTGAAGACAGGAGTGAAACAAGGCTGCCGCCTACTATCACCCATGATATTCCTGATTGTGATCGACTCAACTGGATCATGCAACAAACAGTGAGGAGCTATGAGAAGAGGGTGATACGCCGCTGGCTGGACTGTACTGGGGAAAAGAACCTAGAAGACTTGGATTTCACCAACCATGACTTGTGTCTAATGTCACACAAACTCGAAGATCTACAGGTGAAAACTAATAAGTTGACAGAAGAGGTGAGGCAGGGCAGGGCAAGGTAGGACAGGGCAGCAAAGACGGGAGTTCAAGTGAAGGTAGAGAAGATAGAGGTGATGATGATACCCAACCAACACCAACACCACCACCACCACCACCAACAACAACAACAACAACAAGAAGCTCCAATCACCATGAACGGGAGAAACTTGAAGGAAGTTGTCTCTTTCACCTATCTAGGCAGCACAGTCTCAACTACAGGCGGTGGCTGTGGCACAGACGAGGATGATAAAGTCAGAATCGGAAAAGGAAGACAGGCGTTCATTAATCTGAAATCAGTGTGGAGATTTTTTGCACTCAGCATTCGGAAAAAGATGCGGATTTTCAACACCAACGTGAAGTCGGTGCTTCTGTTTGATGATTGAGAGACATGGCGCGTTACGAAAGGCATTTCTAACAAACTACAGACGTTCATCAACAACTGCCATCTACGCTGGCTCGTTACTCAAGATCAGATGGATTGTCAGGATAATAAGAATAAGCAACAAGGAACTCACTCTGGCTGACTGACTGACTGACTGACTGACTGGCTGGCTGGCTGGCAACGAACCAACCAACAACCCATCGCTCAAAAAATGTGCTGAAGGAAGTGCAGGTGGATTAGGGATGCACTGAGAAGACCATTCGGAGACATCACGCACCAAGCCAGGGTGTCGAGTGGAACCGGGATGGGAAGCGATGAGTTGGGCGTCCGAGGCGAGGATGACATGGAGATGGTGTGAGGAAGAAATGAGAGCTTGTGGGCTGTCGTGGAGCCAGTTTGAAATGATTGGAGAGAATAGAGTGGAATGGAGACGTGCTACTGAATCCCCAAGGGACAGATAATAATAAACAATAAACAACAGTCTATTTAAACAAAAATTAAAATTGAATCATCAAATTCTGATTAACCTCCACTGAACGTTGAAATGCTATTTTGTTAGGAAATGCGATTAGTATCAGTTACGTGAAAGCTGATATATTTCGTGGAGAGTTGTTAATTTGAAGCTTCTGGAAGGATTAACCTCCTCTAACATCATTAGAAAACTTTGATTCAGATATCTAAATGATACACTTCCGTTAGGGTTACAGATGTGCCTAGGTATACGTTCCAATGATCGACTTTAGCCGCGTATGTACCATAGAATTACGCGTAGTTGAGATGTTTGACAGTGGACAGAATAGTCAAGTGAGAATCATGCACGTAATAGGACTTGGACTATAGACCGCATAAACAGCACTCTCTGGTACTGAAGCTGATGAAAGCACACAAGGCAATACAACTTTCGAGAAGGAACATGTAGAAATGTATTGACTGTTGAATGCACACCTAAATGGTTGATCGAATTATTAGCTTTACATTTATGAAAAAATTGGATAAGTCCTTTGGAATGTGAAACGTTTTTAAACCACTTATATTTTCTCCTGCAATGGCTTACTTGGCATCCGTTGAATCTATTTTAGGTAATCTAGATGATGAACACTGTCATAAAGTTTAGTCGATATATATCATCCAAAGATAATTTGTCTAACTTCATTACCATGATCGTTATTTTCAATAAATAAACAGCTGGATTTTGTTCATCAAGCATTCAAGGTCATATATGTGTGTTGCGTTTTAAACAAAACAACTGAACAAGTTAGTTAACACCCTGTATCACACTAAAAAAGTTACATTTTCTTGTTCAATTTGTTTAAAGGTCGTCGATATCAATAACCTTCTGTCATGATTTTCCTTAAAACAACCAATTTTACGTATGTACATCAACCAGTATGAAATGTAAACAAACTGGAGTTGTATAACGGTTACCTACAGTCATCCAATTTTAGGACATATTGGATATTATATCATCATCTTGGCAGCTACCATTTCATGATCAGTGAAACTAAGCGCTTTCGTGAATCTAAGTTAAGCTGTCAACTACTTTCAAAAGCTTGATATATATTAGTTAGATGTAGATAATAGACAGGAAGCCCTGCTCAATTCAAGTTTCGCGTTTTTGGCACTCGTCAGCAACACATATCTGCAACGTCTCCGTCACCCAGTGTTGCGGTCAGAGACGTTACCACTGAGTTTTTCGGGCCGCAATCGACCTCCTGTATGACTCGATTAGGCGCATTGATTGGTCACCGGAGAGCAAGCAATCTCATGCTGTCTAGTTCTGAGTGCTAATCAAATTCTATCGATTATTTTGCAATTTGGCCAGCTGGCTGGCTAGTTGACTCGACATCGGTGATTGCATCCATTCAACTAATATCTCTCTCAGTGTATAGTAATACTGAGTCTTGTATTCTGGTGGCTATATCGCAAAGTGATCGATAGGAATCGATCGACACTTAGAATAAGGCAGCATGAAGTTGGTGACCCTCCAGTGACTAATCAACGTATACTCAGAAATTCTCGTTAGGGGTTAAATGACCGTATGAATGCGTGCAAAACTCACCTCACTAGCTTTGAAGTAATTATGAAGAAGCTATACTAGGTCTAGTTCTTGTGCTTAATGATGTCAGTCGTCAACAAAGCGTATCTGTGACCTGCGAAGAACTACTACTATTCACAGAGATTTCAGTGATGCCTGGTTTCATTGTTTGTTTTTTTATTGAGTAAGATTAGCAATTATTTTACTGAACATCTAAGGGAGAATCTAATGAGCAACTTGGGAAAAAATGAAAACTATTGTAAGCTGAGTACAAATGCAACCCAAAAATCACTCACAGATTTGTCTAACAGAAAAGATGTCATCCTCCCCCCCACCATACAATAGTTTGGGTACATTTTGTTAGCTCAAATTATTCATCTGTTGGTGACTTTTAACTTGTGTTCAACTGGTTGAAAGTCAATTCACTAATTTTAGAACATGCAATATCTTATCTATAGATCCTCGGAAAAGTCAAAAATCTGTGGATGCACATGGAACCAATCAAAATTAATTAGAATTTTCTAGATAATCATATGATATCTCATATTTATATCTCTGATTATATCAAGGCTATCTCTAAACACAAAAATACTGCGTTGTTTTTCATAGAGAGAACGTTCAAGAAAACCTTACATCAATTTACAGCTTTTATTGCTGTTGAAAAGTCGATCAACAAGGTTTATGGGATCCAAAGTTGTTGTTCAACTCAAATCATATTATCTAATTTAAGAAACTACAGCCATCTAGAGCGAAAAGTATTCAAGGTTCAATAAATCCAATAGGAATGATAACAGGTCTCTAGCAATACACTACTTGATTCTACTGGTAGATAGTGGCTACTAGTGAAATCGAGGACGTACGTTTCACCCTATTTGAGATTCATCAGCTGAATGTACCTCCCTCCCAGTGAGTGGTGTTGTTCCCACTGGAATTTGAAAGTGGGACCAATCGTTTCAAATGCCAAAGGATTATCCACTAAGTCATCAAGTCATGATAGCCACTTCTTGTACGACGGGTTTAGCGTAATCGTTGCTTCTACAACTTGTGTATCTCCATCTCAGATTGGATCCAATTGGTCGACCACTATATGCACGTAGGCTCCTGTGCAGATGCTCTAATATTTCCGGGAACAACAACACTCACTGAGAGGTAAGCTCATCCAGCTGACGAGTCCCAAGTAGGACGGAGCGCACATCAAGCTTGATTTCACTGCTAGCTTGTTCTTCATCATTATCATCAAATTCGGAAATACCAGCAATATCGAGACATCCACATAGCAGCCCATGTGCCAATAACTGTTGATCAATAATTGGTCAGATCGACGAACCATATTTTTCTACGCATAAATAGCATGAAAATCCATTTTTTTTTAAAGGAGGAAAACATAGACAGGATTTACATGTATGTATGTTTCTCATTTGAATATTGAGACATCAAAGAAATTAGGTTGACAAAAATGGGTTAAATAAATGAGTTGAGCGTATTATTCCGGTTAAGTAATACATTTTTGACCAATCTAATTTGTATGGATTTCCTGTCAGTCATTTTGACTAGGGAGTAGAACTGTTTTCCCTTTATGTGGATTAAAAGTGGAGTTATACACCATCCTTTTTGTATTCCTATGAAATATGTTGTTATTTTGCCTGAATATTACAGTTGCTTTAGAGCATGTGAAGTAGATAGAATTAGCTATATTTTTTCCATTTAAGATTGATAATCAGCTGATTTTCTGTTTTTGTGTTCACACTTGAGACACTGTATTTAAAGGTAGAAGACACAAGCGGATTACAGGTTTGAAGTCACGCATGTAATGGGGTCAGAATATGAACAGTATTAAGCTTAGGCGCTATGTAGTAACTAGGTGAGGAAGGTGAGTCAAACGATGAGGTTGTGAACTTCACAGGCTGAGGTGACTTTCTCATGGCTTGAGCATAATAGATATCAGTATCTTGGAGGCTGTTGGCTCGAAATCGGTCTCAGTGGCTAAGATCTACGCTTCTTTTCCATCTTGAAATTTTATACACTTATATTAGCCTTCATTCTCTTATTATTACAACGTTTTTCTGCCCACTTCTTCTTTGCACGGGGTGTGGCAGTTTGAAGTGATGCAATTTTATGTTAAGTTCTATAGTGCGTGAGTGAATGAGTAAGTGAGTGAGTTGCAGAGTGAGTGAGTGAGTGAGTGAAACTTGTACCGAACTAAAAAACTTGACTAAAGTTAATGATTTGGTGCCAATCGGAGGAGGAATTCATAACATGTGTCGGTGTATATTCAAATTACTAGCTGAATACATTTACACCTCAGTGACTGGTGGGATAAGATTTTAGTAAACATTTTTCAAAGGGCCTAGACACAATCGTCAATATTACTCAGTTATGAAAGGAATGAGGCAAAAATGTATTTATTGATCTTTTGTTATGTTTCTTTTTGAGGAATGTATCATTTTCCGGGAGAACTCAATCAAAGAACAAATGCTACTGCCTAATACCACTCCTGTAGCCTTGAAGGCAGCGACTCGTGTCGACTGCATCTCTATAATCTAAAACGTTTCTTCGATGTTTGATTAGATTAAATTTGAGTTTCAGTTAGGAAAGTGATGCAGATGGGTGCATCCAACTTATGCGTTTCTAGATTCCACTACTGGTGACTGATAAATGTGATCTCATGATTAATCCCATTCACGAGATGTTGTACAAGAAGTTATGCTGGTATGGTATCCATACCGTGAATTCATGCCACATCATAAAACTGGAATGCATTTTTTTCATTAAAAACATTCCTGAATAAAATTTCACTAATGTTTCGAAGATAAAGACAAAATCAAAGTAGAATATCGGATAGAAGTGCATCAGTTCAAGTTGCCACACTCAAAAAGTAGTACACAAAGAACAAGGGGACGGAATAAGAGTGATATCAAGGTAGACAAAGTTTTGTGATGGAATAAGAAATTTGAAGGAAACGGTTAATGCTAATATTCAGTCATTAGAAGTCAGAGAGTGAATGCATCTTTACCACTGAAATTGATTTTTAGCCATGTCACCAGAAGTCGGTCCTCAGTCACTGATTCCGTTCGTCTCGGAGACCCCAGCCAGGCAGTCTGCATCTCTCCATACGGCTGAAACCAACAGTCAGGGACATCATTGACTGGTGCTACATCTTCGTCTGAACCCTAGCATATCGCGTCGAAGTAGGCGATGGCTCGGCATGCGCAATACATGTCCAAGCCATCTCGGTCGACGAAGGTTCACAACCACATTAACCAACTTATTTTCCTTGCACCAGTACCCTTCGCCTGACCTCAACATTGATCACACAGGGATCCACTAAAGGTGAACAATGCTAGGGTGACACTAGTGATCAGAATCTTATAATCGCTTCATATCTTGCATTTCAACGGTCGTGTCTCACGTTTGTATCACACGATAGAACGGAAGGCAATTCAGTATAGTTGTGTGTTTGACAGATAGTCGGATGTCTCGTCAGTTGTCTTTACAGCTGACGTAAGTTGGCGAAAGCCAAACGTGTCTCCTGTATCCGAGCTGAGATTTCATCACCAACCAGCTCGTTAGGTTTGATGCAACTTCCTAAGTAAGTGAAGTAGTCGACGCATTCAACCAACATCATTCACTATCTTTAAACTAGGATTAGTTGTAAACCATTCCTGGAGCACATGATCTTACGTTTAGCAGGTAACTAACAGGTGTCATGATATGATAATATAGTAGTGCCGAAAGTAATCTATCAGTATGGTCCAACAAAATTAGTAAAGTAATACTAAAGGTGTCAGTTTAGTCTTATCCGTTTATTTATGCGGTCTGCTACTGTGACGGCATGATCATATAGATAAATATATATTATAAGCTTCTTCATAGTTGTAAGTATGGTATATCGATTGCTTGAAAAAAGATCTAGCAAAAGAAATACTACGTCTCAGTGTCTACGCATACCATTCCTGTATTAATCGAAAGAAGCCAATACTGAAAAGATGCGTATCCAAATGACAATCACTCACTGTCAGCAAGAGCAGGTATCTATCTCAAACTAACGAATTTCTTTACGCTATCAACTGGTCAATGAGTTTGATATTAAATACTTATTAGATAATCACAAATACTTACTAGTATACCTCAGATTTAACCAAGAGAATTCAGACTGTTTATCTGAGCCATCTAGCAAAGCATATGCATCCTAGTTACGACCTAATAACCAATCAGAATCGTTAGGTAACGACTCCATGTGATATGTTAGTGTGGATGTATTTATACCATATAATATTCATCGAAATCATAATTTCGACTAGCTTGACTCCCTTCATCTGCGTTTTTCTTAGTTTATATAATTCCCTATAGTTTCTAATGAGTTCTATCATAACTTTAATCACTCATCATACAATAGAGTAAGCCTCTATTTTAAAAGTATCTACATGTCTTTATGAATACATCTCAGTCAAGTGCATTCTTCTAATTATATCAGCTATTCAGTGAGTCAAAACACTCGACTGGTGGTAAGCTGCTAAGTAGGTTGATCAGAATTCCTATCGCAATCACAATTTTCTCTCAACATGAATTAACAGTACAATATTTCTGAAGCTTTATTTTACGAAATTCTATAAAATAGCCTTACTCATAACTAGTCTATTTCTATAAGAATTTTTAGTTGTTACATTTCTCAGTACAACAAGAGAGAAAAAACATAATTAACAAAAAAACATTGAACAACTTAAGGCATGAACTAATTTCAGGAAAATAAAGTAATAAAATCCTTGACAGTAATAACAACAAACTTAATTTCTTTTCTTTTAAACTTCATTTGTTTTCATTTCCCTATTTTTATTTTGCACAAACGTACATATGCATAATCTTCCAATTTTTTCAGAATTTCTTTCATTACTTGTTTACATTTCTATGTGTTTTGTTTTACCTTCGGAACATTTTTGATTCTAACACCAATAGTGATGGTTATTTGTTGTTGGCAATCATATCGCGCAAGATATGCTTAACTCTCTCTCTCTCTCTTCTGGTTTATAAAGATGCAAGGTCTAGTCTATTTCCCATTTTATCTTTTGTTGCAATGACAATTTGGAATTAGTCGGCATCCGCTACTTAATTCTCAAGTTCAGTTCACTGAGTTTACCAACAATCCTAATGTCTGTATGATATTGCTTGTGCATATCCGTCTCTGACTGAACTGCATTGATCGATGTCTATTGCTACAGGCGCTCACGCGCGGATGCCTCGGTATTGCTTTTGTTTGAATTATATGTTGGTGATGGATAGTTGCTATCAGTAGAACCCAGGATATTAATACCTAACTTGGAAAAATAGGCGATATTGAGATATCCGCACATCGGCCCATATGCCAACAAAGACCAATCCACTCAGTTCAATCAACGACGAAATAATACAAGCAACAACATTAAAACTATACAGGTCACACAAAAAGTGGCTTTCGTGACTCGGTGGTTTAGTGAATAACATTGTGGCGTTTGAAGTCATCGGTCCCGGACTCGAGTCTTAACGTGATCAACAGCGCTCACTGGGAGGCGAGTACGTCTAGCTGACGAGTCCCAAGCAAGGCGAAGCACGCATACTGGATTTCACTGTTAGCCTCTCTCCATCATTAACGTCAAATTCCTAATGTGATTGTTTTTTATGAATCTGACTTTTTGTTGGTGAAAGACGTATGAGCATGTTGATTAGTCTCCGGGTATGAAGATCATATACATCATTAATGTAAGAGTAAAAATTGGGCACTATGGTAGAATGTAATTCCATGTATTCAGCGTATTACACAGTGGAACAGCATTACTTACTAGATAACGTTTCGGAAATAATTTATTATCCGCAGTCATGTCAAAGTAGCTCCACAACTTTGAGACAGTTTATATAATCCTAATTTCCTCGCCCCTAATTGTGATATGAGTAATAGGGTCTTACATATAATTCGGAACAAATGCTGGATCGTTCCTGTTGTATGTATTAGGTGTTGATTTGAAAAACAAAGATTTAAATAGTAATCTCTCCCTCTACTCCACCATCGTGACAGACATTTATGGATAGTTAGGAACAGATACCTGTCGATACATTCAGTCCTACTTCAAAAATATGGTCTCGATATGTAGACAACACGTTTACAGTATTGACATCAGAGCACATACATAATTTCTTCACACATATAAGTTCAGTAGTCAACGCAATCCAATTCATCTATGAATAAGAAAATAGTGTAGGGGAATGAGTGATAATGGGTTGCAGAATAAAACGGAAACAATTTGGGAGTTTAGACACTAGTGTTTATAGAAAACCGTGACATTCAAATCGTCACTTAGGCTTCAAATCATCTCACCCTACGTCGGTTGAAGTTGGCTTAGTAAAGTGTCTCATCAACAGGGGTAGAAAACTCACTGGTGAAACAGAAGATTTAAGACAAGAAAGCAGACCCACTAAAGACACCTTACTCACCAATAATTACCCTCTCAAATTAAATAATAAATTCCTTAGGAATCGTAAGAAAAATATAACTGATATTGGTGATAAAGGTGTTAATAGTAATGGCAATACTGTGAGAAGAGAATTGAAAATCTCTACAGTGTTACCATACAAAGAAAGTACCTCAGAAATACTTCGTAGAATTCTCAATATGTTTGGCTAGGATTAGAGTGGCATTTAAACCTACGAACTCACTTCGAAATAAGCTTTGTAGGTTAAAAGATCCCACTGATCCAACTAGGCAGAATAACTTAGTTCCTCAAATCCCTTGGAACGGTTATGAGGTCAAATACGCAGATCAAAGAAGTTCGTCAAGGTCAGTTACGCTATCCGAGCTCAAAAACCTAGCTAGGTCAAAATTGATAGATCCTAGTAAGGTAAGGAATTTAGCAGCATGCTCAGCCATAGCTATATATGTGATTACACACAACCACATAATAGGATGGGACAGGATGAAAATCCTTATAGCTGACATAGCAGGGTGGTGGGAGAGGTTGATAAGGGACTATCTGTTTATCGAATCATCACCTAATACATGCAAAAAGAATGATTCAACACCTGTTACGGATATGTTGAAAATCCTGTTACCTATATCACACAGGAAGTGAGCAAATTAGTACCATATAAACTGTCTCAAAGCTGTGCAGCTATCTTGATATGACTGTGGATAATAAATTGTCGCGGAAACATCATCCAGTAAACATAACCGTCCCACTGTGTGATACATCTAATCAACTAATGAAAATGATGTTGTTGACATTTTCTTGGTCTTACAAGCTGACAACAACTAACGGTTAGACGTTATGTGTGACAGCGGTTAAAGATACATTGGTTCTAATAGTTCAGGTTACCTAATATCCAGCTAAAGCAATTATTTTGAAAACAGAATTATCGCTCATCGTCTTACCTGGGAAGTAGAATCAGCCCTGATGGCTCAGTGGCCGGTGAAATCTCTGCACGGATACAAAAGGCTCAATTGGCTTTCGCCAACTTACGCCACCTGTGGCGCCGCCGTGATATCCGATTGTCTACTAAGGGTCGCGTATACTGCACAGCAGTCTGGTCTGTTCTACTGTATAACTGTGAAACATGGCCATTGAAAGTGGAAGATATAAGAAGGCTTCAAGTGTTTGACCACCGTTGCCTTCGTAGTATAGGCCGTATTCCGTGGTGTCACCATGTGAGTAATGCAGAAGTCAGGAGTAGAGTTTTAGGGAGAAGAGGTAAATCAGTCGACGAGGTTGTGAACCTTCATTGACTGAGATGATTGGGACATGTGCTACGTATGTCTAGTCGCCGATTGCCTCTTCACACAATGTTGGCTGAAGTAGGTCCAGACTGGAAAAAAGCTCAAGGTGGCCAGACTAAAACATGAAGTCTCTGATTGTTGGTTTGAGCCATGTAGGGCGATGCAGACTAGGTGGTTGGGGTCGACGGGACAAGAGGAACCAGTGGTTGGAGACTGTAGGTGATATGGGTCAGAACCGTTGTCAGTGGAGAAGATGCATACATACATTATCCTCATCTTAACAACGCTATACCGAATTTCACCATTTTTTCATTCTTCGTTTCTCTCTTTCGTACTTTATATTTCTTTTGACTCCATTCTCTTATCTTCATCTTGCGCCTCACTGCCTTTTTGACTTGATGTACTGATATGAGGTGTGGCAACTTGGACCGTTACTCAGTAATGCCTGGTCCTAGGTTGATCTGGATGGATGGATGATGGCTAATTTCACCTTAGGAATAGGTTATAGAAATTGAGTATTGTGCATATAAAGAATAGTCATCTTGGTCAATTGATAAGGTAAATAATGAGTAAAAATACTCATTTACAAGCTTGTGTATAAAATTGCATTTAATATATCAATAGCAAGTTAATACCGCCTTCATTTTAAGTTAGTTTGGGGTCAGCTTCAAACTCCTATTCTTCTCACTCATTCTACTGTTCTTCTTTATAGCTTGAATTCCAGGTTCAGATCAATCTTCTATCTTTTATAGTTGGAATTTACGGGTATTCTTTCAACTGATCATTATCGTCTTTCTGTAGGATAGAAATCTACAAGAATCTGATTGATTTCCTACTGAAAGTTTTTGTTTCTGACACTGTTAAACCATTTCACCTCTATGAGCTGTTTCCCAGGTTCGTAGTAGTCGGAGTCTTTTCTTTTACCTGATGATTGCTTAACATGTCCTCCATACTTTATTTCTGTGGTGCAGACATTCTTTGACTTTAGTTTACACTATTAATTTCCTAGGAATTTAGATTATTGTAAACTGTATGAAGGAAGCTGTAATTACATTGGGTTTGGCTTTTAGTGTCTACTTTTGTAACTGTATACGTTTTTGAAATACCCACTGGTCACTAAACATGACCAAACCATGAAACGATACCAATCCAACCACCACCTTACCACGGGTTCCAGTCGTATCGGTGGATGTAGACTCGATATGTATGAAATAACAAAAACTCGGGGCTGGAGAATGTAGGTATGAGGAGGTGTGGCTCATCGGTTTAGGGAGATGACTTTCAACCATTGATTGATTGGTTCTAGTCACAATACACTTACAGAGGTTTGGACAACTATAGGACAACTATAGCCACACAATAGGTGTGGCTTGATTTAGTTGTTCTCTTTTCATTGTCTTCCAACTTCTTTTCATGTATTTTGTGATCCTGTTGGCTTTTAATTTGATGTACTGACATGACAGGTTACAATTTCAGCCATTATGCAGTAGTAACAGGTCCCATCTATGTTATGCTTAGGTAGAAAATGAAACAAGGTAACTGAGACAAATTTCAGTTAATTAGATTGGACATTTTTCTTTCCATAGTTGAACAGAACATAACCCATCCTTTAGTTGGTCAGTGTATCTTAAAACTAAATAAGAGTACAGGTAAAATTAGGAAAGAAGTTCATGTCACCTGAGAAATGAGTAGAAAACTATGAATAAGAGAATATATTTCTCATACTTTCTGAAGATTTGGCTTTACATGCTACAATACAAGTGAAATTTGCCTCATTTTGTAACTTGAATTGGTATCTACACTCCACATTCATTCTTCAACGATGCTGATGTTAATATAACCTAAGAATAGATAACGTTACATTGCGTGTTCATAAATGTTGAGGAGTTTAGAGATAAGAAATATTTCAGCCCCAACCTATCCATAGAATAGCTGAAAGTGCTTTGATTTAGTAGTAACCAGGTGAGTAGCGAAGGCTTTCTACTGCAGGCATTGCATATTAGGAGCAAATGAAAACTTAACGCTGATTCATTTCATATATGTTTGCGATATGACCTACCTTCCTTTTATTCAGAAACCTATAGCTCCACCGGTTGGAATCATCAAGTCTGCAGCTTACTCATCTCCCTAGGTGACCAAGCCTCTCTTCTACTGTACTAAATTTTTTTCAAGTGAGTAGACGTAGTTATCAGCTTAACAGCCATACAAAAAACATGTAGCTGGGACGCAGTAAGAAGTGAATGCTAGATAGCATGAAGTTGCTTACCACTGAGAAAATGCTAAAAATTTGTCTGAATGTTTCAAAAACGATGTACGATTGGTCAGAGCATTTCGAATTTCAATATTACTTTGAATATCTAAGAGGATTATCATCCTTTGTTAGCTGGGCGTCAATTATGCCTAGTTGATGAGTGCTAACAAGTATGAAACCTAAGTGAAGCAGTTATCTCTTTCCAAGGCTAAACGAAAGACATGACTGTGGCATATTAAGTATCATTTCATTGATAAAAAGCAACAATCTGAACAAAGAATATTCTTTTCAAAATATTCTTATCAGATTGCACAATTATAAGATAGATTTGTAAATACTGACCCACTGAGTCGGTGTTCAACGGTCCACAGTCTCCTACTTCTGTCATTTAGTAATATAATGTAACTGCCTATCAGAGTCTTCAGTTGGCATTCGCTTCATTTCCAAATGATTGATCCTAAGAGTCACGACTTTTCATTATTACTTGGGAATATCCGTGTCGAAGCATATCAGTAATAAGCAATATTCAGTAATACAGTTTGAGGTAGGTACAAATTAAAAGCAGTAGAAAACTGTAGACCATTGGACTCTGACCCAGTGACTGGATGATTAACACTGTCGCCAAAACATCTGAAGGTCATGAGTTCGATCCCCAGTGGGGGGTCCTAGTCACATGGGATTGAGCAATTGCACATTTGGATGAGACAGCTGTTTTGGTGATCTAATGATAGCAGTTCATGATGCCAACATCTAAATCTAATGATATTTGGTCTATTACATTCCATATCTATTCACATTTACTCCTCTTTTTCCTCGAACTGAATTTCAACAAACTTTTAATCATTCAATGTCATATTAAGTGGTCTTAGAATATAATAATATCCTTTTTCAAATTAAAAAAATCAATAAATTGATGTTCTCAATGAATCAGTTAATCATATTTATTGATTTCTATGATTTAAACAAAAAGCCTAAATCTAACCTAATTCTCTTCTATTTGAAAGTTTAAATTACATTTAATTAGTTATCCAAATAATTGCTATTTCACTGCTACTTCTGCTGTCAGTAATATTATTCTTCTGTTGAGGAGCAGAAAGATACTAGGTTACAGAGAGAATGAGAGGGAGAGAGAGAGAGAGAGAGAGTGAAAGAAATATGCCCAGCGAAAGAATATCTAAATTGGTTAACTATTGAATTAATTCACTTGACTTTCAAGTTGTTATTCATCGAAGACTGACATCAGTTGGAGGAACAAAGGAAACCTGGGAGCATTGGACAGCTGCTTCGTCCTAGTATAGGACTCCTCAGCAGTGCGCACCCATGACCCCACACCAGCAGGGATCGAACCCGTGACCTTCAGGTTCCGCGACCAGCGCGTTACCATTGAGCCACTGGGTCAGAATTCAATGCTCCATATTTCCAACTTCGGTTTGCGCTATATCGTGAGCTAACAGAAGTTGGAAATATGGAGCATTGAATTCTGACCCAGTGGCTCAATGGTAACGCGCTGGTCGCGGAACCTGAAGGTCACGGGTTCGATCCCTGCTGGTGTGGGGTCATGGGTGCGCACTGCTGAGGAGTCCTATACTAGGACGAAGCAGCTGTCCAATGCTCCCAGGTTTCCTTTGTTCCTCCAACTGATGTCAGTCTACGATAAGTAACAACTTGAAATATTTCCAAATCTCCACAACCCCCTCACTTGACTTTATCTTGTTATTTTATTATGGCCTAACTAACCTTTCTAAGCTTTAAATAAATTATTCACAAGTTCATGTATATGATCAAATTATTCGAAATGTATAGCCTTAGTACACCACATTGTTTAAATTTATCAAGGGGAATAATTATTTTAAGTTTTTAAAAAGAAGACCATTACACAATAGATTTCATTAATATTACCCTTCTCATTGCAGAATATAATTGAGAAATGTAGATACGGACAGAATGATTCACTTTTTGGTACATTATTAGCAACAAACAGTAAATATTAGATAATTCTATTTGGATTTTTGTGGAGGTTTATTAACTGATTATAGGTTGAAATTCATCATAGACGAATATTGGGAACCTGGCGACACTAGACAATTGTTTCGTTCTACTATAGGATTCTTCAAAAGTGCGAACCCATGACCCCGCCCACCAGGAATTGAACCAAGGACCTTGTGGTTCCATGGTCAACACGTTACTATTGATCCACTCCATCGGAATCTAGTGGTCAACATTTTCTACTTCTGCCAGTTCACGATATAGCGCAACCTCCATCCAATGTCATTGTTGAGTAACTATCCTCATGTTCCACTTGATTGACTCCACTGGTCACGATTTCTCAAGGGAACTTTGAGAATCACCTCCCAAAGCTAATCACCAATAAGCGCTAGATTAATTCTACCTGGAGGTTTGTGGAGGTTTATTCATTTATTTTGGATTGGAATTCATCATGAATACATTAGATAAGTTATCTAGGTGTCTGGAATTTGTCAACATGAAGTTCTACTTGATTTGAATTTTTTACTTGCTGGTACCTAATCACCCTGGCATATCTGAAGTCTTTGATGGGTTTGTGTCAATCTGATGACTGCAGTATATATCATTCACTGGTGAAGTTAGAAATATTACCTGTAATCTCCCGTTGCTATCCAAAGTCGTATTGCTTGACTCCTGTTAGCACATGAACTCCTATGCGGATGCCTCGAAACTGCCCGATTAATCTTTGTATTTTAATCTTCTTGGTAGCTAGAAGTAGAACCCAGGACGTACGTTTCGTCTTGTTTGGACTGGTACTGGGTTCGACCGTCAGTTGGAGCAACACCCCTTGCTGGGGTGAAATACATCCAGCTGATGAGGCCTAAATAAGACGAAATGAGCATCTTGGATTCTACCGCTAGTTAGCAGGCAGCCCACAACATTTGAAGTATTCACGTGATGATTGGAGGTGTTTAAAACTGGGTTCTTATGCACAATGAAGCCACTGGATGACTAACAGTATCGTTCAATAAAGACAATTGTTGCTGAGTATTGTCATTACTTGAAACTCATGTCAGTTTTCTTCAGCTGATTTTTGCAATAGGATGAATTTACAATTATCTAGATTGGACTGATTTTATCTGGCTAGGACTTCTGTCCTCATTTTCAGAGATTCAGAAAATTCAGAACTGTTTATTTAGATTAACGAGAATGTCTGTAATTCGGTTCTGTATGAGTTGTGAGCGCTTTAATACTGTTATCTTCATGGAAAGTCGAGAAATTATATCTCGGTTCTAACTCTTAGGAAATGTTGGATATACAATACAACACACTGAACTTTCAACCCTTAGAAGCTAGTCCATTTATGTTGAGACGACACGGAGTGTTGACGGGTGGTAGTATTTTGATTTTAATTGGATAGGAAACGTGTATCTCCTGTCTTTCCTTCCTAGCCTCTAACGTTTCAATATGCTGTGAGAATTGGTTTCCAACTCCTGGCACATTGTTCGCAATTTTCATTTTTGTTTCTCGTTTTCCTTTTCTCATGTGATGGCTTGTTTAACTTGAGACTCAGCATGGTTTTGCATTCCTTTCTTTCTGTCTTTCCATCTGTCAGCTTATGTTTCTATTTACAAGTTAACTGTACATGCTAATCGACTGAAATGTCTATGGGGAAGCAGTTGGTTTCTAAAGCAACTTTCATCATGGATCCATATCGGCTAAACAGAAGCATTGGCAAGTAGATAGCATGAGGCAGCTGTCCTACCTTAACTTACCACTTGTCAGAACTACTCAGCTGAGGCACATTATGGGTTTGAATCCAAGACCTTTAGGTCTTGTGATAAGCACATTACCATTCAGCTGCTGGGATGGGATTCAGTCCCCTATATTTTTCATCCTTTGTCTATTTACATAACAAAAAAATAATCACTCAGAATCTGGAAAGTGTTGACCATTAATTTCCAACCTAGTGGCTACGTGACAACAGACTGACTACGAGACCGCTCGGTCTCAGTTTTAATCTAACATACAGTAATGGATAACAACTGCAAAAAAGCTGCAACGGATTTCTGGTTAACATTTATTGATGAAAGCTAATGTAGAATTGTGCTGGTGTCAGTAACTGATCAAACAAGTTTTCAGTCTGAAGGTTTATTGGGAATCGAATGACTTCAAGGTATTATTATATCACGAATGTACATCAGGCGAGCGAGCACTGCCGAAGAGTCTCATACTAGGACGAAACAGCTGTCCACTGCCCCACTGCTTCTCCAACTGATATCACCCCGTCCTGAAATAAGTTTTCTTCATTTTCAGGCGTTTAGATGATAATATATGCTGACTTCATCGAAGAACTACAAAAACAGAACCGAATTTCGAATAAATTGACTACTGACAAAGTTACTTTGTCTAATGATGAAGCATCTACTGTAAACTACCAACTTTTGACGAACACTAAACAATTATCAAACAACCAGCTGGCATGATTCTTATTGGTAATCAATTTAAGCTATGACATTTCACCGATTACGATAAATTTTATGGGAAAACGGAGAAAGTATTTCGATCGATGATCCATAGGAGATAGTAATAATAATAATAATAATAATAATAATAATAAAATCATAACAATAAATCTCTTAGACTTGTAGGTATCCTACTTTCATCAACGCAGTGGGTAATAAGAAAACGTCACGTATTTGTCAAGACAGGTCATGTAAATTCTGCTGAGAGAAAAGCTACAGAAAATGGCAATGTGTCTTCACTGTATCCGTGTATGTGTGTGTGTGTGTATGTGTGTGTGCTAGCATCTACAAATTACAGTGAATTTATCTAGCTGATAGTCAGACAATTATTGAATTCGATCGTGGCTATTTTGCTACTCTACGTATTTCGTACACCACCACCACCATTAATAATAATAATAATAATAACAATAATAATAATAATACAGGTTTTACATCAAATTATCATCTGACTATCTAAGAGAGCCGTAGTTTGGCAGACTTGTATTGATACTGGGTGATGATTGAAGATGAAATGAAAATTTAGACCCCAGTGGAACTCGAATCAAGAACCACCGAGCCCTATGCTCTACGAACTGAGCTACGAGGTCCGACTTCTGACCACATTTCACTTGGATCATCAATGGTTTTACCTGACTATAGTAAAGCTGAAGTTCAGTGGTCCAAAGTTTCTTACTTCTCTCGCTTCGTGATATAACGTGACGTTGAGTATTTATCCTCACTTCCAACTTGGTTCGCCCCACCGGTTTTGTAGCGAATGAGTACTAATGAATTCCAACTTGAAATTAGTAAATTTCCACTAACCTCCAAATTAGAGTCCTGTTATACGTTTATTTTTGTCATATTGACCTGTTAGATAAACTCAATAAACTGTTGTTTTCGGTGTTTTGAGCATTTTAAAGTTTGATGAATATGTTCTTGAACTCTGTTCTCAAGTAATTATTCAGTCTATTGCTAGTGGGTCAGATAACTTCTTCGGAGACTAACATACATCTTTAGGATTTTTTTACAATAGAATAGTGTTAATCTTTAGACGCTTGAGAGAGGTAGACAGGAATTGTTTTCAGTAGTTTTGATCTTAGATTCTGCACAAATAGCATTTAGTACCACAGTCATTTGATAAAAGTATTTCGAAGCATAACCTTCTAATAAAAGGGAAATCAACTTTTGTATGTACACCTTCTTCTATATAGAAATTTTCTCAAAATGTAAACGATAATGGGTACCCGGTGTGACACGATAATTGGCAAAGAAAAATACCTCTCAAAATAAGTGTATAGACGAAGGAAGGAAGATGAAAAAGAAATGCTTCAAACTATCAATAAAAACTTTTAAATTACTTCCAAAACCTAATGGACACAGGAGGACTCTATCATGATCCCTGTCGGTTTTAACTCCAAACTATACCCGACACTATATGAATCCACCAAGTAGTACTGACACAACACAGCTGTCCCTTAGCTTTGAAGACTTCATGTCATAAATTCTCCACCTCTCTCATTGTTTTAACCAAGTTCTAGAGCTAAGAAAACATAAATAATAGGGGGAACCAGTGAAACTGGTGTCATAAAAATGATTTCACTTATCAACTACTCATTTCTATGTAAAATGTAACGCAATGTAAAATCACATGTTTAAATTTTCAAAAATCTAAGAATTGAAGATTTCTGTAGAAAAAAATTTGATAGCTTTTGAAAACAAGATTATCATTACACTTATTGTTCTGTACACCATGAAACATTTAGGACTTGATACCTCCTACGATGTCATTCAGAAATTGTTCAGCCCTGATTTCTCCTTAATATGATCCTGCGTCTAATGAAAAAATATTTTTGGATTCAACTATCCCATAGTTATGTCAGAATCCATGTTGATAAATACTGTTTACCATGGCTGGTCAACTCCTGTACACCTACTTCCACACACATTCTGTCTGACTGTCTATCTCTCTCTTACACAAAAACGTGCTTATTAACTTTACCGATCAATAGTGGCTAGCAGTGGAGTTCAATACGCGCGTTTCGTTCTATTTCAGACTCGTCAGCTGAATACTCCTGTCTATCAGTGAGTAATGTTGTTCTCACTGGGACTAGAACTTGGGACCGACCGTTTCCAACGCTACAGCGTTATCCACTACACCACTGAGTCACGATAGCCGCTTCTTGTGTGACGGGCACAGTTTTATTGTTGTTGCTTGTATTATCACGTCATTGATTGGACCGAATTGACTGGTCTCTGTTGGCATATGGGCTCGTGTGTGAATGCCTCCATATTGTCCCTTCGAGTCCAATTGAGAACGACATCGCTCACTGGCAGGCAGGTACATACACCTGACAAGTTCCAAATAGGGTGGAACGCACATCCTGGATTCCACTGCTATCCACCATCCATTATTGATACGTAATTCAAACACAAGCAATATTGAGGCATCCGCGCAGGAGCCCATATGCCAATGGAGATTCATCCGACGAATATGTTTACATCCGTTTTCATTACTGCATTTCAAATTGTGAAATAATATCAATTGCATACAATCACTTTCTATCATTATTTCGTTGACTATCTCAATTATTTCTTCAAAACTGGATTAAATTTTCCTAAGTAAAGTAACAGTTCACCAGTTTGGATGATCATCACGCAGTTGGGCAGTTAAAAAACTATTCAACTCTGTGAGAAACGTAAACGTGGATTATGCAATTTGTAAATCATTTGGTGATCTGAACTGATTCGGCTGTATTAGTTCACCGCCAAACGTTCAAAACAGCTGTTTAAGTGTTTAGATCACTTTGATCTGGCTGGCCAGGATATTACACATCAACCTGAATGGATCCTGACGACTAAAGTTGTTCAGTAGTAGCATATTTCACTAGTTAACAAAATAAACAACTCAACTAGCATGTGTTTGTGTATATGAGTGTGCGTACGTGTAATTGTGTGTGCTTTTATATAAAATATGACAACACTACGGAATACCGCAAACCTTTATCAACCTCATTCAACAACTATATGAAGACACCACATGCCAGCCAAGTAATTCACAATGGGAAGCTCAGTGATACCTTTGAAGCGGAAGTGAAGACAGGAGTAAAACAAGGCTGCCGCCTACTATCACCCATGATATTCCTGATTGTGATCGACTGAACTGGATGATGCAAGAGACAGTGAGGAGCTGTGAGAAGAGGGTGATACGCCGCTGGCTGGACTGTACTGGGGAAAAGAACCAAGAAGATTTGGATTTCACCAACCATGACTTGTGTCTAATGTCACACAAACTCGAAGATCTACAGGTGAAAACTAATAAGTTGACAGAAGAGGTGAGGCAGGGCAGGGCAAGGTAGGACAGGGCAGCAAAGACGGGAGTTCAAGTGAAGGTAGAGAAGATAGAGGTGATGATGATACCCAACCAACACCAACACCACCACCACCACCACCACCAACAACAACAACAACAACAACAACAACAAGAAGCTCCAATCACCATGAACGGGAGAAACTTGAAGGAAGTTGTCTCTTTCACCTACATGGGCAGCATAGTTTGAACTACAGGCGGTGGCGGTGGCGTTGACACAGACGAGGACGTGAAAACCATCCAGGATCTGAAAGACAGTAAAACAGGCGTTCATTAATCTGAAATCAGTGTGGAGATCTTCTACACTCAGCAAAAAGCATCAACAAGATTCAGATATTCAACAGGGATGTCAAGTGAGTGCTTCGGTGTGGTTGTTGAGAGACTTGGCGCGTTACGAAAGACATTTCCAACAAAGTACAGATATTCATCAACAACTGCCACCTACGCTGGCTCACTTCTGAAGATCAGACGGATTGCCAGAATAATGAGAATAAGCAGGAAGAAACTCACTGTGACTGGCTGGCCCTCCAACGAACCAACCGGGAAGCTATGGCTGAAGAAATATGCAGTGGAATGAAGTGGATATGGATTTGGTTGGGCATACAGTGAGAAGGCGGATTGGGGACATCACGAGCCAGTCGAGGGTGTCGAGTGGAACCGGGATGGGAAACGACGAGTTGGGTGTCCGAGTTGAGGGTGATATGGGGGAGATGGTGTGAGGAAGAAATGAGAGGTTGTGGGCTGTTGTGGAGCGATGTTGAAAAGATTGGAGAGAATAGAGTGGAGTGGAGACGTGTTACTGGAGCCCTATACTCCACTAGGAACTCAAGGGGCAAATGGTAATAGTAATGATTATTATTAGGTATTCATGCTTTTCTTACACAATATGTGTCAAATTAAGACTAGTCACGTGATACTGTTTATTGAAATGCGAAAAGATTAGGAGTATGATGTGTATAATGCTCGACTTATCGATCACTTTTTCCAAAATGACGACTGATATATATATATATATATACCAGAATATACGATGCTTACTGGAATTTGTGAATGTTTATGAATAATATAACAAACTTAGTATAATTATTTTTATATCATACCGGGGTTGATTAGATCGAATTGCTCGATCTGTATTAGCATATGAGCTCCTGTGCGGATCCCTCGATATTACCTGTGTTCTAGTTGTATTAATGATGGATAGTGGATAGCAGTGGAATCCAGGATGCACATTTCGTCCTATTTGGGACGGATAACGCTCTGGCATTTTAAGCGGTCTCTCCCGAGTTCGAATCCCGGTGGGGACAATATCACTCACTGGGAAGCAGGTACATCCAGCTAACGAGTCCGAAATAGGATGAAATATGCGTCTTGGATTCCACTGTCAGCCACTACCCATTATTAAAATAAAGCAAACTTGATTAGAATTCACTTGAAAAGAACATTTATGAAATAACTTCATAGGGGAAAGAAAGAATTGAACAATCCTTCATAAATGTTAAAAATGAAGAGTAGATAAATTAAGGTCATATATGCATTTTTTGGGTCATTATTATGTGTGTTCAGGTAAAGTCACCCTTATTTTCTGCTAAACATTTATTATCATTTTGACTATCTGAGTTAGCCCCCTGGTTTGGCAGACCAGTATTTATACTGGGTGATGATTGAAGGTGAAATGAAAAATTTGGACCGCGGTCGGATTCAAACCAGCGACCACAGGTTTCCAGCTTTACCAACTGAGCTACGAGGTCCGACTCCTGACCGCATTTGTATTTCACTTCAATCATTAATAATTTTGCCTGACTACTATGGGAATTTGTGATGCGTTACCAGTCCAAACGATAATCAGTATGATGCTCCCCCTCCCCTCTAATTCAGTTAGATTTGGATTGGGATGAGAAGTCCTGACTAGACAGCCGGTGTAAATACGATCAAGTGAGTAGTAATGCGTCACGAATTCACATGGTAGTTGGGCAAAATTCTTGATTATTGGAGTGAAATTATAATCTGGCCAGCAGTTGAACCTCGTAGCTCAGCTGGTAGAACATCGGGTAGGAAACCTGGTGGCCGCTACTTCGAATCCAACCCCTGTCTAAATTTTCATTTCACCTTCAATCATCACCCAGTATAAAAATGTATCACACTAATAAGGAATAGACAAGCAAACAGATAAATCAACATATAATCTGCCATACAATTTCATCTGTTCTAGCTGCTGCACTTCACATTAGAACACTCAGATGTAGCATAGATGAGATGGATGACACAAAAGCAGGCGAATGCGTAAGCTCAGAGAATGAATAAACAAATGAAGGTGAAAGAAAATTTGCAAACTCACATTTTCAGCCATTTGACCGAAAAACTGCGACACAGTGATCTCTATCATCTTGGAACCCCATCTAGACAACCTATTCTTTCCTGCATAGATCAGACAAACAGTCAAAAAATTCATGGATTAATGACTCATTTTAACTTGATCATGCTTCACCTTTTTCCATCCAGTTCTTATTCAGCTAGCACTGCACTTCCAAGTAGGCTGACCAATAGTTGGCCTAGTTGAAAAGTGATGCTTAAAACTAATTAATATATGAGAATAATCTCGTCTTACTCAACTGAGATGTTATGCATGGAAGTCATATCTTTCTCCTTTACCCATCATCAGATGTTTGACTGGATATTCTACTCAATAATAAGAATGCAGTAAGGAAGGAAATGGAATGGTTCACTTCGTTTCTCCATTTAAGATATTTTAGGTCAAATTGTTCTATGTAAATTGTAATAGCCTGTTATATCATCAACTTCCTACGAATTCAAACATTATCTGTAGAGAGAACTAAATAATGTTAATCCTGAACACACTCAACATAGACTTGCATGGTTTATCCTCCAGCCAGTGTATGTTAGGATATTGGTTTGCACCCATGTTATATTTTTATGAGGTACATAGCTATCCCCTTCCTAAGCTAGTCAAGTTTCCAATAAATAGAAGCTGAGTTTCCTTAAAAGTTGCTAAAAGGGAATTCATATCGGTTTCATAGGTGTTTTAGTGCGTTAGGAAACTTATGCCTGGTACATTCATAAAGCAATAAACACTTTTGTTTTTGAACTATCTTCTATTTTGTGTTATTAGGACATATGAAAGTTTAACTTGATTAACTATTTTAGTCGATCCATTCTCTTCTTAAACTCCTTAACAATTTGTTCATTGAAGAAATACAGCCAATAGGATGAATCAGACCTTGGGGGGAGAGACCAACACCTACTGAGAGTCATGTAATCTCATATGTCCATTAGTGTTTAAGAATCTTGAGTATCTGCCTTCAGAAAGGCATTTCAGCAGTATTTTGTTATTGAATGACGGATGGACAGTACTTTCGTTCACTTTCAATATCTTCTGAAGGAATGATGTGTTACTTGAATAGCATCTGCTCTACCTAGAGTATACAAATAATGGATTATTTTTTCATGAATACACTGATAAGAAGCAAACACTACTGAATTCTTGGGATGTATCTGTAAATGCATACGGATTGCATTTTGCATCTATCAAATGTAACAGTGTACTGCTCAGTAAGTTTGTACTTACATCTAGTCTAAGGATAGAGAATGAACCAGTAGAACATATTGACCAATACTCTTGTTTATAAAGTTTCATCACTCCAAAAGGAATATTCAACTTCCAATAAAAGTTTAAATATACTTTTCAATAGTATGTTATAGATGTAAGGAAATTTTTAGTAATGAAAAAATAAGGAGGCCAGAAGGGTTCAGTACAGTTTTCATTTGATAGAATTGAAAAGTAAAAAATATTGATGTTGAGCATAGAAATCTACACAAGGAGAACAAGTTAATTAATCAAGCTAAAATACTCTTTATCAGCTATGTAGTATCTGAGATACAAATGTGGTATATTGAGTAACACTTTGTAAGTTGAATTAAAATTAAGTTGGAATAAAAAATGAGAGAGTTTAAACTAAGTATTTAGAACAATTTAAGTAGCAACTATTGAGTCATGGTAGTTGGAAGTAGGAAGGTATGAAGCGCTAACAGGTTCGTAATCACAAGTATCTTCGTATCATTTCTCATGTTTGGTGTAATCACCGTGTCAGCTATGTTGAGGTCAGGTGAAGGGGTACTAGGCAAGACAGGCAAGTCTATTGACGAGGTTGTGAACCTTTATCGAATAACCTGGCTTGGACATGTAATGTGCATGCCGAACCATCATCTACCTCGACGTGCTATGCTATTAGGGGGAGTTGGACTAGGTTGGAAGAGGGTTCAGGGTAACCAGACTACGATATGGCATCAGCCGATGAAGGCTCTGACTAACGGTCTGGGCCATATGAGATGTCGACTACCTGGTGGGAGTCCCTGAGACTACAGGAAAGAGTGGTTGAGAAGTCTTAGTGATATGGCTGAAAATCGATCACAGTGACGCACATGCATTCACTCTTTGCTGTCTTCTAAAGGTTGTACCGACCTTTATCTTCAAATTACTTATTCTTTCACACAACTTTGTCTACTTTGATATCACACTTTCTTTTATCCAACTTGGACCGATGCACTTGTATGTGTGGTTCTATGTTGATTTGGTCTATAATGAAATGTTGGTGTCTTGATTGGGGTTCAAGAGATATTAAACATCGGAGCGTGTAGACTAGGTAAGATGGTATGGAATCGTCCACAGTGGCTAAGACGTGTTAACTCTTTATCATCTGTGGCTACTTAATCTAGGTAGATTAGTAGGCTCTAACTGCCTGTCATGCATCGATATTTGAACAGCCAAACAAGGTTGCTGGCCATCACACAATGGTGGTAGGAGTCAATCAACGGGAAACCATGGGCCTAGGTTTCGTCTTCGATGGAACTCATCAGCAAAGTGTACCTGCCACTATGAGGAAAGCACTGTTTATTCAGTGATTTTAACTCATGAGATGCATCATTTAGCTTAGTGGTTATGTTAGAAAACTTGGTCGAATTCTTTCGGTTACAGCTGGTGGGTGACTAACTTGTGTAAAACGATTTCTTTTTCTCATATGTCGTGTTATCAGTTATGGGTGATTGATACAGATTCAAATCCCTAACACAGGAGTATTCTCCGTAAGATTTAAAATCCACTTTTCTGATGAGTACTAAAGATATGAAACCTAGGCCATGCCCAGTACCAAATACACTGTACCGATATATGACTTATCACTTCAGTTTTTGGCCAAATCACAATCTTGTTTGATTAACACTGAGTATTAGAAAGCAAGAGACTGTTTGTTTGTCAACCAATAATAAATTAGAAATGAGAAAAATTCTTTTTTTCCCACACCACCTTCATCTCTTCTTTGAATAGAATAAAAAACTGGGAAGACAGCAAGCATCATCAACAAACAAACTGAAAAACAAATTTTAAGGCAAAAATTGACAAACATATTATTAATTAGAATATCAAAAGAAAAACTATAATAATATACAAACAATTACACCCAAAAGGTGTGTCCTTCAGTGTTATTATTATTCTCTACTCAAAATGACTGGTTGCTAGGTCAACAAATAGTAATGCTATGTCAATAGGTTGTTAGTTCGTAGATATGCTTTTTCTTTAAGAAAAAAAAACGTAAACAAACTAGATTAGTGAACAAATTCATATGTTATTCTACGCCTCTGTGTTACCTTTGTTGAAACAGCGGTAAATATAAATATATTATGTATTCAATTTCACAGTCGAATCTGTGGTTTCCATCTGTTAGCAAACCACCAACAAGTTGTAAATCTCCCTTGAAAAATATTCGCTTATATGATTATAACAAAACAAAACCATTGAACAGTCAATATTCAACCTCATCTCTGCTTATTAATCATCAAAAGAGTATACGATCAAAGTATAAATTGGATTTATTGACTATTACTACTACTAATACTACTACTGCTACTATTACTAATGGTAATAATTCAACGAGCGTAGTAACCATGAGAAATCGACAACCAATGCCTATCATGTTAACACGAAAACACTTATACAGTACATCTGCTTTGAAACAACCACAAAATAAAAACTTTTCACCTTTGAATGAAAAGTGTAGACGTCTGACATTAGCGAATAAAATTAACACTATAAGTTGTGAAAATGAGCCTAACAGACATGAAGATGTACAGATCCATGTAAGTAAACCTTTTTAATGTGTATAACATATTTGTGTTTGATATTGAATGGTGATGATTGAAAGTGAAGTGAAAATATGAGCCATTATAGGACTCGAACCAGCGACCTCTAGGTTATCAGCCCCGGTGCTCTACCAACTGACCTATGAAGCCCATTTAGTGCTTGGATTTTAATTTCCCTTAAATCATTTATTGTATATACATACTTGAGTTTAGTTAACGAGAATCTAGGAGGAGGGGAAGGTACCTGCAGATTGGAATAAGGCCTACTTTGTCAAACTCCCGAAGAAGGGCGACCTGACTGTTTGCAAGAACTGGCGCGGAATCATGCTGCTGTCCACCTCAAGCAAAATATTAAGCCGCATCATCCTCGAGGGACTCAAAAATCCACTGCATCCAAAACTATGACTAGAACAGGCTGGCTTCAGGAAATACAAATCATGTGCGGATCAAATTGCAACGCTAGGCATCATCATAGAACAGAGCATAAAATGGCAGTCGCATCTCTACCTCACCTCAACTTCATCGACTTTGAAAAGGACTTTGACAGCGTCGACCGAGAAATAATTTGGCAACTGCTCCAACACTACAGAATACCACAAACCTTTATCAACCTCATTCAACAACTATATGAAGACACCACATGCCAGCCAAGTAATTCAC
Source organism: Heterobilharzia americana (assembly GCA_944470555.2). Taxonomy (NCBI): domain Eukaryota; kingdom Metazoa; phylum Platyhelminthes; class Trematoda; order Strigeidida; family Schistosomatidae; genus Heterobilharzia; species Heterobilharzia americana. Next base: position 89,068,999 of record OX104127.1, read on the forward strand.
AATGGGAAGCTCAGTGATACCTTTGAAGCGGAAGTGAAGACAGGAGTAAAACAAGGCTGCCGCCTACTATCACCCATGATATTCCTGATTATGGTCGACTGAACTGGATGATGCAAGAGACAGTGAGGAGCTGTGAGAAGAGGGTGATACGCCGCTGGCTGGACTGTACTGGGGAAAAGAACCAAGAAGATTTGGATTTCACCAACCATGACTTGTGTCTAATGTCACACAAACTCGAAGATCTACAGGTGAAAACTAATAAGTTGACAGAAGAGGTGAGGCAGGGCAGGGCAAGGTAGGACAGGGCAGCAAAGACGGGAGTTCAAGTGAAGGTAGAGAAGATAGAGGTGATGATGATACCCAACCAACACCAACACCACCACCACCACCAACAACAACAACAACAACAACAAGAAGCTCCAATCACCATGAACGGGAGAAACTTGAAGGAAGTTGTCTCTTTCACCTACATGGGCAGCATAGTTTGAACTACAGGCGGTGGCGGTGGCGTTGGCACAGACGAGGACGTGAAAACCATCCAGGATCTGAAAGACAGTAAAACAGGCGTTCATTAATCTGAAATCAGTGTGGAGATCTTCTACACTCAGCAAAAAGCATCAACAAGATTCAGATATTCAACAGGGATGTCAAGTGAGTGCTTCGGTGTGGTTGTTGAGAGACTTGGCGCGTTACGAAAGACATTTCCAACAAAGTACAGATATTCATCAACAACTGCCACCTACGCTGGCTCACTTCTGAAGATCAGACGGATTGCCAGAATAATGAGAATAAGCAGGAAGAAACTCACTGTGACTGGCTGGCCCTCCAACGAACCAACCGGGAAGCTATGGCTGAAGAAATATGCAGTGGAATGAAGTGGATATGGATTTGGTTGGGCATACAGTGAGAAGGCGGATTGGGGACATCACGAGCCAGTCGAGGGTGTCGAGTGGAACCGGGATGGGAAACGACGAGTTGGGTGTCCGAGTTGAGGGTGATATGGGGGAGATGGTGTGAGGAAGAAATGAGAGGTTGTGGGCTGTTGTGGAGCGATGTTGAAAAGATTGGAGAGAATAGAGTGGAGTGGAGACGTGTTACTGGAGCCCTATACTCCACAGGAACCCAAGGGACAAATAATAAATATTATAGTAATATTGAGATAGCTGTCATCTTCAAGTTTAATTAGCATAATGTGAATCCTGGAAGGTGTCAGTATTTATCATGAAACCACCCATCCTCTCTCTCACCTTCAAGCAAAAAATTCATCTATACTGAATACCTATTCAAACTAATATAAATCGATCAGTAAATTGTATGATACCTCGTCACTTTACCTACTATAGTATCAAATTTGAAGAGTTTTTCTCCACATGTTTATAGTTATAGTTATTTTCACTGACTATTTTATATACTCAGAGTTATAAAAAGACACTGATTACACGTATGGAAATTGGTGTTTCTCGGTGCTGATTAACTGGATGAAACTGATTCACCACTGTTGTTATGATGAACCTTATGTGCATGTCTCATTACTACTTGTAATGAAATATTAATTATCCTTGAATGCGGTGAGCTATGTTTTGTCTTTGTAAAGGCTCATCAGCCGAAAAGACCGAAAATTCGATGAACAGAATGAAATCCATTGAAACAGAGGTGAATTAAGTCGTTCTGTTGCCTATGTTTTATTATATCTCCATGTTCATGTACAGATATAGCAAGAAAATACTTTGACAAGTCAGTCTTTGTATTCAAGACGACGATGAGTCTGAAGTTAGATTTTTAGATGCTATTTCGTTGTAAATTTGAGCCTATCCGATGTAGTGTTTTGATTCTAACTTTTAACTCCTCAGAATAGAACTGTATGCGTTGAAGTGGAAATACACTGCTTTTGTTACTTCTGTTTGGAGGTTTGAATGTTGGCTGTGGTATAAATTTGAGCCTTATGATGGATAGTGTCTAGCAGTGAAATTCATACCTCATGTTTTGTTGCCATCATTACTCATCAGTTTTAAAATTAATTCACTGTCAATATTGAGGCATCTGTAAAGGAAACCATTTGCCAATAGTGGATGATCAGTTTCGGGAAAAAAACGAAATCGCCTCAACAAACTTATTCACATTGTGCAGTAGGCAATGAACCATACCTATTGTGGGGCGCAGTGATGTTAACTGGCCGGCTTAACCTTGGTGTGTGGGGCTGGATCCATGCCTATGACCCATAGGTTGAAAGTCAATTCCTTCAACCAATGAGCCACGATCAGTTACGGTCAGTCAACAATAGGAAACCATTAGGTATGAGATGAAACAATCTACACTAGATGATCAAGCAACGGCTATCATAACCGGATGACCCAGTGAATAATGCGCTGGTGAATGAAGCGATTTGTCCTGAGTTCAAGTTTCAATGGGAAACAGGTACATCCAACTGACGGACCTCAGATAGGACGAAATATACGTCCTATCAACTATTTATCACTAAGGTCGGGTTCAAAAAAATAGTTCAAAAGAAGTAATGTGGATAAACGGCGTAATTGTTTAAAGGTATTCTAGGTGTTCTCTACTAGACACCTCTTGAGACTGGACACAGGGCTTGTGTACTAGAAAAATGACTTTTAAGCTAGGAGAGACCCTCCAACTAGGTTGGCGTTTTACATCACTGTAAATTTGTGGTGTAATGGAAACCATCTTCGCGTTTGATGAAAATTATTGAAATTGTGAAACTCTCGTCTAAAGATAAAAGCTGCATAGGCTCACTCGATTACTGGCTGAAAGTTATTGATGCCATCTAACACTCTGACCATAAAACTAGCCGAACATATCTCCACAATATCAGTGTGATTGTCTGAGATAGCCGTAGTTTGGCATACTTGTATTGATACTGGGTGATGATTGAAGGTGAAGTGAAAATGTGGACCACCATCGGATTCGAACCAACAACCACCAGGTTACTTACCTGGTGTTCTACAAACGGAGCTATGAAACCCGACTGCTGATCAGATTTTTGTTTCACTTCAATCACCAAAGGTTTCTCTCGTAGCTGAGTTGTCAGATCACTAGACCGGAAACTCAGTGGTCACTGGTTAGAAGCCTTTCGTGGCCCAAATTTTCATTTTATGTTCAATCATCATCCAGTATCTCCAAAATAGTCATTTCTTAGTTTGTTCACTGCTTGTATAATCTTGTCAACTCCATATTTCGTGCAACGACAGTAATACTAACTAATGTGTGTGTGTGTGGGGGGGGGGGAGGCGGGAGGAAGGGAAGTATTAATGCATATCGCACGCAGCTTAGGCTAAGTAATTTCACTGACAGTTTATTTTGGCTATTCAATTACTAATATGAATTGTAGAAATATGAATGAGTTTTTCCTCATAATAGTATTATCAAATAAGCTATGAGTTATACAGACGAGTTATTCATGTTGATAAAAAACTAGAAAAGCAAATGGATTACATGATGAAATTAATTTGTTTATTCTAAACTCAAAAAAAGGATTTAAAAGTCATTTACATTAATCCACGATCAGTTAATTGATTTATTCGTTCTATCCTCTTCATTCCTTTCACTCTGTCTTTTCAGCGGTATACAGCTGTTGAATAAAATATATGTTATAAGGTTCCCCCCTATCTGCTATCTTATGTTTTATTCTCAATACACTGATAGTTTGCTCAGAAATGAATGTAATGTTTCCCGTCGAAATGTCTACACTAACCACCATATATATATAATACATTGTATAGCCATGGTTACAATCCATTAATTAATTGAGTATTTCTTTCAATTGGTTCAATAATGAATAATTAGTTGATTGAGTAATTTACATATTTTGAATTAGTTGGCCTTATTCACCTGAATTGAATTGGTAATTATCTTAGTGTGAAACAAATCACCTATTTAATTTGTGAACTGATTTTGTTAAAAAGGGATCTGCTGATATCTGTATAGTTGGTATCCTATTTCTCATATTCTCTTGGTGATTGATTGAACTGATGATTACTCTCCTGTCAGTTTAAGTATCTGTAACAACAACAACAACAATAAAACAAAATTAACAACCGGATTCAGGTTTATCTACGAAGTGGATCAACTATGATACTATCTCGCTGCCTAATTCTCAATCGGTTGATTTTCATTCTAGTAAAGTAATGACTCGTACTAGAGTTCTTAGACCAGTGAGCCATTGATTCACAACATCTGAATTCTATGTGAAGATTTCAGCAAGGGGAAATCAGACAATTATGATTGGTCGAGATAAATGAAAGCATTTCGCATTGAGCCGAAATCTGAGCTTGTTTGGCATGCTTTTTGCACCTCTCATACGTAATATAATGAATCGGGACTGGCATGTATCAACTTTTATTTTAAGCAGAGAGATTTAATTTATGGGACTTACTGACCACTTCAGCATCAGCCTGAATGGGTTGATTGTTGATGAAAACTCAGCTCGAATGTAAAAGGCCTACTTGGCGTTTGCAAGCGTACACTATCTCTAATGCCAGAGAGACATTCGAATACATATCAGAGGATGAGTATACAGTACAGCAGTCCACTCTGTCCTAATGTACGGCTGCGATAAATGACGGTTTTAGACACGAAGATGTTACAGGTTCACGATCGCAGATGCTTCTGTGAGTGGTGTTATGAGCGAAGTTGATGTTGTGCTTAGAATACTAGATAAGGAAGCGAAGTCATTAGATAAGATTCCGAACCTTCACCAACTCAAGTTGACTGGATATATGTTAGGCATGCCCCCAACCATCATGATATGTGATATTACCCAAAGTAGGATTAGGTAAGAAAAAGGGTTAGGGTGGTCACATCAAAGTGTGACACTAGTCCCTGAAGTCTAGGACTGACAGTCTGAGTCACGCTATCCACTTGTTCTATGCATACTACTGTGGATTGTAGCAACTTGAATGAACGTACTTTTCTATCACGCTCCACACTGATCTATCTGTTTATCAATCAACCTGGCGTCTCCAGTTTTCAAGTGAAAATTCACTAGTAGCGAACAATTTATACTTTCTATAGCATGACTGGTGAAATACTTCATGATCATGCTTCAAAAGATTATGATTTATGAGTTGAACACCTTAAGCTTCACTTACTACTGATTGATGGTAATTAAGGATACATAGATTAGTCGAATAGTGATACACAATGTAGGCATCAAGGATTATAGGGTGATGGAAGTCTATTCACATCAGCCCTCTTTTGTGAGTGTGAAACTAAGTGATACGACACCACTTTTGGTGTTTCATGCTGTAAGCTAGTCATCAGCAGAAACTGAACACGGATTTTTTTACCTGTTGGTACACATCATTCAGTGGTACCCGGAGCCACGAGAAAACTTGTGTAAAATTGATCTTAAAGTCGAAGACTTTTTGCGTTGACTTACTCCTGTAGAAATGAAGTATGTACATAAACGAGTCACAGTGAGACAAACAGTATATCTACAGATTCGTAAGTCCTAAGGACTGAATGAAGTCTGTTTAACAAAGTTTCAGTACTACTGTAGTAGGTGCTACTGATAAGAATAGATATAAGTAGTATATGTTGAGGGGTCGGTAGAAGTCATAGGAAATTAGCAGTGATGGGAAAATATTCTGCCCAGAGAAACGCAAGAGAAAATGTGGGCGCATGAAGAGTGAATCGAGATAGGAGAAGAAGAGAAAATGAAACACTGTACAAATGACTATTGTAATGGAAAGTGTACTGTACAAAGTGTCATGATGAACGTTCTTTCCTGAGTTTTATCCTTGTCGTTTTCTTACATTGCCACTAGACTAAGTTTCTTCGAGTCAATCTGTAAGAATCCTCAGACTTATGTTTTGTGGTTATTGACATTTGTCATGAAGACGAGCCTCTATAACGGAGAAAACTCATGTTTTCTTTCGAAGTTATAAACCGGAGTGAGTAGCTGTATTTGGAAATTGCTAACGGATTCCTCTTTTTCCACTCTTTCATACATGGTTTTCGTTTTCTTTGAGTTTGAGTGACTTTTAGGTTTGCTCAGGGAATTCTGTCCATGTCAAACGAATATATTGAATGTACTGTAGCAAGATGTCAGTCATATGTATCATTAATTTCATTCTTATCTCGTGCATAATGCTACTGTCTTTCAGAAGGGATGGTGATCTTAAGGTGTTTATGGCACCCACTTGAGATGGAGAAACTAGTAGCCAAACAATCTCAAACTCTCTTGTGGATTAATAAGTTCATCATTTATCGAAAAGGAAGTGACCCATTATTGGAATCTAAAAGGAGTTAATTGAAAAAAATGAGTTTACAGTATGCATAGTGCATCGACACATCACTATATTACTCTTCTTCAACACATGTGCTCATGCATATGTTAACTATAGTTGAAGATTGTCGACGGCGGATGTGTTCATGGCACCCTAGTCATCATCATAATCATGCAAGTGAAGCAAGTAGACGTAAACTTCTATAGATATTTTCTCACAGAAAAGTCTGAACCCTATTTCTTAGATTCTCTAACCCCTTCTTCCTAAAAGTCCGGGTAACTTTAGCCATCAAACGCAAGTCAGAATTAACTGGCATTCGCTAACTTGGGTTATCTACTTCCAAAGTGGTGAGATATTCGATTGTCTATCGAAGGACGAGCACGTTGAACTGCTATCCGTTCTATCATGTCCTGTGATACATGGCCGTTAATATTAGAAGACACTAAATTATTACAGGATTTCGATCACAGATGTCTTGGTAGCATTATCCCCATTGAGTGTAATTGCCGTGCAAGCAATGGTGAGGTCAGACAAAGGGGTAAGAACTGAGATGGTTGGATATGTGTTGCGAATGCCGAGCCACAGCCTCCGTTGACGTGACATGCCATGGGAAGTTGGATTGCAGATTGGTATCAATCATGAACCGACATCAGTTTTAGAAACATTGGAAGAATGCGAACACCAGACAACTGTTTCGTCCTGGAATGAGACCCCTCAGCAGTGCGCACCCATGAAACCACCAGGGATCGAACCCAGAACCTTCAGGTTCCGCAGCTGGCACGTTACCGTTCAGCCATTAGATTGGAATTCAATCTGAAATATGGAAACTTGAGCAGTTGCATTTAAGTTCTAGGTTCTACGTTGATTCTGTCTGTCTGTCTACCACTTGTTAGTTAGGTCAACTTTGACTTTCTTTCAACCGAATTCTATCATTGGCACTATGCATCTTATCAAGTTAATATAAAACAGAATGTGTAAACAGTTCCAACGGATTAAAATGACCAAACTTTCGGTATACTATGTCTACTGTTCAATAAACTGAGTACATCTACTCGTTAGTGAAAAAGCATTCATATGGATCACTGAATAAAGAATAAAAGTACTGTGGTTAATCTCTTTTTATCATCTTGAGTTTGTAGTTAACCAGTCCATTTCTAAAGGATGATATCCATCGAAATCCCACCAGATACATAGCGTAACTATGACCTGTAAACAGGTTACAGTCGATATGCATGCTTCTTATCATTCATATTCATCTTCCAGATCTAATAGACTGACCTATATTAGTTGTGCATACAGAATAAAATGAACTTATTCAATTCTACAAATATCTTTGTTCTTTCTGTATTCAAATTCTATCTTTCTTGTTTATCATAAAGAACATGTTTAGCCATTTATTTACCATCTATCAATGAATAAAGTTCTTATTTCAATTTCGTCACTGTGATGACTAATAGACTCAGAAAAACACCAGGAGAGTGAAAATAATCTTCTTTATGCTTGGGAAAAAAATAATAACAATTCATCATAGAAATACTAATTTTAAAAACATTCACAAACAAGTTTTTCAAGTGTCGAAAACTTCTTCTTTACGTACCATAAATTCGCTATGGTTTGTAAACTGTGAACAAAAAGAGAGAGGGAAAGGGATACAGAGAACAGAAACGAAGCGAAGCGAAGCGAAAAGGGAAGCAATACAATAAATAACCTGATAAGAAATGGACTGTTAAAAACACACTTTATATTCGATTTGGTAATTATGGTAACAGTCAACCATTGAAAAGAAATACTATGAAGGTTATGCTTTTCACGCTGTGAAGTTTTACAAGTTTAGTCAAGAAACTTTCATTGACAGGAGAAAAATAGATTTTTATCGACAGACAAAAAGGAAAATACATTTTTGATAATTTTTTTCTAGAATCATAACAAAATCTGATGATAAATATTGTTAGCATACTAAATGTTAAGTATGCTTAGAAACTGTCCTAATTGAAGAGATTTCCGTACCTGTGACTTTGAGGTAAGCCATATTTCCTTGAAGAATTAAACCTACTTTAGTGGGATACTGAATTTTGAGGAATTCTCATGGAGTTGATTTGCCATTTGAGATCAGAGTTTCCTGACGTCTGACTCTAAATATCTTAGATAAAACCTAAAGCACTACAATCAGAGGCAGTGTCGTCAGACCGGTCTACTTCACTGATCATCCTAATCTATAAGAACGGAGAGAAATCTTATGACAACCATAGGCGAGTTAGTTTGACTAATATTGTGTCCAATATTCTAGAATTCATAGTTATCCGCCTCTTAACTGGAGCTGGAGAAAAGCAGGGCGGTTTCTCATCTAGATGAGGGCGTATCGATCATATTTTCACCCATGGACAGGTTCTGGAGGATAAGCATACCTACCAGTGGCCGACACTCGCCATATTTGTTGACCTGAAGATGGCATTTGATTCTTTCGACCGTGAGGTGTTGTGGCAGCGCCTCATTATTCAGGGAGTACCGAGCAAGTATATGACGCTAATCAAAGCTTCCTACTCAAACTCACACAGCCGTGTAAGGGCTTACGGAGAGTTGTCATGTGAATTGACGACAACTAATGGTGCCTCCCACGGATGCCCACTGTTACCCTTCCTACTTAACTTCTTTATAGACGCACTAAAGGACATAACCGTAGGTACGTCTGATTTCACAGGGATTGACTTACTCCCTGGAAGTTATCTGGCTGACCTGGAGTATGCAAGCGATATTCTCCTGGTAGGTGAAGATGCAGACGTAATACAGGGTCTTCTGGACGCTTGACATGCGTTTCGCTGGCACTTGTCAAATGTAAGATGATACTCCAGGAATGACTGGTCTGCGACTATTTTCAGTATAATGACAGGTAGTGTAGTGGTGGAAGGCATCAGCTAGACGAACGGTTAGTTGCTAACGCAATCTGAGAAAGCCCGTTTAGCATTTATCCCCTTGCAGCATCTGTGGCGCCAACTAGTGAGATATCCGATTTTCTATCAAAGGACGAAGACACTACACTACTGTCCATTCTGTCCTGTTGTACAGCTGTGAGACATGGTGGTTAAAAGTAGAAGACGTAAAGCGGTCACAGGGTTTTGATCACAGATGCCTTCTCAGCACTGCTCGCGTTTAGAAGAATCGCGATTCTGAGGTCAGGCGAAGGGTACTAGGCAAGTCGATTTATGTGGTTATGAACCTTCATAGACTGAGATGGCTTGAACATGTACTGTGCACACCGAGTCACAGCCTCTCTCGAAGTGACACGCTAGAAGTTGGATAAGGGTTGGGAGAGGGTTCAAGGTGGCCAGGCTAGGACGTGGCACCAGTCGATGAAGTCCCTGGCTGTTAATCTGAGCCGTGTGGGGTAATGTGGACTGTCTGACTGAGGTTCCTGGATGGTAGGAATCTATGTTTGAGGACTGTTGATGACATGGTTCAAAATCGGTGACAATGGTGTAAATGTATTCGCTCATTGAAATCTAACGCTCAAATGTCTGCACTAACCTTCATCTTCAGATTCTTTATTCTCTCATCCAACTTTATCTACTCAGATGTCACTTTTTTTATATCATCAGTTGGATAAAGAGTTAAATGACTTCTAATTGGACTATTGGAGATAGAACTGATTAGTACATTTGTTTTGCATAAACGAAAAATAGCTCAAAATAAAAAGTAACTGGTCCTTGGAAGAATTCTTGTACTTGGGTGCACGACCGTACACACATATAGTTTCTTCAAGTTTACCTTGAGAAAATATAAGGAGAGAGCTGTGAATGAAGTGGATGCTTGTTATTATTACTATCATTATTTGTGCTTTGGGTTCCTAGTGGAACATACAACTTCAGTAGCACGTAGCCATTTCACTCTCTCTTCTCTACACTCTTTCCAATCTGACTCAAACACTCACAACAACCTTTCATCTATTCATCACACCATCTCCTCCATGTCACCCTCACCTCCAACACCCAACTCATCCTTTCCAATTTGGCTTCCACTCGAGGGTATGGCTTCACACATGATGTTCCCAGTCGCCCTTCTCAGTGTATGTCCAATCTAATCCAATCCATCTACACTTCCTTCTGCATATTTGTCGGGTGATACCTTCTTGATTGGTTCGTTGCCAGCCAACCAGAGTGAGTTCCTTGTTGCTTATTGTTTACAGCTATCTATCTATCTATCTAGTCTTCAGTGTCAGTATCGCGTGAGCGTAGGCTGCAGCTGTTGATGAACGTATGCAGTTTGTTGGAAATGCTTTTCCCAACGCACCGCCAAGTCTCTCAACCATCACATGGAAGCACTGATTTGACTGACATTAGTGTTGAAAATCCGGATATTGTTCACGCTTTATGCTGAGTCCAGTCCAGTGCAGTAGATCTCCACACTGATTTCAGATTAACTCAGGAAGGCCTGTCTCACCGTCTTTCCAATCCTGGCTGCTTTGACATCTTCATCTGTGCCACCGCCATCGTCACCGCCTGTAGTTGAAACGATACTGCCTAGACAGGTAGGTGAAAGAGACTACTTCCTTTAGGTTTTTCCCGTCAATGGTGATTAGTCTGTGTTGTTGATGCTGTTGTTGGTTGGGTATCTTCATCACCTCTGTCTTCTCTACATACACTTGTCTTACTCCTGTCTTCACTACGATAGAAATATTATGTTTTTATTATGCTATATTTAATCAGAAGCTCTACATTTTGTCAATAATTGCTTCAAAATCTCATTAAGAGATTGACCAGTCAGATAAATGGTGAATTAATCCGATTGCTTGTCCTTTAAAAAAACGATTGAGTTGTCAACAAGTATCACAGTTAGATAATCAGTTGAGGTGGACATCTAGCCGGTTACGTAGTCATTAGTGGAGAAAATATCTGTCGGTTATTATCAAAGAAGGATCAGATAATAATTGAAACAGAACAAGTTATCATATATGAAATCAAAACATAAATGTAGAAGGTAACACGACCAGATGGATCGGCCATTACTGGGATATGCAGACGCCTCGATATTGCTGGCATTTTCACTTTTGATAATTATGGTGTATACTGATTAGTAGTGGAATCTAGGACGTGCGTTTCGTCCAACTTGGTACTCCTTGGATGGATATCCTTTCCTTTTAGTGAGTGATGTTCTCACGACGACTCGAAACGAGGACCCAATCGCTTCAAATACTAGAGCGTTGTGTTATCCTATAGGCCACTGAGTCACGATAACCTACTGGATAACGTTCTAGTTTTTGAAGCGAATAGTCCTCGTTTCGAGTCGTCGTGCGAACATCCCTCACTAGGAGGTAGGCAAACCCACCTGAAAAATACCAAGTAGGACAAAACACGCATCCTGGATTCCACCACTAGCCGCCATCGATCAATCATATCAAAACCTAGTTTGACTTCTTCATTTTATGAAAACCTGCCTTTTTAGGCACAATAGAGAAGCCTAATTAGCCACTTACGTTTGTTGCTAGCGTAGCTTTAAAATCAGTCCATGCCAAACCAAATGAATTAGGAAGAAGACCAACAGTTTACATCAGGGTCACAATATTATATTATTACGTAGACCGCGTATAAAAATGAGTGGGCGGCAGTTTAGTCAACATTTATGGCGAATAAGAGTAACGAATCAAAAGATCAAGGTCATTTAACATTAGCCAGTGGTTTTGATGACGCATATTTTAGTCTGTTATCAAAGTGAAACAAATCTAAAGCAAAGTAGTATAAGAAATAATGTGGTAGAAAACTGTATACAACAGAGAGATAGATGTTAAAGATTCAAGGGGCTCTGAGTTGTCAGTTCATCTCCATAATGACAACAGATTTCCACTAAAGCCACTCAAAGGCAACGATTTCGTTCTGAAGAGAAATAAATAATACTGACAGAAAGTGGAAGTGTAAAAATGCTGAATTGTCATTGGTATCAATCAGTAAACAGAACTACACCGAAATTCAGTGAATTAGAATGAGATGAAATTAAACAATTGGTTATGTGAAGAGCTATTGAGATTCCATTGACAAGTAGATAGAATAAATAGTAAATGCTGATTTCCTTCAGTCTGCATTACATTTCATTTTCGTATCATATAGATTAAGCAGGTCTCCAATATTCATTGAAGTTTTGTTTTAATGAATGAAAGAATAAATTTGCTGTTCAAAATCATGTTTGTCTTGATGACTGATTACTGCTGTATGCATTCACTAACTTTCGGTTTAATAATTTACTGTATGGACTAAAGTGTATAGTCAGTTTGATGATGATGAGTCAGTGCAGATACATTTGCTTCGACTTTCTCTTACGCTCACTCTCTTCATTCTTTACTTTTACTACCCGTTAGGTATTACACAGCTATAAAGCCTGATTTGTGAGAAAGGAATTGCCTAGATACTCAATATAGATTTTATTGATGAGTATCAACAAATTAGAAACCGAGGGTAAGGATACTTTCAAACTGATTGTAGTCAAGTATGCAAACAAAACGTGCAGTGTGTTACAGTAATGTCAACTAAGCTGGTTTAATGACCGGCTGACAAAATGAGCAAATGAAAGTCGGTTAACAGTGAACATTGAACTTGGTGACAGTCGTCAATATTCAATGATAAATAAGTAGTATAAGCTGTGTAGTAATAATACTAGTGACTGGACATAGTCTGTGAAATTAACGCGCTCGTTCTCTGGGAATTACCTTACTGCCTACAACAAGTAACTCTGTGTATACCTTAAGGAAATATGATTGCTATTGTCGCAATATCCTGAATGTATATCAGTAAGTAGCTCTAGTGAACGCAGAAAGAGTGGCTAAACTCTGGAAAACAATCTAGCAAAGTGTAATTCCATATTAGATAAGTATATTTGACATGATAGATTATTCTTATTATTTTATTATTAGTCCCTTGGGTTCCTAGTGGAACATAGGGCTTCCATAGCACGTCTCCAGTGAATTCTGTTCTTTGAGATCTTTTCAACCTGGCTCCACGACAGCCCAGAAGCTCTCATTTCCTCCTCGTACGACCTCCTCCATGTCACCCTCGGACGTCCAACTCGTCGCTTCCCATGGGGATTCCCCTCGAGCAACTGGCCTGACGCGTGATGTCCTCAGTCGGCCTTCTCAGTGCATGACCAATCCATCTCCACTTCCTCCTGCATATTTGTTGCGTGATAGGTTCTTGGTTGGTTCGTTCCCAGAGTTCCTTGTTGCTTATTCTTTCTGGCAATCCATTTGATCTTCAGTAGCGAGCGTAAGCAGTTGTTGATGAATGTCTGTAGTTTATTGGAAATACCTTTCGTGACGCGCCAAGTCTCTGAACCATACAGAAGCACTGACTTGACATTGGTGTTGAAAATCTGCATCTTGTTCCACATGCTGAGTGCAGAAGATCTCCACACTGGTTTCAGGCTAATCAACGCCTGTCTTGCTTTTCCGATTCTGACTTTGACATCCTCGTCTGTGCCTGTGCCGCCTGTAGTTGAAACAGTGCTGCCTAGATAAGTGAAGGAGGTTACTTCCTTTAAGTTTCTCCCGTTGACGGTGATTGGAGTTTGTTGTTGTTGGTGGTGGTGGCGTTGGTTGTGTATCTTCATCACCTCAGTCTTCTCTACGTTCACTTGAATGGTGTCCGGTCTTCGCTGCCCTGCCTCTTCTATCAACTTGTTAGTTTTTGCCTGCAGATCTTCAAGTTTATGTGACATCAGGCACAAATCATCGTTGGCGAAATCCAAGTCTTCTAGGTTCTTTTCCGCAGTCCAGTGTATCCCCCACTTCTTGCTGCCCACTGTTTGCTGCATGATCCAGTCCACCACATTCAGGAATATCATGGGTGATAGTAGGCGGCAACCTTGTTTCACTCCTGTCTTCACTTCAAAAGCATCACTGAGCTTCCCATTGTGAATTACTTGGCATGTGGCATCTTCATATAGTTGTTGAATGAGGCGGATAAAGGTTTTCGGTACTCCGTGGTAGTGAAGCAGTTTCCAAATTACTTCTCGGTCGACGCTGTCAAAGGCCTTCTCAAAGTCGATGAAGTTGAGGCAGAGAGCTGATTGCCATTCCATGCTCTGTTCTATGATGATGCGTAGTGCAGCGTTGCAATTTGGTCTGCACATGATTTGTACTTCCTGAAGCCTGCCTGTTCCGGTCGCAGTTTTGAATCCAGTGCATCTTTAAGCCTCTCCAGGATGATGCGGCTTAATATTTTGCTTGCTGTGGGTGGACAGGAGAGTGATTCCGCGCCAGTTCTTGCAAACACTGTGGTCTACCTTCTTCGGCAGTTTGACAAGGTAACCCTTCTTCCAATCATTGGCCAGCTACCTTCTCTTCCTTCCACACCTTCTGCAATAGTGGTGTGAGCATGTCCGCTGTTGTCTCTGCGTCTGTTGTCAGTGCTTCTGGCGGTATTCCATCTGGTCCTGCTGCTTTCCCACATTTCAGTAGCTTTATGGCGTTCAGGACTTCCATTTTCGTTGGAGGATTTATGTTCACTTGTAATTCAGCGGCTGCAGGTGGTATTTCTGGACGGAGTACAGGTGGTGGTGGTGGTCGATTCAAGAGCTTCTTGAAGTGGTCAGCCCATTGCTTCTTTTGTTTCTCTTCTTTCGTAATTAAGTTTCCTTCTTCATCTTTTATTGGTTTTATCTGTGTTGATCTCTTCCCTGATAGCAACCTGGTTATTTGATACAATGTTGTCAGGTCTCTGTCTCTCCTACCAGCAGCCTGTTCTGCTTCACTTGCCAGTGTTTCGTAGAAGTGTCTTTTGTCTTTGCGTGCACTCTTCTTCACTTCTTTGTCCAGTGTAGTGTTTTATACATTTTACTCAGTTCCTCTTGTCGTTGAGCGTCCTTGCACTGGTTTATCTTCTGCTTCACCATCCTCCTCTCCTCTATCAGCTTCCAGGTATCCGTCGAGATCCATTCCTTGCCCTGTCTTTTTTCTTCTTCCTTCCTAATACTGTTGTGCAGATTTCTTTCCACATTGCTTTCAAAGACTTCCAGTGTTCTTCCACACAGGTTTCTTCAGGAATGTTCCTCGATATCTCCCATTTTGTCTTGATGGCTGACATGAAGATGTCCTTTGTAGTTTCATCCTTCAGTTTCTGTTCTGGGTGTTGTACTGGAACTGTGGTCTATCACCAGCTTCCTTGAAGGCTTTTAACTTGATTTGGAAGGTTCCTTGCACTAGATAGTGGTGTGAGTGGTGTGAACCTACATCTGCTCCTCTTCTTGACCTTGTGTTAAGTAGACTGCGTCTCCATTTTCTTGAGATTGAGATGAAGTCGATTTGATTTTTAGTGTGTCCGACATGATAGATAACACCATATTATTGTGTGCTACATCAAATAGGCTGGTACAATATAAAAACAAAACTCAAGTTTAAATCATGCTAAATACATAGACGACATTAGTCAGTCAGTCAGTCAGCATCAAGATGGGACATGATATTAATGCATAATGAATCGAGTGGTCACATTTAATTTCAGTATATGAATATAAAAGGCAGCAAGGTGAAAAACAAAGAAATGAAAATAATAATAATAGTAGCAGGAGTCATAGGAAGGCTTAGGAAGCTAAGAAGTTGCAGATTATATCAGATAAGAAATACATACAGTTGAGGTAATTAATGAGCACATGTTGAAGATGTCATATTAAAGAGAATAGCCCAAATGACTTAGTAGATTTTCAAATGAAAGCACAAACTTTCGTTTTTTAATCGATAGTGTGACGGATGCATTTGTGAATAGGAAATGTGATACATTGGGTATGTAGAATTGTGCGTATGTATGTTGAACACTTGCGGAGGGGGAGGGCAAGCGATAAACTGAGAAAATTGAATTTTACGGTTTGTGGAAATTTAGTGATTTCGCATGTTAGTACTCATCATGAACTGACATCAGTTGGAGGAACATTGGAAACCTGGGAGCACTGGACAGCTGTCCCCTCCTAGTATGAGACTCCTTAACAGTGAGCACCCTTGACCCCGCCAAAGATTGAACCTAGGACCTTCAGGTTCCGGGACCAGAACGTTACCATTGGACCACTGTGTCTGCATCCAGTGATTCATATTTCCAATTTCTATCAGCTCATTCCTGATTAGCTTCGAGAGGTGACTCCTGAAGTTCCTATGAGAAGTCGTGACCACCGGGACAAACTTCGTGGTCGTGAGGAAAAATACTGAGCGATGGTCGAAACATGCCATGAACTGACAGAAGTTGGAAATATGGATCATTGGGTATCGATGCAGTGGCTCAATCGTAATGTACTGGCCACGCGACCCAAAGGTCCTGCTTTCGATCCCTGGTGGGGCGGGATGAGTGCGCACTGACGAGGAGTCCCTTGTTATGACGAAACAGTTGTCCAGTGCTCTCAGGTTTCCAATATTCCTCCAAATGATATCAGTCCACGGTAAATACCAACTTGGAAAAAACTGAGAAGACTTGGATCTGTAGTGCTGAAATCCCACCATCACATACTTACACATAAAAATGGAGTAGTTTGGCACAGACTAGAGTTAGTAAACAACTGTGGTCTTGTTAGGATTTGAGAATATTGAGTTCATTGTTTTTCAGTCTAATGATTGAACTATGAGATTGGACGGCTTAGCAGTTGGAGTAAGTAAGGTAAGTGTACTGATGGTTCATAGATTCTTGTTTGTATTCTTTCAGGAGCTAAAGATTTTCTTTCAACTTCAATTATCATCTTTAAAAATGAGTATCGTCAGCCTTCCATCATTACATCATTATTACATCTGTATTTTTGACTGCAGTTACATGAGTGACTGACTAGTGATCATAACAGTACCACAAAAAATTTTTAAATGATTATAGTGACACAATAATCTCTCCTGGTTAACCAGTACAATAGTTACTAGCCGGTCCTAAGCCCAGATAAAGAGGGAAGGTTGGGCGTAGGGCTAGCAACCCTACCCTGTAAAACCAATCAACCTCTACAGAAACTCCAAAGCACAGACAAAATATAAAAAATAAAAACAAACTTATTCCTTGCTGGAATCGGAGACACGAAATGATGCCGGTTGGTGAAAGTCTTTGGGAAGCCAATTGGCCGATATGTCTTCTTTCTCTCGATGAAAGCAAAAGCAAACATGGGGATATGGAATGTCCGCACCACGTATGAATCTAGCAAGGCTGACAGATTGCCAAAGAGATGAGAAGGTACGGAATAAAGTTCTAGGCTGGGAACCTGCGAAGTAGACGGAATGGAAGTGGACTCTGCAAACTTCCAATTGGTGAGTTAATAATCTACTCCGATGTTGTCACCCAGACGACAACCACGAGCACACTGAGTTTTCGAGTGGCTACCATGATGTCCCCAACAGCGTCGTAGGCTCTCATGCAGTGGGAACCAATCTCCTCCTGCAGGATCAGGATCATGACAGGGAGATTCAACTCAAAAGGAAGGAAAATCACAATCATACAGTGCCAATGCTTCGCATCTACAAATAACGTAGATCAAGAGAAGAAGGAGGAACTCTACAGATAACTGCAATCAGTATAGGACGAGACTACCGTTGGCGACATCGAAATTCATTCTAATGGTTGGGGTACCGTCAATGGCAAACTGGGAGTCGACAACACAGGAAGAGAACTAACCATGGGTCAAGAAGCGCTCGTTGAAATGAATGTGAATGGAGAGGTGTTTGCAGATTTCTGCGCATTCAACGATTTACTGATTGAAAGCAGTGTGTACAGACACAAAGATATTCACAAAGCGACATGGACTTCACCAGATGGATACACTAAGAATCAGATTGACTTCATCTCAATCTGAAGAAAGTGGAGACGCAGCTTACTGGACACAAGATCAGATCGAGAAACGGAGCAGATGAGGGTTCAGACCACTCATTGTCTAGTGCAAGGGACCTTCAAAATCAAGTTGAAAGCTGGCTGGCTGGCTTCAGGAAGAACAAATCATGTGGGGATCAAATCGCAATGCAACGCTATGCATCATCACAGAACAAAGCGCAGAATGACAGTCAACTCTCTACCTCTACTTGATCGATTTTGAAAAGGCCTCCGACAGTGTAGACCGAGAATTAATTTGACAGGCAGTTACTTCAACACTACGGTTTTAGTGCCATAAATCTTTATCAACCTCATTCAACAGCTATATGAAGACACCACATGCCAAGTGGTTCACAATGGAAAGCTTAGCGACGCCTTTGAAATGAAGTGAAGACAAGAGTAAGACAAGGTTGCCGCTTACTGTCATCGATCATCTTCCTGATTGTCATTGACTAGATTGAAGCATGCGGCAAACCGTGAGGAGCGAGAACAGAGGTATACACTGGCTGGACCGATAAAAAGACCTTTGAAGATTTGGATTTCGCCGCTGATGATGATTTATGTCTAATGTCTCATCGCACAAACTCGAAGATTCACAGGCGAAAACTAACAAGTTGACAGAAGAGGCAAGGTGGCGAAAACGGGACTTCAAGTGAATGTAGAGAAGACAGAGGTGATGAAGATACCCAACCAACAACAGCATCAACAACACAGACTAATCACCATTGACGGGAAAAACCTAAAGGAAGTAGTCTCTTTCACCTACCTGTCTAGGCAGTATCGTTTCAACTACAGGCGGTGACGATGGCGGTGGCACAGATGAAGATGTCAAAGCAGCCAGGATTGGAAAGACGGTGAGACAGGCTTTCCTGAGTTAATCTGAAATCAGTGTGGAGATCTACTGCACTGGACTGGACTCAGCATAAAGCGTGAACAATATCCGGATTTTCAACACTAATGTCAGTCAAATCAGTGCTTCCATGTGATGGTTGAGAGACTTGGCGGTGCGTTGGGAAAAGCATTTCCAACAAACTGCATACGTTCATCAACAGCTGCAGCCTACGCTCACGCGATACTGACACTGAAGACTAGATAGATAGATAGATAGCTGTAAACAATAAGCAACAAGGAACTCACTCTGGTTGGCTGGCAACGAACCAATCAAGAAGGTATCACCCGACAAATATGCAGAAGGAAGTGTAGATGGATTGGATTAGATTGGACATACACTGAGAAGGGCGACTGGGAACATCATGTGTGAAGCCATACCCTCGAGTGGAAGCCAAATTGGAAAGGATGAGTTGGGTGTTGGAGGTGAGGGTGACATGGAGGAGATGGTGTGATGAATAGATGAAAGGTTGTTGTGAGTGTTTGAGTCAGATTGGAAAGAGTGTAGAGAAGAGAGAGTGAAATGGCTACGTGCTACTGAAGCTGTATGTTCCACTAGGAACCCAAAGCACAAATAATGATATTAATAGCAATAGTTACATAATGAATATTTACGCAGAATATCTTTCACCAGTAGGCGGATATCCAAGAAGCCATACTGTAAATATTTCTTGGCACCCTACAGCGTAATAAAGTCGAATAATTTTTGGTCTTTTATAAGTATATGCTTTTACTCTGGAAGAGATAAGGAATTGTTCAGTTTGTCTCATAATTAGTATAAATTTAAATTTGATAATGATGGAAATTATGCTGTGGTTTTCAGTTAGATACACCGCAGCATGCTCACATCTCGGTTTAAAAGTTGTACTTCCACCCCTTCTAGTATCGCTAATATAGGTTACATATAGCTTTGTTCTTGTGCTTACTTTTAGCATATTGGTCAGTTTTTCTACGGTATCTTCATGCACATATTCCAATGCCGATCCCGATGCCTCAGTTTACCTAAATTTCATGAGTAAAACTGAAAAGCAAATAATACCGCTAATGATGTAGTAACCATAGTAGTCATAAATGTTTCACCAAGAGATATCTATTTCATCCTGGTCTATAATAAGTGGAATAGTCGTTGTCTTCATCGAACATGCGCAGTATAATCGCTTCTTAAAATAAAGCCCAAGATGTCTTAATTTCAGCAAAAGGATATAAATACATTTGATGTAGTGTCATTTGAGCTACTTTCATGTTGCATTTTTAAAGCAAATATACAGTTCGAAAAAAAGTATCATATGCTTATTTACTTAAGACTGGTTAGCAACTATTAAATTAAGCATAGGGAATAAAGTGGTGAAGTTTCATCAACCTGAATGAGCTGGTTGCTAACTAAATATCAGGTTGTATATAAGGACCGTTTGACACTTGTCAACTCGCGTTATCTAGCAAAATATCCGACTATCTATCAAAGGACGGGTATAATGCTCTGCAGTCCGTTCTGTCCTGCTGTATGGCTGTCATACATGTCTGTTAAAAGTAGAAGATATGAAGCGATTATAAAGTTTTGGTCACAGGTGTCTTCGTAATATTGCTCATGTTTAGTGGAATCCCCGTGTGATCAATGTTGAAGTCAGGCGAAGTGTATTAGACAAGAAAGGCAAGTCGGTTAGTGAGGTTTTAAACCTCTGAGATGGCTTGAACATGTAGTGCGCATGCCGAGTCACTGCATATCTTGATGTAACATGTCAAGGGAAGTTGAATTATGTCGGAAGAGGGTTCACAATGATCAGACCAGGGTGTGACACCAGTTGATTAAGTCCTTGGCTGTTAGTCTGAGTCGTGTGTGGAGATGTAGACTGAATAGTTGGGTCCTCGAAACGAAAGGAATCAGTGACTGACGGCATTTGGTGACATGGCTGCAAGTCGGTGACAATAGTGCAGATAAATTCACTTCTTGATATCTTCTAAAGGTCACATATTTGCATTAACCGTTGTCTTCAGATTGTTTATTCTATCATGCAACTTCTATTTTTATGTCATTCTTTTTCTATTCACCTTTTCTTTGCATACTACTGTGAAGTGTGGGGAGTAGAACTGATGCACTTGTATAGGAGGTTCTACGTTGATTACGTCACTCTATCTTGCCTAATTCCAGGGTACTTTGACAAGTTTACCTAAGTTATTATATACAGGATGGTACTACGCTGTATGTGAAACCTTCACAGTCACTGAGTTAGGAATTCGAATAATAAGGAAATGAATTTATCACGTAAAAAAATTAAGTAGAGGAATAATTATCATCCATTTATAAACAATCCCCTTACAAATAAACAAATTCAAATTTAGGTGAGGTCTAAACAACTCAGAGGGCAACAAAAAGTGAGGATTCGAAGCAGATATTTACCAATCACGTTTAGTCGTATTCAGAATGCATTCTAACTTGTTCAAAGCTGGGAGTAAACATTTTACTGATAACAAACCAAACTTTAACAATACTAGAATTTATACTGGGTGATAATTGAAAGGTGGGATGAAAATCTGGACCGCGGGCGGATTCGAGTCAACGACCACTAGAATTCTTTGAGCCCAACTACCGTCATATCTGAACCTCAGGCGTGAATATTACAGTGGTATTCACCGGTTTTTTTAAAGCGATATCAGATAGTAGTGGTAGTGAAGGAAACGAGAGGACAGAGACGACAAAAGGAATGTTTATTATTAGAATGTGATACACCTTGCGCTAAGGCAGTCGTTTACATAATATGCTTCATTTCCTCTTCTGCTTCTCTCTTGATTTGTTCTTAATACACCCGCGTTGTCTCTTGCGTTTCTCTGAGCGGAATCTTTACTGATTACTGGTAATCCCCTATGATTTCTGCCGCCCTCTCAACATATACTACTTATATCCATTCTTATCAGCAACGCCCACTACAGTAGTAGTAGTAGTGTGGTATGTGGTACCTCTACGAAAACATGTAAGTAGGATACATAGCATGATTTTCTTGAGAAAAGCAAGTAAAGTCATCATCCAATCGATAGAAGTTCTGAAGGACCAAGTGAACGCGAAACTATGGAAATATGGAAGATAAACGAAGAAGCAACATAATGTTATAGAATGCATAGAATATTTACAGAAACTGTTTTCAAAGCAAAAATTTCATATTTTTGTAAGACTCAAAGTAATTTTCATCAGTCCTCATTTGTGTCCTACTTGTAATAAAAAACTAATTTTTAAAAAAAAGAAAGAATTCACGATTTGTCTTTATTTACTATCAAACGTTTTGATTAAAATAGAACATGAATAAAGCCAAGTTTTTGTAAATCTGCCTTTCTGTATTCGATTCAATAAAACAAGCCATAACAGACGGTCACGTAAAGATAAATGTTGGAACGCATTTCTCAGTTACAATCATTACACAGTTATTACAGACACAGATGAATGAAGTTAAACATCTTTTGTTACATGAATATACTGGTTAGTGCTTTCTTTTGAGTTATTTTTCTTATCTTTTTCCTATTCCTCGAGTCGTTGCGATGTAGACATATTAAAGGTTACTGGATGGACATAACTTTTGGTTTACAAGGTTGGAGATACCTGTAAGTTGGATGGAAGCAGTCGGTAGGATATGCTGTTCTACTCAGGTTTCACGCTTTTTGGCACTCGTCAGTAAGGTGGATCTGTAACGTCAACGTGACTAATGATCCACCTGAAGTTTGGACCCACGTCACCTCCTGTATGACTCAATCGGTCACCGGAGAGCAAACAATCTCATGTTGTCTAATCCTGAGTGCTGATCGAATTCTATCGATTATTTTGCAATGTGGCCAGGTGACTGGCTAGTTGATTCGATATCGCAATGCTGAATCTCCTAGTCTGGTGACCACATCATAAAATGAGTGATAGAATTCGTTCAGCACATGAAGTTGGTTAGACTCTGTGATCAATCAACGGAGATGTTTTTACCTGTGCATGGTGTATACATAGTAATAGGAAACTGTGTACCTTTTTGTGTTTCCACCTTTCATTATATGCATACGTGCAACCTTTATTTCAGCAGAATTTGTGGTTATGAATCTTCTGTTGTCATCAATGTCACAATTTTATTCTTTCTTTTTCTGAATTTTTTTTTGACATTTTAGATTGTATTAGTCTTTCCACGAAATGATAAACAAACTCAATTAATGATTGAAGCAGCTAAACAATTAAAACACAATTGTATCTTGATCAATACACCTATGGGGAATACAATAAAGGATATAGAGAAGCTTTTCACTGAAAAAATTATTGATTTACAGCAGGTGTGTGTGTGTGTATGTGTTGATAAATATTTTCATTTAATTGATGAAGATACCAACGTGATGTTTTTTGAAAGTGTGTTTATCTTTTCTGATTACTTGATCACTTGACTAAATTTTGACTAGCGCTGATTTTAATTCATATCTAATTGATTTGTGATTGGTTCAATTTTCATCTAAGTGTAAATGATACCTAAATTGAGCATTGAAGAGTTGACATATGGAATATTTTGTTGTTTGTATTGTCCCGTCGTTGATTGGACCGAATCGATCCATCTCTATTGCCATATAGCAATGCAGATAGTCTTAAAACGGTTGGCTGCTGTGACTCGGTGGCCTAGTGGGTAACGTTGTGGCATTTGAAGTGATCAGTATAGGTTTCGAATCTCAATGGGAATAACATCACTCACTGTGGGGTAGGGGGGAGGGGGCGTACATCCAGCTGACGAGTCCCAAATAGAATGAAACACGCGTCATGGATTCCACTACTAGCCACTATCCATCATGACTTATAGACTATTGTAACAGTAGATTTTTCAGTTGCAACCAATCATATTTTAATGAAATGCATTACGACAAGCTACTAAGTCATTTTCTGAGGAAATTTTACAACTCACTTCTTTTGCTAGTTTCAGTTGTTGATGGCATCTAGAGTGACAACGTAAGCTACTCGATTAAGCAATCAAACTAAGAGGGTGCAATTTCCCAAGAGTTCCCTTTACGATGTCATCATTTTATCATATAATTTATAACACAACCGCTTAACGGTTTATGTATGAACTTAGTTTTCAATTTATTAGTCATGAGCTTAGAACCTATCCAACCTGTCGAGTTCTAGACTTTACATCAGTAAGTTTTCTCATATTTTAGTTGAAAAATATGAACTGCAGTACTTATCTCGTAGATACACTGCACAAAATAGTAAAATGTAGGGAAGATGAACATGAGTAATTTGATAAAACCAGTATTTTTATCAAAGCAAAGAATTTTCTACAAAGAAATACACAAACCTTCTTGAAAGACGAAAATGATGATGACGATGAATTCATTGTGTGTTTTTGGCAGTCTCTTCAACGGTGTACAATCCAGAAACAGTTAGTTATCCTGAAAATTGACAAATATAAACATATTTGAAGACTGAGCGGTAAGCAGTTCATCAAACATTGAAAAATTATCATAATGATTAAAACTGTGAAATAGGATGAGTTGAAAAGATAATTTTGAAGTATTGGAGTTGTAGAGCACCAGGCTGGAAATCTGGTGATCGCTGGTTCGAATCCCTCCATGAAGGAAATTTCTATGTCACCTTCAATCATCACCTAGTATCAAAGGACACAGTATAAAGGAAAAAGGGAATTTCGTTGCTACAGTAGTAGTTTAACACGGGACTCTTTTTGAAGACAAAGATCAGGTCTTGACCCTGTAATTACTGCGATTTCTATGAATCTAAATAAAATGAAGTTGTATGGTGTTTAATATCTTAATATGAAAAGTTACAACCACTTCGTGTTCTCTGTCTAATAAATAAATGTAGGCTGATGTTTGGAGTACTGCCGTGACCTAGTTCTCCATTTCACCTGAGCGCGTTAAGCAAAATCTCAGCCTGCTTAGCATGTGTTTCACACCTGTTAAATACAAGATGACTGACCTACAACCCAGTCCTAGTTTAAAGATAGTTAGTATGTCGACCACTTCGCTTACTTTGGGGGCTGCATCAGCTCAAACGGGCTGGTTGCAAACGTAATCTCAGCTCGGATAAAAAAGACCCGTTTACTATTTGTCCACTTGGGGCATCTGTGGGTCCAACTGGCCAGATATCTGACAATCAATCAAACGATGAGTATGATGCGTTGCAGCCGATTCTGTCCTGCTTTACGGCTGTCATACACGTCTGTTAAAAGTAAAAGATATGAAGCGATCATAAGGTTTTGGAAACAAGTGTCTTCGTAGCATTGTTCGCGTTTGTTAGAATCACTGTATGAGGAATGCTGAGGTCAGGTGAAGTGTACTAGACAAAGAAGACACGTTGATTCAGAGGGTTTTGAACCTTAGTCGACCAAGATGGCTTCTACATGTACTGTGCATGCCAATTCACCGTTTATCTCAACGTTCTGTACTATGGGAAGTTGAATTATTTTAGTAGAGGGTTCAGCGTGATCAGACCAAGACTTGGCACCAGTCTATGAAGTCCCTGACAGTTGGTATGAGCTGTATTAGATGTCAAGTATCTGGCTGAGGTCCTCGAGATGGTGGGAATCAGTGGTTGAGGACTCATGCTGACATGGCGGAAAATCGGTGACAGTGATGCCGATGTATTTACTCTTTGACAGATTCTGAAGCTTGAATATTTGCACTAACGATTATCTTCAAATTGTTTCACCTGTCATACAACATTTTCTACTTCGATATCACTCTTTTCTTTACCCACTGTTTCTTTTCATGCTATTGCGAAGTGTGGTACTTGTGACGTTTTACGTTGATTTTATGTCAAACATCATCCATTATCACTAACACAAGTTTACCAAACCACTGTTATCACAGATAGTCAAACTATAAATGCTGTGAAATTGAGCTATTCAACCTTTTTGATCTTCTCTAGTTGACTTTCATAAAGATATGTTGAAAAAAAATTACTATCCCGTATTTGATAAACAAATACAACCTTTAAACATGGTAAAATTCAACAGTCTTCAGAACAAATTTTCCTTTTCTGGCTCGCATATATCTGTAGTGAATACAATAAATAATTCATAGTGGATTCATCACGTTTTACCAATCTAGTCGATCCTTTATTATTATTATTGTTATTATTATTATTATTTATCCCTTGGGTTCCTAGTGGAACATAGGGCTTCAGTAGCACGTCTCCATTCCACTCTATTCTCTGCAATCTTTTGAACCTGGTTCCACGACAGCCCACAAGCTCTCATTTCTTCCTCACGCGATCTCCTCCGTGGCACCTTCCTAGTTGATTCTACTTTCGTTATATTCTTGAGGGTAACCAAGTGGACAAAACTTCCCGATTGGGATCATAGGTGTTGAAAAAAAACAAGATTCTCATCCACTACACTAGATTGTTGCAGACATACATCAACAGCAGCCTCCACTCGATACTGAAGATCAGATGGTCAGAAAGAATAAGCAACAAGAGACTCTGGTCGGGCAACGAACCAATCAAGAAGGTATCACCCGACAAATATGCAGAAGGAAGTGTAGATGGATTGGATTAGATTGGACATACACTGAGAAGGCCGACTGGGAACATCATGTATGAAGCCATACCCTCGAGTGGAAGCCAAATTGGAAAGGATGAGTTGGGTGTTGGAGGTGAGGGTGACATGGAGGAGATGGTGTGATGAATAGATGAAAGGTTGTTGTGAGTGTTTGAGTCAGATTGGAAAGAGTGTAGAGAAGAGAGAGTGAAATGGCTACGTGCTACTGAAGTTGTATGTTCCACTAGGAACCCAAAGCACAAATAATAACAATAACACTAGATTGTACAGTAGATAACTGTTGGAAAATAATCTTATTATTCATTCAAGAAGTATGATTGGATTTTTATAGATTATTCTAAATGTAATTATTAAAGAAAAATTATCATTTCATGGCATACTTGGTATGAGCAAAATGTTGAAGTAGAAATTTTCATTTTTCATTTCCCGGTTCTTAGGCAAATTTCTCTATTATTTCTAACTCTAATAAACATAATCTTCACGTTGCTAACTTCAATTATGCTACATTAGATGGACCAAATATTTTTATTCGATTTGTAAATCCCATGGGTAGGAGACTATTATACTAGAGACTTTACGTTACATTATGGAATTCCAATTATGTATTGTAAGTTGAACAACAGAAATTATAACTAGACTTTATTAAGTAATTGGAAATAGTTGAGAAGGTAAGAATTGAGAAGTCGAGAGAAGGGGGTGGGAACAAATCAACTCAGTTGAATGAGTGATACTCAAGAGGACAGTGATAAACTGTATCAAACTTTCAGTTGATCGATAATCTATCGCAGTGTTGATAACAACTGACAGTTGTTAGTTGAAAGTAGTTTGCTTTGATGAAATCCACTATTTGGGCATGTCTGTAGTCATGAGAGGACTGATATCACCCTCACTAAACTATTGTTTTGTCCAGATCAGTATCTCATAACGTTTGCAGTGAAAACATAACTTCCTCCAACGAAATAACATCCATCAAAGTGGACCACAGTGCTGAGCGTCCAAGCTTGGTGGTCATATTGTCAAAACTATCGATAGACAACATGAAATTTGTTCCTTTCATTATGATTGGTTGCACATTACTGTTTAAAATTTCCTGGGGGATTCACTTCCCTTCTTCTTTTTTTTCCCAAGCTTTGAATCATTTATCCCTTATGAATAAGGTAAGTATCGTTTTCTTGATACTTTTTGTATTGCTTCTAAACACACACCTACGTACTATCTCTACTCTACTTAGGCGTGTATAATAGTCATTTATGGTTAGAGAATTAACATATGTCACACAATAACTTCTTTTGATTGACTGTAACAAAGATTATGATTGAAAAACATAGATACTAGACTGAGTGAATATAAGTAATCGCTTCATGAGTCAGCTTCAGTAAACCTCCCATATTAGCGTTCATTTTGAAAGGTGACCATATAATGATGGATATATTTTGCCTGAGAAAGAATTGTGAAATAATTCATTCCATCTCCTGTAATAATAATGTTGTACGGGGATAGGAAAATTAGTAAAATTCAGTATACCTCAAGTGATACAGTCCTATTTTGATCGATACAGTAGACTAACTGAACGAAGTAAATATTCATTTTGAAGATGATAGGAAAATGTATCCACTAAATACATGGTTGGTGTAATTCATTCTAGTACTGTAGACAAGCAAAAGATGAAAGTATTCAACTACTAGATAAATGTTTCTTTCTACTTCTTGGTTATGTAAACTCATGACCATATACTTAGTCGGGCTCATAACCTGTCAACTATTTCACCAAGAATTTTACTATTCATCAAATAAGAGATAATTGTCGTGAGAAAAATAACTGTTGAGGCCATCAAGTTTTTTTTTAAGCGTCTTTTGATCTGATTTCATACCGTGATAGAAACGAATTTGTATTCACTCATTACTTACTGCTTCACTTACCCAAATGTTTGTTGGTCGTAATACTAATGATAACAAGAATGGTTCACATTGGTACCTGCTCAGTCTGTTCAAGTATCTATCTAATATCCCGGAGGCTTGTGACTCGAATCCTGCTGCTAAATAAGCTTCCTTTAGGAATCGCTCAAAATCTGGACTTCCTAACTCTTATGATATAAGAGTCGATAACAGGGGAAAATGGTTAGTTTTGAGTATACTAGCCTTCACACAAACATACAAATCGATACTGGCTCTAGAGGCAGTTGAAAATGGGCCGAAGGACGAGAATGAGCTTACACATTGAATGAAGGTCCCGATCTAGGAAATCATGCTAGCAATATGGTTGTCTCTGACATCTACAGTTTTTAAGTTTCAAAATAGAATACATAAACAAACTGAAGGGGTTCTCACGGGATCACTAATATCCCCTGTCGTCGTCACAGACATATTTATGGACAGTCGTATTCCAAAGATATGGTTTCGATATGCAGATGACACGTTTACAGTACTGAAATCGGAACACATTAATAGGATCTTCGCACATATAAATTCAGTAGTGAATGAAATCCAATTCACCTATAACTTATAAGGTGATGAAGGTGAGCTAGCCATGCTGGATTGCAAGATGAAATGAAAATAAGATGGAAATCTAGAGACTAGTGTCTATTTCTATAGGAAAGCTTCTCATTCGAATAGCTACTTATACTTCAAATCATCTCACCATATCTCAGAGTAGGCTTAGTTAAATGCCTGAGTAATAGGGCAGGAAGCTCACTAGGTAGGATAGAAAGTCTACGATGAGAAATTAGACACATCAATAATATCTTGCGTCTCAGTGGTTATCGAGAGAAGGGGGTGGGAACAAATCAACTCAGTTGAATGAGTGATACTCAAGAGGACAATGATAAACTGTATCAAACTTTCAGTTGATCGATAATCTATCGCAGTGTTGATAACAACTGACAGTTGTTAGTTGAAAGTAGTTTGCTTTGATGAAATCCACCTAAATTTATAAATAAATTCATAAGAACTCGAAGAAGATCTGAGCAGCAGTAGCAGTAGTAATACAGATGTTGTTAATAATAGTAATAATGATGACAGGGTTGAGAAAGAGAATTCAAAGTCTCTATTGTATTACTATACAAAGAAGGTACCTCAGAAGCATTATACAAAATTCTGAATAAGGCTGGTTTGAATTAGAGTGGTATTCAAACCAACAAAGCCGCTTCTAAACAAGCTTTGTAGGTTAAAAGTTCCTACTGATGCAGTTAAGCAAAATAATTTGGTGTACCAAATCGCTTGCGATGAATGTGAGATTAAATATATAGATCAAAGTAGTCGACCAGGGTCATTTTAGATATTCAAGTACAAAAGCTTAGCTAGATCAGGAATTAAGAGAAAAGCCCAGCCATAGTTATGAATGCGACTACACACAACCTCACAATAGGATGGAACAGGGTGAAAATCCTTAAAACTAACATAACAGGGTGTCGGGAGAGATTGATAACTGAATCTTTGTTTATCGAACCAACACCAAACACATTCAGTAGCAATGACTCATTACCTGTCCCGGATATATCAGAAATCCAACTATCTATATCACAAAAGGGGCAAGAGAATTAGGACTATATAAACCCTGTCTCAAAGTAGTTGACTAACCTTGATATAACTATGGACAATAAATTGTGTCTGAATAGTGATCCAGTAAACAATAGTGTTCCACTGTGACAAACATCTAATAAACTAATTAAAATAGAATTACATCCAACCATAGTGACCAACTTTTACTCTTATGTTAAGACAAGTTTTCATCCTTGAAGAAACTTTAATTTTTTCAGAGGTTTGACCTATATTACTCAGTGTAAAGGGAAGAGAATTTCTATGAAAGTTACTGATACTCCCTACCGATAAGTGGCACATAGTTTAGAACCTAATTGAAAGGTTTTCAACTGACTGACTGAAAATATTCACCAACGATTTATGCTTGCTTCATATATCATATTGCGTAGAAGTACTCAACAATCCATAGGCATATCGTGCATATTACTTGGTCGCTCTCTATAGTTAGTAGAAGTAAAGTCGGTTTTAGAGGGGTGTATTGTTTCATACTAACTTCATCCCATGTCTAAACAGGTGACTAGGGAATCGTATGCATAATTCTTCATTAATAATAACACGTCTACAATATTAGAAAGTATAATCTACAGAAACTTCGTATACAATTCCCTCTTGACTGTTTAATTATCATCTTAACCTGTGAATACTGATTGACAGTTAATTAGATTTACGGACAATAACTTCAGATTAGATTAGTTTATGCGACAAAGTAAACATAGCAAGTGATTAGTTATTATTTACTGAGAGATTTCTCGAGTGGGACTTGATGCGTCCAATCTCACCAAGGTTGTCATACCACTCTCCAAATTCGTTTTAACAGCTGCAAAACTTCTCGATTTCTTTTCATGACTGACAGTAGAATCTTCCAGTTATCCAGGGTGAACGTATCATTTCCCTCTGATACATTATATGACTTTATAGATGGGCTAAGTGAGTAGAGTTCAAAATTTTGATCACCACCACTTAGTCGTTTCGGCTGTGTCATGGTACCACCACATCTGTAA
Organism: Heterobilharzia americana; assembly: GCA_944470555.2. Taxonomy (NCBI): domain Eukaryota; kingdom Metazoa; phylum Platyhelminthes; class Trematoda; order Strigeidida; family Schistosomatidae; genus Heterobilharzia; species Heterobilharzia americana. The sequence goes on from OX104127.1 coordinate 89,099,990, forward strand.
CTTAGGACTGAGGTGTAGAGCTCAAGGTGAAAGAAGAATGTCAGTTAGTGAAGTTGTGAACCTTTGTTGACTGAAATTTCTTGTACGTGTGCTATGCGTACCCGGTTACCGTTGCCCTGTTGCAAAATGTTGCCTGAAGTAGAATTAGGTTGTGTAAATGTTATAAATGGCCAGACTAAAGCATGGCATCATAATTTCTTTGTAGCTTGATCTGACGTATGTAGGGGAATTTAGACTTTCCGCTGAAGGTTTTTGTCGCAACCCAAATCAGTAGGTGGATGTTGTAGGCGCTATGGCTCATAATTGATCTCAGTGATGTAGATGTATTCACATATTATATTCACCCTAATCATTGTGTCTAATTTATTTAGTTTTTTTATGCCTGCTTATCCTTTCATAACTTCCTTCTGGCTTTGATCACTTTCTTCCCAACTTCTTTAATTTTCGTCTTTGTGTCTTCTATCTTCAGATGCGGCAACTTGGACCGTTATTCATTAACGTTGATATTGATCAAGTAACTTACCATTTAGTGAATGGAAAATTGCCTTTGGCGAAATTGAGAAAAAGCTTAGAATGACGATTTGAGTAGGATAACATGAATCTGACTTTATTTCATCAGTTTCGCATCATTAGGTTACAAGCAGTAATCACTATGACTACTGCCTGTATTACAATTCTAATGCGAATTCAACAAACTTTCAGTGAGATAAAGTTCAGTAGGCAGTTGAAACAGGCAGGAATCGATACTGTGTTATGAGAAATAGTAAAAGATTCCAAGAAGGTGTGATAAAGTGGTACTTATTAGTGTAACAACAGAATGTTGGATGAAAGTAACTACGACTCTCTAGGCGTCATCCTGAAGAAATTCTACACGGTGCCTCTAAGTGTTACTAGGTTTGTGTTGCTGGATGTCGAAAACCGCGTGTATCTTTTGTACCGGAGATTACGCATCGAGCTTAGTTGCTTACGATGCTGAGTCTCCTTTTAGCTCCGCTGGATATCAACTAGTACACTGTCAAGTTAACTTGTTGAAAACCGAAGCTGAAAAGACCCATTTTCGTAAGATCATTGGCGTGGATCTCTGAAGCATGGATGGCTATTTTAAACGTCAGGATTCTGCCAGTGAGCTTGAAGAAGTGCAGCCGAAAGGTAAGGTGAACCCAGCTTTCTGATTCCAGTAATCATTGTTTTTGAAGCAATCCTCAGAGGTGAGTGTAGTCTTATCTTACGAAGGTGACCAGTTGTCGGTCCGGAATGCCAGTGTCGTTAGCCCTAACCTTGGGTGTAACTCAGCGGCTCGAAGGAAACCACTGCGGTAAATCTACCGGCATTATGAGTTCATAGGTGAGGCTGCCTGCAGGAATGTCTTTTCAGGAAGTTGAACTGCACTTCGGTCTGCAAGATTGTAAAGACTTTAGGGAGACGTCTTACATACTCTTCTGCCAACAGAAAGGTGAGTGCCGTCAACGAACTGACTACCAGGTGAATATAGAAGCGCTGAAGCCCGGCAGTTGAGAATGTTCTGAGATAACACTGATCAATTCAAGGGTGTTAAAAGAATGCTGTGTTCGTTTTCATGTAGATGCATCGCTTGGATGTTTCCTGCTTGTGTCGGAACATTCATAGATTAGAATACCGAACTTGTAGCTTAGCCGTAAATTGGAGTGAAACCTCAAATAGGCACCATGGTAGTGTTACAGCTCCAAGCTGATTTTCTTGTTCCATATTTCTATTATAATTAAATACGTCAGGTAAAATAAAAATTCTCAAAAGCTAACCGATGCAGTAAGTAAAATTGGTTAACTGATAGATAAGTCAAGAAACCAGAAGTGTAAAATGTGGAGTTGAAATCAGCAGTTGTTGGTTACAACTAACGAAAGCCTTAAAAACGGATTAGAAACTAGCGCATTTCATAAGTAAATATGAGTATATTTTTGACCATCTTTTATGCTGGCCTATTGTCTTGAGGCTGAATTTAAATGTGTATATTTGTTTCGCTTGTAACGCACGTCATCCGGTTTATCAGTATATTTGTTGTTTTATACAGATTTCTGTTGAATTCTGTGTGATCATCACATGAGCCTTTGTCAGTTGGTGAAAACCTCCATCATTGTTTCCATGTCTGGAATCATTGAAAGCCCACCCACATGGAACTCAAATAGCGCTATCCTTTACGGTGTCCTACAGCTCAGTTAAAGTGGACAAAGATAAAAAGTTTATATTTTTAAAGGAAGTGAAAAAAACACACCTAGATAATTATTGACAGTTAAAAAAACTTTATTTATCAAACATAACCGCATAGGCTTAAATTAGTTAGGAGATTTTCTTGCTTTCTGGGATGTATTTCGTTAGTTAAACACTGAAAGAAGTACCAGCATACTTCTTTCATAGCATCCCAGTCAATGATGATAATGATCATAATGATGCTGTTTGAAGTTCTATGTCAGAATTCTTCAACCTTTCATCATTCATTTATTGAATCCAGTTGACCGTTCTAAGTTGACACACAACCTTTTTGTTCGAATGCTTTCATGTGGTCACGAATGATATACTGATATGCAGGGAATTCTACAACACACCATTCTTACCACGCGGAACACGTCCGTTGATCAATGTGTTAAAGAAGCCAATTCATTCAGTGTCTGAAAAGCTGCCTAGCTTGAAATCAGAAGGTTCACTCACAAAATTATGGCTTCATAAGGATTAAGTCATTTTGGCCTATGCTAGTAAAAATAAAGACAGAATTTACTTGAGGTTTGAAAAACGTTTACATAAAATAACAGAAGTTTCACCCTTATATTTTAGTTTACTTGGCGGCTAATGATGGGGTCGTTAGTTGGATGGGCTTGCACCTGACTGAGTGATGTTATTCCCACTGGGACTCGAATCTGGTACGCATGACTTCAAACACCAGACCGTTATTCACTAGGGGACTGAGGTACCAGAGCCACTAACTGAGGCAACGGGTATCAGTTGCTGCTTATTGGTACTTTCGATTCCTGTTTGCTCTACTGCACTGAATTGCTCGGCTTTTGAATACCTTGGCAGTATTGAAGCATCCTTATAGGTATCTATCTACCAACAGATGTCAGGCGATTCTAGCCATTATAGCAATGGGAAATTAAAATTATCAATAGTTTTCCCTCTGATTGTCTACTACTAAAATCAAAGTAATCAGTCATTTCAAACAAATTACTGACTTTAATGGTTTACCCACTGATTCGTTTTCATTTGTTTATATATATATATATATATATATATATATATATATATATACATCAAAGTTCACTTTAGGTCATTTTTTGTATAGAAAGATTTTATCAAATTAAAATATATCGGTAAATCAGATACATAAAGTCTTTGATCGAGGATTAAGTGATTATCTGAGTATTTGTACAAGTTATAGTAGCTGAAATATCAAAATAAAAAATCCCAGTTGTCGTCAGTTATGGAGAAACTCTTACCACTTGAGCTAAGAAGATCAATGTCATCTACATTATTGCTCATTTCAAGTTACTGACTTTTATATCAACTAATCTTGCTTACTTACAAATGAATAGTAATCCAGTATAATTAAGTGTTGATTTTATTTGTTGATGAGAAAACTCAACCTTGATGGCACTACTGTTAACTGAATATCAATTACTAGGTAACACACATGAAAGTTCAAGATAACCATGACAATGATTTTATGTTCTCTAAACTTCTAGTATTTTACCATAGAAGTTTCATCAGAAGGCTTAATGACATTATCAGCAATAAAGTTATCAAGAAGTCCGATGGCTAACAGTTTCGTTTGTTTGTACATTTTACCACTGAACTGTAATTCACTTCAAAAGTATACATCAGTCAACTTATATGGTCTAAAAGATTTCGGTCGACTGAAGTAAAGAGTGATGAAGATATCATCTCATCTTGAGATTTTGAAGAATGTTTGTGGCTCAGGTGGATAATTTCGATGGGATTATGTTCTCTGAGCCAGATTATTATTATTATTTGTCCCCTGGGTTCATAGTGGAACATAGGGATTCAGTAGCACGTCTCCAATGCACTCTCTTCTCTGAAATCCTTCGAACCTGGTTCCACGAAAGCCCACAAGCTCTCATTTCTTTCTAACACCATCTCCTCCATGTCACCCTCGGCTCCAACACCCAACTCGTCGTTTCCCATCTGAGTTCCGCTCGAGTGACTGGTTTGGCGCGTGATGTCTCCGAATGGTCTTCTCAGTGTATGCCCAATCCAATCCAATCCATCTCCACTTCCTTCCAGTGCATATTTGTTGAGTGATAGGTTGTTGGTTGGTTCATTGCTAGCCAGCCAGCCAGCCAGCCAGCCAGCCAGCCAGCCAGCCAGCCAGCCAGCCAGCCAGCCAGCCAGCCAGCCAGCCAGCCAGCCAGCCAGCCAGCCAGCCAGCCAGCCAGCCAGCCAGCCAGCCAGCCAGCCAGCCAGCCAGCCAGCCAGCCAGCCAGCCAGCCAGCCAGCCAACCAACCAACCAGTCAGAATGAGTTCCTTCTTGCTTATTCTCATTATTCTGACAATCCATGTGATCTTGAGTAATGAGCCAGTGTAGGTGGCAGTTGTTGAAGAATGTGTGTAGTTTGTTGGAAGTGCCTTTCGTAACTCGCCAAGTCTCTCATCCACCACACAGAAGTACTGACTTACTTGACTGAATTGGTGTTGAAAATCCGGATACTGTTGACGACTTTTGCTGAGTGCAGAAGATCTCTAGACTGGTTTCAGTTGAATGGATGCCTTTCTTGCTGTCTTTGCGATCCTGACTGGTTTAGACATCCTCGTCTGTGCTTGTGCCTCCTGTATTTGCAAGAGTGCTGCCTAGATAGGTGAAGGAGGCTACTTCCTTTGAGTTTCTCCTGTTGATGGTGATTGGAGCTTGTTGTTGTTGTTGGTGGTGGTGGTGTTGGTGTTGGTTGGTTATCATCATCACCTCTGTCTTCTCTACCTTAACTTGAAGTCCTGTCTTCGCTGCCCTGCCTCTTCTGTCAACTTGTTAGTTTTTGCCTGTAGATCTTCGAGTTTGTGTGACATTAGACACAAGTCATGGTTGGCGAAATGCAAGTCGTCTAGGTTCTTTTCCTCAGTCCAGTCGAGCCATTGTATCCCCCTCTTCTCACAGCTCCTGACTGTTTGTTGCATGATCCAGTTCAGTGGACCACAATCAGGTTGTTTATTCGTAAAGCTTTTATCGTCATTATAGACAACATCATCGGAACAGGCATCAAAAAGAAATGAGCTATGGGATTATCTTCACGGTTGTTTCAGTAGCTTATCCTGATGGCTATCGGTATTATTGGTCGTTTCTGTCAAAGTCTTGTCACTGTCTCCATGTTTATTTTGATTAGTTGTCCGGCTGACATGAAGTCTGACCTTCTTGTTGTATAGTATTGATTGGATCGATGTCTGTTGATCGTTGGCTGACCTGAATACCAAGCTGCTAAACCTTCTCTAGGATTCTTTGTATTTCCTCATTTTCCCAGTCGAATCCATGTCCATATGTACGAGCGAAGATATGTCATAAAGCTTCACTACTAGTTGATGTTCCTTTACAGCGTGCGAAGAGGGCGACCACTGTGTCCGATGTAGTATTTTTCACAGTTTCAGTAGTTTATTTTGTAGATAATGTTTTGTTTGACTTTCTTTGCCATTGTATCTTTTGACCTGCATAACAGAGACTGAAGAGATTTCGTGGGCTTGTCAGATGCAGCGATTTGAAAAGACTTCAATAATATAGTCGTGATCTTGGAGACATTCTTCAAGTAAGGTAAGACTATCCGTTTGTTGGCTGTCAAGGATGACTTTATGGTTAACAGCGAATTAAATAAACGTCTTTGGATGAAGTTGGATGAATAACCGTTCTCCTAGAAAACAGTTATCCAATATTTTTCTTTTTACCTTAAGGTTTATATACTCCAGGGAGTCTTCGCTCTTTTGAACAACCTTTATTATTGATTTTTTGCTATCGCAGTTCAGGATTCGATACATGAGTTGGTTTTGTGCATACTTCAGTTTCCAGTTCCCTCGAATCCGCTCTGGTGATCAGAACATTAAAAAATGCAAGTCTGTTGTTCGATTCCTCTTCAGTTTTGACAAGATTTAAGCAGAAACAAACAATCACACACAAGACTATCACTACGAGCTAGTAAACCAGTTGAGGAGAAAACCTTACAGCTCACTTCTGTCTGAAGTTAATGCTGATGATGGTGTCGACAATGACAACGAAAGCTTCACGATTAAACCATCCAGCTCAGAGAACATAACACTATGAAGAATAATTACCGTCTTTTCTTCAGTGCTTATCTTCACTAAGTTCATTCTGATCAGAAATTCTGTTGACTTCTACTGAAGAAATGTCTGAGTCTTCTGTATAACTCATTCAACGGCTTGAATAAAGGTGATCTAGTTAATACAACGATTGATCATAGTTGACACTGGGATCTTGTTTAGACTGATCCCTTTTTCGTTATCCGTCCATTACTCTTCATGTATAATTTAGTCAATTTCTATTAAATTGCTTTATTTTCTTTGGGTGTAGTTGTCTAACTGCTTACCTGAATTTTCGTTCTTGAACAACTTTCGTACTTTTTTTTGATATAATCTATCTTCTTAAAGATGATGATTGTTCTTCATGTATCCAATAGCAATACTACAATTGTCTTATCAATCACCAACAACTTCAATAGCTTTATCTTTGTTTTTTTTCTTTTTTAAGAGATATGAATTGTTTTCCGACTTTCATCAGAGATGCAATTGATTGACGTGTAGTTCTTAGTGTTGGTCAACTGTTGGTCCTAAGATTTCCAACTGAAACTTCATTAGTGCATAGAAATTTAGTTTTGTTCACATTTTCAGTGTTGTATAGTTTATTCCCTTCTGAAGTGAATTATATTTATCATAGACAGGAGTTATTTTTAAAGATTTACTAACCATTCATACTTAAATCATTTCTTCATTGATCACCATTGGTTATCTATTTTCGCTTGAACCTAGAAGACTTGGATTTCGCCGATGACTTGTGCCTGATGTCACATAAGCTTGAAGATCTACAGGCGAAAACTAACAAGTTGACAGAAGAGGCAGCGAAGACGGGACTTCAAGTGAATATAGAGAAGACAGAGGTGATGAAGATACCTCACCACCAACGACAACAAACTCCAATCACCATCAACGGGAGAAACTTAAAGGAAGTAACCTCCTTAACCTATCTAGGAAACACTGTTTCAACTACAGGCGGGACAGACGAGGATGTCAAAGTCAGAATCGGAAAAGCAAGACAGGCGTTCATTAGCCTGAAACCAGTGTGGAGATCTTCTGCACTCAGCATGTGGAACAAGATACGGATTTTCAACACCAACGTCAAGTCAGTGCTTCTGTATGGTTCAGAGACTTGGCGCGTTAGGAAAGGCATTTCCAATAAACTACAGACATTCATCAACAACTGCTTACGCTGGCTCGCTACTGAAGATCAGATGGATTACCAGAAAGAATAAGCAACAAGGAGCTCTGGGAATGAACCAACCAAGAACCTATCACGCAACAAATATGCAGAAGGAAGTGGAGATGGATTGGGCATACACTGAGAAGGCCGACTGAGGACATCACGCGTCAGGCCAGTTGCTCGAGTGGAATCCCCATGGGAAGCGACGAGTTGGACGTCCGAGGGTGACATGGAGGAGATGGTGCGAGGAGGAAATGAGAGGTTGTGGGCTGTCGTGGAACCAAGTTCAAAAGATCTCAGAGAACAGAGTTCACTGGAGATGTGCTACTGAAGCCCTATGTTCCACTAGGAACCCAAGGGACTAAGAATAATGATAATAAAATCTATTTTCGCTTGAGTTTCCCACATTTTTTTGCTCTTGGTTTTAAATTGCCGTACTAATGGTTGTTATTATTTCGCTCATCACATCTGTTATGATTAATAATCCTAAGATTTGTTGTTAAGTCTTGATTACGCTAATGTATTTAGTTAATCTACTGTTAGTAGTTGTTGTTGTTGTCGTTGAAATCTTCCACCCAAAAGGATAATAGATGAGTGATCTATATTTAATACTTTTTGACAAGAAGTTCTTCATTCAACACTTCTGTAGGAAGAAGAGCTGTTCCCCTCGTAAGCTCTCCTCTTTACAAAGTTAGGACTGGGTATATCATCAGGCCTGATGATGAAATGTCCACGACAAAATATCTAATCTTAAACAACACCTCATCCCTAGCTAGAAATCTTTCCCATCAGTAGGCTATTTTTTGCTATCGTATAAATCTCCTTTATTGATAAAATTCAACTGAGTTTTAGAACTTGAATACTGAAACCATTTTCATTTATTGGTCAGTTTTTACGATACAGTATCACTTATACATAGCTAAAATCTGTTTAAATCTTGAATATTACTATGAAAATATTTTATTATCAGAAAATTGCTGACCTATTTCTTTGTCTTTGAAGTTTACTTGATAATGTTTCTTTTTTTCTTCTCCAACTTGCCATCTTTACATTTACAGCCGATTGATTTAGTAATTTTGGACATTCGGAAATTGAAAATCAATCGTTCTATGAGTATACCAGGTGTCAAACCTTCCAGTTTCATAGAAAATAACAATAATAGAAATAATATTATTAGTCAATCATTGAGCAACTGGTGTAAACAGCTTAGAAACTATTCTCAAACAAAAGATTCAGTTATTGTTGGATTACTCAGTCGACACTGGTGAGCTGAAGTTATTTTATTGTGTGTATGAAGAATATGATTTTACATTAGACTCTGTGTTCTAAACGTATATAACACCAAGATGAACTGACACTTTAAGTTTGCGTTTTGTTGCTCATCACCATACCCGGTGATGAAATATCCACGACAGAATATCAAATCTCAGAAAATAGTAAACCATCATCATCCCCATCCTGAGCTATAAATCTTTTCCATCATTTTAACGCATAGATTTATGATCAGTTGAAGAAGTAGCATAATTAGGAAATTAGTGTGAAATTTTTTAATTCCATTTTTATACTGCTTTGAATCGAGAACAGCTTTAAGTTAGGTATGAGTTCAAGCACTCTAAGATTCATCTAATTTTCTTCCTTCATGCATAGCTGGTTTAATTTGTCCCTGACAACTAATCATAATCATGGTCAACTGGTTCTAAAGAACTTTATTCTGCTTAATCAGTGTTAAGGTGAAGTGAATTGCCTAGATTGGTCATTTCCTATTGTGTTTATCAGTTCGACTGCTCCTGTGGAATCAGTTACATTGACCACTGTTCTAAGAATCATAAGGTGGATATGAATAATTCCTTTTTCCTTCCTGAACCGGATTCCAACAGGTATCCAACTCCGAATCCTTCAGACATCAAAAGCAGTAGCAATCAGAATCTTGTGTTCAGAAAAAGTAAGTGTTATCGCCATAACTATCATGGCTCGATTCCGGACGCACAAATTTATTGTTCACGCAAATAGCTTTTGAATTGTAATGAGAATTCTTAGTGATTCATATCATATATGGTAAAAACAAAACTGTTATGCATAAAAGTGATTCATTCAACTACAAATTAGCGGCCTTTGAGACGGTATTATTTTCAGTAAACTGATGAATTTCACTAGGAATTAGCTGACTGTGTTAATCAGTTAACGGAGAGGAACGAGGTAATGAATGCCAGTATGTATGATAAGCTTTTAAATATTCTACTGATTGTATGAATAGTATTGATATTCCTAAAAGTTGATTAGTTTTCTCAACTGCACAACTGAGATGTCAAGAGGATTTTTCGGTGGAAACCATAAACTTTAATCTTGGATGGAGAAAAGTGTATTACTAACCGATGATTTCTACTTTTGAACGATATGAATAGTAAGAAGCCAATAACACTGATCTGAGGATTTCACTTGCCAGATCAAAGTAGTTTAAACACTAAATGACATTCCATCTCTGTTTGAGTTAAACTCATCGACAGTGTAGTTAGACAAATTCATATTACACAGTAGTCTAATTTGACCAACTGGTTTAATCCATCAACTTTTTCAGTAGTATATAATAATTATTATTGGGTTTATTCCATGAAAGGCTACAATATGCTTTCCATGAAAAAAGTATTGCAAAGAATCGTTTGATTAAACATCTCTTCAATGTTTTGTTGTCTTTCTATTGAAAAAAATGTACGTTCTACATCAGACTGCATCCACAATGGCCATGTAATATGCTCTCAACATTATTTTCTTATGTAAGGTGTTATTATTTATTATAATTTATCCCTTGGGTTCCTAGTGGAACATAGGGCTTCAGTAGCACGTCTCCGATGCACTCTCTTCTCTGAAATTTTTCGAACCTGGTTCCGCGACAGCCCACAAGCTCTTATTTCATCCTCGCACGATCTCCTGCATGTCACCCTCGGACGCCCAACTCGTCGCTTCCCGATGTAAGATTTAAGTCATCAGTAAATAGTAGTTCAGCTGGTATTAATTACAGTATATGATATGAAATGATTGGTGGATGTTAAGGTTGACCTAGATTCTCGCCTGATTATCTTCAACTTTGAGTTGATTGATACTCAAGGCTCTTAAAGGGATACAGATGCATGCCTTTGTTTCGACTTAACTTCTCGATTTTCTTCCCTCTAACTTAACTCATTCCTCCTTATAATTTGATTTTTAGTTCTGTTGACCAAAGAAGAATTCTGATGAATAAAGCCCTCAAATCTGGTTGTAACAAGGTAAGCATATTACTATTTTTCCTTAAACAATCATTATTATTTATCCCTTGGGTTCCTAATAGAACAGAGGGATTCAGTAGCACGTCTCCAATGCACTCTATTCTCTCCAATCTTTTCAACCTGGTTCCACGACAGCCCACAAGCTCTCATTTCATCCTCGCACGACCTCCTGCATGTCACCCTCACCTCGAACGCCCAAATCATCGTTTCCCATCTGAGTTCCACTCGAGTGACTGGCCTCACGCGTGATGTCTCCGAATGATCTTCTCAGTGCATGTCAAAACCAATCCATCTCCATTTCCTTCCAGTGCATATTTTTTGAGTGATAGGTTGTTGGTTGGTTCGTTGCCAGTCAGTCAGTCAGCCAGAATGAGTTTCTTCTTGCTTATTCTCATTATTCTGACAATCCATTGGATCTTGAGTAACGAGCCAGTGTAGGTGGCAGTTGTTGAAGAATGTGTGTAGTTTGTTGGAAGTGCCTTTCGTAACTCGCCAAGTCTCTCATCCACCACACAGAAGTACTGACTTACTTGACTGAATTAATGTTGAACATCCGGATATTGTTCCACATGCTGAGTGCAGAAGATGTCCACACTGGTTTCAGTTGAATGGATGTTTGTCTTGCTGTCTTTGCGATCCTGACTGGTTTTGTCATCCTCGTCTATGCTTGTGCCTCCTGTATTTGCAAGAGTGCTGCCTAGATAGTTGAAGGAGGCTACTTCCTTTGAGTTTCTCCTGTTGATGGTGATTGGAGCTTGTTGTTGTTGTTTCTGGTGGTGGTGGTGATGATGGTGTTGGTGTTGGTTGGTTATCATCATCACTTCTGTGTTCTCTACCTTCACTTGAAGTCCCGTCTTCGCTGTCCTGCCCTGTTCTGCCCTGTCCTACCTCTTCTGTCAACTTGTTAGTTTTCGCCTGTAGATCTTCGAGTTTGTGTGACATTAGACACAAGTCATGGTTGGCGAAATCCAAGTCTTCTAGGTTCTTTTCTCCAGTCCAGCCATTGTGTCCGCCTCTTCTCACAGCTCCTGACTGTTTGTTGCATGATCCAGTTCAGTCGACCACAATCAGGAATATCGTGGGTGATAGTAGACAGCCTTGTTTCACTCCTGTCTTCACTTCCGCTTCAAAAGCATCACTGAGCTTCCCATTTGTGAGTTACTTGGCATGTGATGTCTTCATATAGTTGTTGGATGAAGTCTTTGCGCGCACTCTTCTTCACCTCTTTGTCCAGTGCAGTGTTTTATTCATTGTACTCAGTTCTTCTTCTCGTTGTGCATCCTTGCACTTCACTGGTTTATCTTCTGCTTCACCATCACCATCCTCCTCTCCCTCCTCTATCTGCTTCCATGTATCCATCAAGATCCATTCCTCGCCCTTTCTTTTTTCTTCTTCCTTCCTAATACGAATGTACAGGTTTCTTTCCACATCTCTTTCAAAGACTTCCAGTGTTCTTCCACACAGGTTTCTTCATGGATGTTCCTCGATATCTCCCATTTTGTCTTTGTGGATGCTCTGAAGATGATCTTTGTATTTTCATTCTTCAGTTTCCCTTCTGGGTGTTGAACTTGAACTGTGGTCTATTACCAACTTCCTTGAAGGTATTCAATTGGGTTTTGAAGGTTCCTTGCACAAGACAGTGAGTGGTGTGGACCTACATCTGCTCCTCATCTTGACCTTGTGTCAAGTAGGCTGTCTGCGTCTCCACTTTCTTCACATTGAGATGAAGTCGATCTGATTTTCAATGTAGTGTGTCCTGGTGTCTGGTGAAACCCATGTCACTCGCTTTGTCGATATCCTTGTGCTTGAACACACTGCCTGGCCTCCAATCACCAAATCGTTGAATGCACAGAATTCTGCAAACTATTCTCCATTCTCGTTCATCACCTCACCTCACCGAGCGCTTCTCTACCCATGGTTAGTTCTCTTCGTGTGTTGTCCCAACCCCCACCACTCAGTTTGACATTCATGTCGTCCATTAAAGTGGATTTTGATGATGCCAACTGGAGTGGGGTCTTGTTCAGTGTTGATTGCAGTTGTCTATAGAATTCCTCCTTTTCCTCTTTCTCTGCATTATTTGTAGGTGCGTAGCATAGCATTGGCATTGTATGATTGTGATCTTCCTTTTTTTGAGTTGAACCTTGCCGTCATGATCCTGGAGGAGGAGATTGGTTCCCACTGCATGAGAGCCTTCGATGCTGTTGGGGACATCATGATAGCCACTCCAATACTCAGTGTGCTCGTGGTTGTCGTCTGGGTGACTGGAGAAGATTATTGATTCTCCAGTTGACAGTTTGGAGAGTCCACTCCCATTCCCTCTGCTTTCACAAATTCCGAGCACTTCAGTGTGATACCTTCTCATCTCGTTTGCAGTCTGGGCTGCCTTGCTGGGTTTAAACATGGTGTGGACATTTCATGTCCCCACGTTTACTTTCGCTTTTATCGAGAGAAGCGAAGACACGTCAGCCCGGCTAATTGGCTTCCCGAAGGCTTTCACCAACCGGCATCATTTCGCCTCTCCGATTCCAGTGAGGAATAATTTTGTTATTATTTTTTGTTTTGTTTGTGCTTTGAAGTTTCTTTAGCGGTTGGATTTGTTTTCCGGGGGAGGGTTGCTAGCCGTATGCCCAACCTTCCGTGTTTACCCGGGCTTAGGACTGTCTAGTAACTAGTAAACTAGTTAACCAGGCGAGGTTTCCAACTAATTCGTCAGCAGGGTGTATATTCAACCTCGATGGAAATGGTATCCCTTATGACACTTAAATGAGTATCACTCAGTGTTGTGGTCAGTGAAATTACCACTGAGCTATTCAGGTTGTAACTGACCTGTTGTAGCGCTGAATTAGATGCATTGATTGGTCACTGCAGCGTAACTAACTTCACATTGTCTAGTCATGGATGCTGACCGAATGTGACTACTTAGTACGAAGGTTCACCATTGTGGTGCACATTGATGGTTGTTAATTGATAGTCTTTGTATTAAAATTGTTTTGAAATCGTTATG